>JBCEWE010000436.1:2657795-2667795 GCA_039877035.1 Silurus lanzhouensis
ACACACACACAAAAAGCTTGTGCTAACAACCCAGCTGGAGTCAGGCATTCTCATTTGTGTCAATGTAAACTCTTAGGCGCTAACTGAATATATACGTGAGTTCATATGAAACTTTTTTTTTTTTCATTTTCATTTATGGAGATGAAGAAAACAGACGGTGTGTTTCTCTTTCTTATCCTCCTCCCCTCTCTCACTCTCTCTCCCTCTCCCCCCCCCCCCTCTCTCTCTCTCTCTCTTAATTTTTTTTTTTAACAGTTGCTTTGGATCCATAGTTCTGAGTATCATCAATGAACTGAATTGTCTTAAAAAGCTGTGAAAAGGAATAATGTGGTATATAAAATGCATAATTAATTTTAGTAACGTGTGATCAGTGAGTTATATAGCTAATGAATTAAGGTAATCGCTAGTGTCTATATAGATATAGGAATTTCTTGCTACATTAACCATTGTGTGCATTTTCTTTCTTAAATATTCATGCTAACATCATCAGGCTGGATAATCAATGACACTAGAGCACTCTGCACTGGGATGTCCTTTCCTTGAACACAACATTGGATTTTTCAGTTTCCTCAGGAACATAATCCATGCTATGTTGGCTTCAGAATCTATTGTTTATATACTTTATATTGATTTTTACTGGTAGAACCAGGAGTTTGTATGGTTATCTATTTATCATTTGCTGTTAGTGAATGCCTTACAGTGGAATATCTTTTTAAACAAGTGCAGCAGCACCTCTAGTGGATGTCAAGAAAACCTACAGACTGAAAAGCAGAAATGAGGCAGGTGCCGATTTCTTTCTAGCGCATACTATAGATGTCGGTGTTTATCGTATTTGTCGCATGACTTTATCCGAAAGTGCTTTAAAACTCACGATCGATAAATGCATTCAGATACCAAATCATTAGGACACAGACAAAGAATTCCAGGCTAAAAACTCTTTTTGGGGAGAAAAATAAGGAACAGAAAAGTTTTTTCTAATAGCAGAAGTACCAATTTAAGTACTGCTGGAAGAGGTAGGTCTTCGCACATCGTTTGAAGGCTGCTAGTGGCTCAGCTGACATCAAGTGGAAGTGCGTTCTACCACCTAGTTGCCAGAACAGAGTCTTCCTCGTACCCTTAGAGATGGTGTGATCAGTCGAGCAGTGGTTAAGGATCGGAGGGATTGTGATGTGGTGCAGTGCGGGGTAAGAGAAGTGCTGTGAGGTAGAGGGGTCAGTGGCTTTGTAGGCAAAGTTTTAATTCTGATGCGGGCAGCTTTCAGGAAACCAGTGAAGAAAGCGTAGTTTTTTCATACACACAAAGATGCTTTGTCACATGATGCAAAAATTGTGGGATCTACAATTTACTTTGGATCAGAATCGGAATTATTTTATTGGTGGATCTTCTTGCGATTAATAGTTTAAACCATTGAAGCCCCAGTCAGAATAAACCATAGTTTAAATATACACTACTGTATATGGTTTACATGAGTTGGAGTGAAAGGTTTTGAGTGGCCTGCTACGGTTTTTAAGATGAATTGGAACGCTGACTGCACCCCAGGGCTCCTCACCTCACCTACATCAGTACCTGACTTTACTAACGCCCTTCACCTTGTAAAATGACTCATCACACCCGAACTCAGACATGCATCAGAGCTTATATTTTTACACAACCACATTTTATGTTAAATCGAACTCTTTAATGGCTTTCAAGTGACACCAGCTCCGGTCCTTAGCAATCTCCAGTGCCGGAGAAAGAGTCCGTCGGACATTGTAGCTCTATTTTGAGTTAATTTGATGCCTCGGGCACTGCTACCGTGCTCATTACGTTTCAATCGGTCATTTTCCCTCGGTCACTTGACTTTGTTTATTCAGTCCGATTTTTTTTTTCCCTTAGGAGATTTTGAGCATCCATTAATTTTTTTTCTTTATTTAAGTGTAAACCTGTAGTAAATTTCATTTACACTATTAAACCTATTTACTTGTGTAGACCCAGAAATGCACATTGATTTGCATTGATGATGAAAATAGATTTTTTTATCTTGTGTCTTGTTTAAAAAACATGTCTTTTAGTTTTAGTGTCTGTGTGTGGTGGGGAAGGCTGTATACACACTACAGCGACAAAAGTATTGAGACACCTGACTTTTTCCCAGCCATATGCGGTTCTTCCTCAATCTGTTACCACAAATTTGCAAGCAGTAGTATAGTATGTTGTTGAATTGGGAAGCATTAAATCCTCCCCTTCTTGAGCTAGGAGACCCAAACCATCACCCCTGTGCACAAAGCCAGCTCCATGAAGATATGGTTTACATAGGTTGGAGTGGAAGATCTTGAGTGGCCTGCTGTAGAGCTCCGACCTCAACCCTATTGAACACCTTTGGGATGATATGGAAGACAGAAGACAGGGGAGGATGTTGTCCATCATGTTCTGAAGGTTCATTCTGACGATTCGCTAATGATTCGAATATACCAAAATTGCACACCAAAATGTGAAGGAGTTCTGTATTATCTCTAGTCTTGTGTTTCAGGCTAACGCTAATGGAAGAGTCATTTTATCTCTCTTTTCCCCCTCTCTGTGGGATCAAAGCCTGGGGAGTCATTTTGTCCTTTTATTATTATATTTTTTTTTGTCTTTTCGAGCATTGATTGTCGTTCTTCCCTTGATGCTTTCCAAAGCACACATTAACTATGTTCCTCTTCTGTCTTTCTCTCTTTCTCTCACTCTTTTACAGCCCTGTCTGTGGATGATAAACCCCCCCTTCCATGCATGAAGCTCAAAGTCACTGTGTGCTGTGAGTCCAGTAAGTATTCCCCCTCCCCACACACACACACACACACACACACACACACACACACACACACACACACACACACACTTTTTTTTTTCTTGGGGAGAAAACAAAAAATCACATCTCTCCCATCAAACCCCACCCCGAACACCCCCCCCTCGCACCATCTCACGCACTCAGGCAACCCTCTTTCTTTGCACGCAATCCCATCGCCTATCTTCTGCCTCTGTCTCTCTCTCTCTTTATTCATTTCATCTCTCTGTATCTTTTGTTTTCCTTCGACTTTATATTTCCTATCATCTCAATGTTCTCGCCGGCTTGTCCGTAATTTTTTTATTTTTTCTATACGTAATTAAATAAATTATAATAAATGATTGTTTCTTGTTTATGATCCTATATTATGATATTATTATCCTACATTATTGTTTATTGCATATTTTTCCACACGCATTTCTTTCCGGATGCTTTCACTTAAATCTAAGCTAATAATACACCACATTAAAATGAAAAAGACGCAATCTGGAGCCCCAAAAAACACGCTGTAAACGAATCATTATACGATTTTGCGAGGTCGAATAAAGGTGCTTTTTTCCGTCCCGTGCTCTTGTGTTCTGCAAACCGAGAAACAAAACATTTTTCATTAACACATTTTTTCAAATTTGCCCTGTTTGCCCTTTATGCATTAGCACAAGATTGTGTATCAGTGTGTGTGTGTGTGTGTGTGTGTGTGTGTGTGTGTGTGTGTGTGTGTGTGTGTGCGTGTGTGTGTGTGCGTGCAAAATCGTGTGTGTGTGTGTCCTGGCTCTTAGCCCCCTGCAGTAATGTTATTCTTCCGCCTGGCTGAGCTGACGAGAGCGAGCAGTGGGAAATGCTGCCCAGTTAGAGTAGAAATGGCAGCCCAGTCCGTGAACCGTCCGCTCCAATTGCACCTCTCACCTCACCTCACACGTGCACACACACACACACACACACACACACACACTCTCCCTCTCTCTCTCTCTCTCTCTCTCTCTCTCTCTCTCTCTCTATCTCACGCTCATGCACACACATTATACAGTGGGCCGTCCAGTCCAATTCAGCATCCCAAATCAGCCTCTTGGATTCGTCTCAGCCTCTTTTACAATTAACACCAGAATGAGTAATAATTCAGCGTGCGAATATTTTTAGTGCAGGTTTCATAAGCATGAAATGTGCAGCGACAATCAAAAACTGTATGCGCTTATTTTTATTTTATTATAATTTTTTTTATTGCTATGGTCCTTTAGTGTCCTATAAAGTTCTATGTTATGAGCACAAATCTTTACTCCTCACCCCCTGTTTTTGATTCATTGAAATTATTTTTTTTTACCGGAATGTGTTGTGTTACGGTGTGTAATCCCAACCGGGTTGTGCGTTTGTGATGTGCTTGTGTGTGTAAAGGAGGTGGATAAGACGGCTTCTCAGCCCAGAACAGTATCAGAGCAACCAGGCATTAGATAAGGTGCGCTCTGGAGTTTTTTTTTTTTTTTTTTCTTTTTATCCCCGCTTGGTTCTGTATAAGTTTTTTTGATTGACGTTTGCTTTGTGGCTGTAGAGAGCGTCGCTCAAACAAGTGACTGAGCAGCGGTGTGCGTTTCTTCGCTTTGTCCGTTTTCTCTTTTCCCATGCACTTACCTCAGACGGTGTCCCCGTGTTTTTTTTTTTTTATTATATATTTTTTTTATTTAACACTCTTTTCTGTTCTCTGACCGAAACTAATCCAGACTAAACTGTAGCATCCCCTCTTCTCTACACCCCACCATTTTTTTTTTATCTCTCCTCTCTAGTCTTCTGTCATTCCTGGAGTGTCACTAATCTCCCCGGCTCTCTGTGGTTCGATTTCTCCTCCCTCCCCATCCTCATTTTTTATGATCTGTCGCTAGCAGAGCAAAACTAATCTGGGCTCCATCCACTAGACTCCAGCTTCGTCCCTTTTCTTCTCTCTGTCCGTCCGTGCTCGTTCTTTTGCACTTCCCCGCCACGTTCCTTCATCCTGCACTCTTCAGTCCAATTTCCTCTTTCCATATTCACACAGTTTAATCCATAGCCCCTTTTTTTTTTTTTTTTTTAAATCAAACGCATCTTGGAACACTATTTCCTGTTCCTTATATTCACCCAGAAGGTTTGCCATTTTGCAACCTTTTTTTTCCCACACATTGCTGCCTCTCCTTCCAATTTGCATCTGTGGGGATGAGAGGTGAGAATAAAAGGGTTGGCGTAGGAGGGAAGGTTTTTTGCACAGCAGGATTTTGTGCCCCCTAGTAGCACTCGGTTGTGAGTTCTGGTCCTTCCTGTGGCGAGCTTTTATCTGACAGAACGCGACCAGCCGAAGGTTACTGTCAAGTCTGAAACCTCAGCGCGGCAGCCAGCGCCAGACTCACGGCTTGTTCAGCTCCGTGAGGAGCAATGAGGTGTAATTAAAAGGACTTCTTTTCTTTTTTTTTACCCCCTCGCAAAATTCCCGGATAGGTCATCAGCACCGTAATGACTCCACTCGAGGGAAACTGAAGGACAGAGAAGCATCGGTGATACCTGATGGAATAGCCCGGCGAAGTCGGTCTCTTTACGAGCTTCACAAGGGTTTACCAACAGTGTGTGTCTCTGTCTTTCTCCTGACTGACTGAGATTGTGATGGTGCGTAATTAAAGCAATGCTGGGGGAATGTCTGAGGAGAATTGCAGGCTCATTAACAACATGGCTGAACATGTGTCACAGTGAAAAAGCTCCCCCCAAAGTCAGTTTCCGAAAAGCAGCAGGCTCGTGCCGGAAAGCAGTGCAAAACCGGCAGGATTTTCCTTTCTTTCTTTCTTTTTTTCCCCCCATAGCCTCAAATTTTTGTTTTTGCGAAAACTTTTCAGAAGTTTGTACTCAAGATTGGTCTGGAAAAAAAAAAAGGCTTGAAACCAGGTTTTAAAAAAGAAATGCGAGCTGGCCAAAATGCCAATGTAGAGTTGTGTTCCCCAGAAAAACAACCCCTTTCGATACTGAGGGGAACTTGTCAAAACATTAATTCCACTGTTGTTGTTTTTTTCCCCGTCCTCTTACTTATTTAGCCCCCCCTTTCCCACGATTTCCCTGCTGTGAGGAACCATTACAGTCATTTCGACTTTCTCTCTAATTGATCCCTCTCTTTTCTTTCCTTTCATGCGCTTTCTTGTTCCCGCTGTGAGCACGCCATTTCCTGTTCCAGCTCCTCTTTATCTTTTGCTCGCTCTCTCTCTCTTTTTCTTTATTCTTCGATCTTCTTTCTTATCCATCTTTTTTTTTTGTACTCATTTCTCCCACAATGCTAGGTATATTTTACTAAATGTACAATTTGCTGGGAAAAGAAACTAGGCACAATCATCTATTAACTTAATTCTTTGCTGCTAATCGTATTAGCATTTTTTTTTTTTGTTTTACTTTTTCCATCCCAATAAGTTCAGTCTAAAATGGTATAAGTGGAATGGAAAAGGTGTGATTTTTTTTTTAAAATATTTTTTCCCCCTGCCTCCTGCTTGACTTGCTTCTCTCCTCATTTTTTGGGCTTACGTTCTGCTGCAGTGCTTTTTGACGACTCAAGTTTAACTGGGAGCGGCCATTTTAGGCAAAAGAGACTTAAAGGAAAAGGAGAGGGTGAAAAAAAAATTAACCTGCCATTTTGTAGTGAGTAAACAAGTACAGTCTGTTTAAAGTGCAAAGGGGAACACACTATGTTTTTTTTTTTTTTTTTTTTATAAAACTATTTATTTACTTTAATTTTTGTGTATTTTGTCAAGGTTTTAAAGAGAGGTTGAAAAGCAAGAAAAATACCAATCTTTAAGCAGCACAACAGACGTTAATTATCGGTTAAATCAGTTATTACTCTCAAATACAATATCATATAATAATATATTATAAGCAATTTCATACAGTTCTAATATACAAAATATTCATACAATATATATACTACCAGTACGTAGTTTTATATATATACTGTGTGTGTATATATATATATATATATATATATATATATATATATATATATATATATATATATATATATATATATATACATAATGTGTATACGGATTTACAAATATTATGCTTTAATTATTCATATACATTTTATTTGCTTAGTATTTGCTGTGTCCTGCTTTAATTACTGCATACACTCGCGCTGACACCAGTCCATCAGTATGTGTTAAACTTGATGATCCGTGTTGGATCAAATCCGTCAGCATGTCGTCTGAACAAGTGCTTCAAAGAAAACGGGATAAAGCGCATGAAAAATCTGACCTTTCACATGCTTAACATGATCAATGCAGCACATTGCTTTGTGGCACATTGCTTACATTTAAGTAGTGACCAAGAAACATCTTAAATACTGAGGTACTAAAAAACTATTTCAGAAATCTAAAACTCCAGTGGTCACCATTTATAAATATATATTTAAATTGCATAATGTGGGTGCGTAGATTTTTTTTTTAAACAAAATACACATTTATTTGTTTGTTCGTTTGTGTGTTTGTATGATTATTTATTTATTTGTTCATTTTTTTTATTTATATGTGGTTTTCTTCTACTTCTTTTCCATTGCACTACATTTCAGCATCGTAACACAGTTTGATTTTATTATGTAGTTGTTATTTGTTGGGTCCTTAAGCTCTGCTCTTCCGAAACTCAGTGTTCACATGATTATTGGGAAATAAATTTAAGGAATTAAAGTCCATTTAAAGACATTAGATTCTCAAAAGAAGGACAAACACTGGATTCTCTCTCTCTCTCTCTCTCTCTCTCTCTCTCTCTCTCTCTCTCTCTCTCTCTCTCTCTCTCTCTCACACACACAGACACTTTTCCTATTTGTTTTTTAGTTTCTTAATTTTTTCTTTAGTTTTATTTCTTACTTTATTATATTTTTTCTTTGTTTCGTTCTTTCTTTTGTATTTTCATACTCTATCATTCGTTCTTTCTTTTTGACTCACTCTTTTTTAATCTCTCTTTTTTTGCTTAATTTATTAGTTTTTTTTCTTTTCTTTCTTACTTTCTCTTTTTCTTTCTTTCTGTTACACTCTTTCTCTCTGTCAGACTTTTTTCTTATTAATTTTTTCTATTCTTTACTTTCTGTCTTTCTTTTTTTTGACTCACCCTTTCTTACTAATTTTATTTAGTTTGTAATTCTTTCTTTCTTTCTTTCTTTCTTTTTTTCTTTCTTCACACTCTTTTTCACTCCTTTTCTCTTTTCTTTTTCCTCATTTCATATTTCCCCTCTCTCTCTCTCTCTCTCTCTCTCTCTCTCTCTCTCTCTCTCTCTCTCTCTCTCTCTCTCTCTCTCTCTCAGAATGATTCTGTGAGATAAACACTTCAATTTTAAGAACAATCCCATAAACATCCAAATCTTTCTCGTTTTTGTTACTGAGCTCTCAAAACTCCTGCACATTCGCATCACTGAATGAAGTTGGAGTAGTTTGACAGTTTAAGTGCGTTTCTGTTCTAAAAGCCTAAAACATACATTCCTTCTCTGCGCTCATTCACTCAGTCACTCAGTCCCTCAGTCCCTCAGTCGGTCTCCCACCTGCTGCGAGGGTTACATTTGGATTCAAGCGCCCTTCTCTGTCTCTCCTAATCATCTCTCCTTCTGTCCTTCCATTCATCCCTCTGTTCCCAACTGTTATTACCCTCTTCCTTTTATTTCTTTACTTCTTTATTTATTTTATACCCTCCCTCACACATCTCCTCTCCTCCGTCTCACTCGATCTTAGTTTTAGAGGCTTTTCTCTCTTCCAGGTCTCTCCATGGTCCTCCAGAACGCTTAATCTTCTCCCATCGCTTTCTTGCTTTCCTGCCATCTTTTTCGGGATGCGACCTTTAAAGGAAGCGGGGATGTATTTTGGGGTTGCACAGCCGTTCGTAATTTTTCATGACATTTCTGTGTGAGTAATGGCAAATCTTTCTCCATGTGCATTTTTTTTTCTCCCTCCTGCTGCTCTTTTTTTTATTTTTTTTTGCCTTCATAGATGATCTTCAGGGTTTTTACCCCGATATAGTGAAAGTGCTTACACTTATTTTTTTTCTTACATGCCCTCTCTCTCTCTCTCTCTCTCTCTCTTTTTTCTCAGTAAATGATGATAAGGAAAAAGGTAAGAAGATTCCGATTATTCAACAAGGCCTTGATGATGTCGGGAATGGTTTTAATAGCCCGGTTTCCTTTACTGATGTATAAATGCGCAAAATCTCTTTTCACAGGAACTACAGCTCCTCTCAGTTTTGCCCGACGTGAAGGAACCAGTCCCCTGTCAATCCTCGCTCTCGCAGTCTTTTCCCTCTTTTGTTTTTTATGATAATTGGACGAATCGACCCGGCTAATAGCAAAGACTTGCCAACAGGTCATGTGAGGATCCTTCTCTGTCTGTTGTTAAGCACGCGTTCAAACACACACACATTCACACACTCACTCGGCTGTTTCAGCTCTTTCAGCTCACTTGCCTTACTGTCATGTATTTGGAGTGGCACTAATCTCTCGCCCTCCATTTCCTCTCTGTCTCTCTGTCCACTCTGCACCGCTTCATTCTACCAGCGACTGGCACTAATCTACCTTCAAAGAACTCTTCCTGCTGCTCTTCTTTTTTGCGTAATCCTTTCTTCATTTAACAGACACACACATACACAGCCCCCTTTCCCCTCCATCTACGGTCTTACTGTACACTACTAAACTGAGCCAAAGGGGAGGAGATGAAGAGAGCGGAGTGGACGTCCCTGTAGCACCTGTGCTGCTAAGAAAAACTAAAAGTGCAAGGGCACAGCGCAAGCAATAAAGCTTTCGGCTCATTCATCAGCGCTCAGGATCAAGGGACGAGACTTTATTTTGCCAACGGACAAACTGGAGCCAAAGCAAGACATCGTTATATTCGAGATAAAACATTTAACAAACCTGCATCTGAGGAGCAAAGACAAAGCATGTCCTTTTTTTTTTTTTTTTCATTATTTAGAACGCAGTTAAGAAGAAGAGAAGCAAACGAACTAAATATGTATAGGAGCAACAGGAAGAGGTTTTTACTGCTTCCTGGTGAGGGTCACGAGTGGCACGCTGTTTTCATTTCAGCAACGTTGAATGCAATTGGGCAGTTGTTTTCACACCGCCAGTAACACCTGAGACGATTGGTCGGCTCTTCGCAATACACTTCACATATAAGATGACTGGACAACTTCCTGAGCTCGTAATTATGTTCTCTTATGTTCAGTGGGTTTAGATTTTTT
>JBCEWE010000436.1:2670295-3012795 GCA_039877035.1 Silurus lanzhouensis
AGATCTTATAACAATATATTTTTTTTGGTTTTTGAACATCCAATCCAATGTCGGGTACTGATGTAGGTGAGGTGAGGAGGCCTGGGGTGCACTCACAATACTAATTGCATACTACAAAGATACACCCTGAAATATTATAGAAACTGTGTAAAAGATGTGTAATTTTTTAACTCTGGAACAATTGCAGTCAGGTTCTATTAACTAATATGTAATGAGAATTATAGAAAAGAATGTTTTTAGAATAGATTGCTAAATGCAACTTTATGAAATGATTTTGTTGTCCAGTAGAGGGCGTGATTTTTAAATTTCAATTTAACAGCACTACAATGCTCAGTCTCACATACTAAAGAAAAAGGAAACGAAATACCTGTATATATTTTAACATTTTTATTGTCTTATTTACTAAAAATATTGTCATTTACTCGTTTTGTTTAGAATTAATTGGTCATTTATAGGCATTTGTTATTCTAATTAGTATCGTTTACTGTTTCAAAGTTTTTTTTGTTTGTTTATACAAAATTACATAATACCAAATTTTCAGAATTTAAATGTAACATTAGATTACATGCAGTGAATGTATATATAAATAAAATGTATATGTAATGACTGCAGTCACGAGGTAAAACACTGCACTGTTGCAGTAACTATGGCAGGCTGCTACCAGTTAAACCTGTTGTTAAATATTTTACACAACATAAAAGCCATCATCATCATCATCTTCTTCATCATTGTAATTGTAGAAATATCTTGAACACAATTACTTTCAGAGAGTGTCTTTAATAGGTTCTAATTACTGTCTCTAGTTTTGCCTTTTGAGCTTTTATTCAATAACAAAAACAACAAAAGAAAATGTGGGGAAAAAACTGCATGCCGAATATTAAAAGTCGTTTTTAAAAGTCTAGCAGAAAAGAAGTAGCGCCTTGCCATGTGTCAGGATTATGCTACTGGACTGTGTATCCCATCAGCCATTGCACTTTACCAGCTTTTGTCACATTTCAGTTAATGGGCACCTGTATATAAGCCTCACCTCATAACAGATGTCCTTACTTTTGTCATTCATGGTTGACGTCACTCACGCTTGTTTGGGTGACTATATATTTTGTGTTTTCATGCAAGTGCACTATTACTAAAGATCAGGGGTGTAACGATATTTAAAATTCTTTTGGTACGTACCTCTGCTTTTAAGTCACAGTTCGGTTCAATTTCTGTACAGTTAGAAGAATTGCAAAACATAAAATTGTCAGGGTTTTTTTGTCTAGAGCAACGCACAAAGGTGCTTTGAGTCTCTTGCAATGAATAAATCTACACTGGTACACTAGATTACAAACTTAAGATAAATCAACCTACAACTCTGTTGAAAGAGTTGTTTGTTTGTTTTTTTAAAGTCTAGTTTAGTGTTTCAGGAAGAGGAAGGTCTTCAATTGTCTCTTGAAGATAACACAGTTAATTAAAAAAAAAATTGTGAACATCAATAGTTTACATATTTACAACAATTTAAAAAACCTACTTGGTTAAAAGATATGTATATTTTTTTCTATTTCATAAAAAAAATTAATAGAATAAAATGAATGATATACACTTTTGTTATGTTGATTAAATTAAGTAATCAAATAAATTGGCTCAAATTTAATTGATTAAAAAAAATTAAATAAATGGAAAAATTTTATTTAAACATTTACATTTGTTAGACCCCATTTGGGTAATGCAGAGTGTGTGTGTGTGTGTGTGTGTGTGTGTGTGTGTGTGTGTGTGTGTGTGTGTGTGTGTGTGTGTTAAATTTAATATTTAATTTTCTAAAGATATGATCTACGTAACTGTTCTACTTATTTCAGCATACTTTCAAACGTCTGCATTCCTTCTATCCTTCATTTATCCACTCCCTCGATATGTGGAATTGTCAGGTTTTGCTCCTTTTAAGAAACATTCTCAAGCTGGACATAAAATGCTAAAGAATCCATAGCGCTAGAGTTAGCTGCTAGCCACTTCCTGGTTAACGGCTAACCCTATCGTATTTCAGTTACGGAGTGAGGAGCCACAGTGACACTGCACTAAACATATTCTTTTTTATACCCCTGGCATTGCTGTATTTGTTTACAAGTTTAATAATAATAATTAAATTCACTCAAAGTGTAAGACGGAGTATAAACAAACTTGTGGTCCGCCTGTACTGAAAAATGTTGGTACGAATACGTGTACTGTTACATAAAGATATGTACATTTGCATCCCTTATATTACATGATGCCATTTCCGAATACTTTTTAAATAAACAGCATTAGAGGAAATACAATAAGGATATTTACAGCCAGATTACTGTCTCAGGTTACTGTCTGTGTTCGGATCTCTGTGCACGTTCTCTGTGTCCATGGCAGATTTCTTAATGCATTAAAGTTTATTTCCAAAAGCTACAATTATTACTACTATAAACTACTACTATTTTGATTGCTAGTGAGCAATATGTGTACTTCAATATATAAATACAAGAGTAAAAATACTTGGTGGTTATCGATAGTAATGCGCATCTGTGTCCAGTAGAGGGCAATGCCTTCATTGCCTTGTGAATAAAAAGAGTCAATTTCTTTAACGCAAAAAGTCCTATGGTTCCATCCGTATGGTGTAGCAATTAATAATATAATTATAAATGTATATATTTTTAGACACACCGATTTAAGTATCTATACACTAAATAGATGTCCTAGCAGGGAATACACCTAGTAGCACAGTGATTTAGATGCATAATCGATATCATGTTTGCATAATAATAATTTAACATTATACAGTAAATTATGCAAATCAAGTTATACAGTTCAATGTGCATGTACTATAAAGGATAAGATTTTAGAAATGCACCAGGTAGACGAATAAATGTATATCTCATCTTAAATAATGGATAGTGATCAGCCATTATAATAGCGATGATCTCTTTTATAGAGCCATTCAAATGGAGGCTTTGCTCCCAAGATTTTATAAATTGAAGTTCATTCCAATTTCCAATTCGTTCAATCCCACTAAAGAGAGACATACAGTGGAAATAGATGTGAATGAGTGTGTGAAATTGTGTGTGCGCATGATGCTCTGTGCTCACGTTCCAGCCAGCATTTACTCCCACCTTATACCTAGATGAAAAAGTGTGTGTGTGTATATATATATATATATATATATATATATATATATATATATACATTTTTGTTGTTGTTGGGAGATGACCTTATAACCCTTCCCAGAGTGATGAACACCAACAGTTGGTTCTCTGAGGTCAAGGTTGAAGTATATTCTTTATTCTTGGCATGACGTAGACATACACCAGAATGCTCCAGAGCAAAAAAAGACTACATATTGAAATTGGTTGTGTTTATTATTGTCACCTGAAATGGATGTTTTTTTTTTTTTGGTTGGTTTTTTTTTGTAAAGATGCTTATTTTTTTAAGAATCGGCTCCAAAGAAAGTATTAAATATATTCTAAAAAAGACAATGTAAAGTTTCAGGATTAGGGAACTTAAATTTCACATTTTCACTAAAATGTGAAAATTTCCCAAAAGAACATTTTTTTCTCTTTTTTTTCTTTTTATTCTGCTTTGTAAATGCAATTATGTTTTAAATTCTATTTTTTATTTTTTTTTATTTACTAATTTATTACTGACTAATTTATGACTAATTGCTTAGTCTGTATTGTGTTCATTGTATTCCCATCTGTACAGTTTTTAGAATGATGCATAATTTTGTCTTTTTAATCATCATCTGCTGCTTTTAGTCTTTCAATGAGTAAACTGTAAATGGTATTTCACTGCATCATTGTTGTAAGACAGTGCCCCCTATTGGAGATGCAGCATTAAATCTCCACACTCTTGGGACATTATCGACAGTGTAATCTCGAATTCCCCTCAAACAATTTACATTAGCAACAGGTAACTGAAAATCGAATGAATAAAGCTAATTCAGGTCTACTGGGACAGTGAATTCCACAGAAACACATAACATGCATCTATTGAATTATTTTCTAGTCTGGTTAATCAAAGTCAAAGTTAATAAATCTGGTCAGCATCAATCTGAAAGGTTTTTTCAAGAGGTATATATTACAATATTGAAATGACCATGTATATATATGATGCATACATACTGTACTAATATAACAAAATAAGCTTGAAAGTGATTTCAATTATATACATGTTCATTTTCAATATTATACAGTTTGTGCATTATAAGGAGAAGACTTGGACTTGTAGAACAAGAGATTTTGGCATATTATTGACTATATCATTTTAGAGATGTTCTTTAGTCACATGTTATAATACACAAAAAGTGCTTCATTATCTCCACTGTCATTTATACAGTTTTTTAGAATATGACATTATTAAAAAAGCAATAAAATAAAATATATATTTGTAGTTAACACCTTGAGTTACCTGTTGTTAATAAATCACACTGTTGATAACATCCCAAAGGCATGTAGATTTAATACTGCATCGCCAAGGGGGTATTGTCTAATAACACTCAATTTAAATACAGGATTTCTGAAATGTAACTTGCATTGGGATATTTATTATATTTGCAGCAAGAAAGCACAACAAATTTTGAAATTTTATATATATATTCAATTCATAATACCTGAATTTATTTTATTACAAGTTTTCTTCACATATAAGTTTTATATATAATATATACATTTTCTTTTTTTCTGGCCTTTTTATTTAAAAACATTATCAGATAATTTTATTAACAGGTTTTACTATAATAATTATTAGATTTATTATGGTAGCAAAAGACCAACTTACAGTTATGTATAGTGCATCCGGAAATGAGTTCTGTACAGCGCTTCACTTTTTCTACATCTTGCTAAAATAGATTCAATTCATTATTCTCCTTAAAAATCCACAAACAGTACCCCATAACGACAACGTGAAAGAAGTGTGTTTGAAATCTTTGCAAATGTATTTTAAAAAAAAAAAAAAAGAAAGAGAGAAATCACATGTACACAAGTATTCACAGCCACAGTGCTGTTCCTACTAAATGAGCCTATTAAATACAGTTTGAACTGCCTTTATTATTATGTTAATTTGCATATGTTAAATATGAGTAATAGGCCTTTTTCTGTTTATGTCCATGAGTTATGTTTTGTTAAAGTAAAACGGGTGGAATTACTTAAATCGTTTTCCCAGAGATTCTTAATCTAATTAAACCAGATGTTCCCTTAGTCTAACCATACAGCCATACAGCTTGAGAAACTGTATCAGAATCTAGTGAAAACAAGAATGGATGTTAGTATAACAGCAAATGGGGACAAAGGGGATGTTTAAAAAGCAATTTTAATATGAATCTTATGGTTAGGTGTCCAAAAACATTTGTATACAGAGTTAATATACTTGGTTATCTGGTAATGCAATGTGCTGCTTCCATCACTCAACAGTATCTCCAGTGAAGGTCAAGGGACTTTTTTATACATTGCTGAATGTTTATTTCAATGCTCAATTATAATATTATAGAGGCATTCTATACAATAATGCATTAGATTCTAAGACTACACAGAAATCTAGCTTATTCCTACATTTGAATTATAATGCAACAACGAATTGTTAATATTATTCATGAAGTGTTTATATTATTCATCACTCAATCAAGGTGATCAAATACTGTATCTCAATGTAGTATGAGAATATTGCAATGTTTAATTTAATATCATGATACAGCATTTTGTACAGTTGAAGATCTACAATCAAAAATATATCAAGAATCATAAGGTCTAATTTTTTAATATTTATCCTGAATTTAACTATATAAGTTGGTAAGTTGTAAAAAAAAAAAAAAAAAAAAGAATCTGCCAATGCATGGTGTCAATTTTCGAACTGTATATTGTATTGATGTGAAATCAGTGTAAATATCAGTGTTACTTATTTAACTAACTTATTAGAAGAGATTTGGTTGATTTCAGATACCTTTAACTACTTCACCATTTAGTCAGCTGTGTTCCTCTCAATTTACCACATAGACAGAACAAAGGAGTCAAGTAGGTCAAGGGGAAGTGGAACGAGTCTGATGGTAATCAGCACCTGGTACGACAGCATGAACATTGTTTCCTCTAACCCACTCTGGAGTTCCTGACCATCAAATGTCACTCATCTTCATTTGGAATTTGGCATAATCATAATTTATTTTACATATTTAACATGTTGCTAAGTTTAACCAGTCTGTTAATTATGCAACCAGAGAGACGTGTAAATGACCTCCTGTATGCACATTTAAAGGAAGCATACAGTTAATCTGTTTTTGCCACCACTTAAATGGTCTGATCATACCTGGTTATGCTGGCACCCACATAGCTGCCTGTTGTTCTGTTGTCTGTGAAAAAAAGGTGGATACAGGAAGTTCTGCATGTTTGCACTGATACAAAGTCTGAATGGTACCATCCTGGATGATCAAAGTCCTAAAGAAACTGCTGAACTTGAAAGCCTTTGTACAAAGACACATCTTAGTGGTGTGCTGCTGAAAGAGCTGAAGTCAAGACTGAGAAAGTTAAAAGAAGCATACAGAAGAATGCTGAGTGGCAGAACAGAGCTATGCAAAGTCTATGTGTGTGGGCATGAAGAAAATCCTTGGCTTCAAGGCAATGTGGCGGCAGTGCCAGCCTCAACAGAGCCAACAATCTAAATGTGTCTTAAAACAAGTGTAGCATACCTGCCTTCTGCCTTACCTGCATATCCTCCATTCTCTCACCTTCTTAGGTGAACTCATTTCTGGACCCTGTACATAATGTTTCAAAAGGACTGCAAGAAGAAGCAATTCAAACCCATCCATCCGTTTCTATTAATTTAAAAGATGGATAGAATTCAGATCAGCAGCTGTCAGTCAGACCTCTGCATGTACCCATTTATATTTACACTGTACCCCACTGACTTCCAGTACAAACTGGATCTTTATCACCTGCAGAAATGATATAGAAAGTCTGTGAAGGAAGTGTACCAGTGGAATGTATGGATTTGGTAAACAACTTTGATGGCTGATGTTAGTAGAAACATTACCTCCTGAATGTTAATAAGGTGATGGTATACCAATTTAGGATGAAGAAGAATATAACCAGACTGATAAGTATCATGTCGCACAATATTGAGCTGCTTTACGAATAGCCTACGATACCTTAATGTCCTAATAAACAGAATGGACCTGAAGCTAGATATTTTGGTGGGGGATCTATTCTGGGATGCCCTGGAATTTAAGATGGTTGTGGAAAAAAAGAAAGTCCTATGGTTCCTTAGTCAAACAGCAGAGGAGGCTTTTTTTTTGTATTTATTTTTTTTTACAAAATCTGATGTTTATTGTGAACATTAATTTAATGTTTTTCATGTATCTACATGGTAATATGCATTGGCTTATTTCAAATGATTGTCCGATTGGAAAACTGCATGAATGAGTATGTGTGCAGGTGTTCCTTCAAATCAAATCTAATCAAAACAAATCAAATTTTATTCATCACATACACATACATACAGGGTACGACATGCAGTGAAATGCTTTATACGACGGTCCGGCATGAGGGAATAGAATGGGGAAAAGAAAAGAAGCAGATAAATAAAGTATAAAGTATAAAAAACTATACAAAATAAAATATAAGAATATAAGATATAAAAGATATATAGAGATATATGTATGTAAAACATGGAATAAAATGTATATACGAAAATGGCAGTAGACAGTGAAACAGTAAACAATGTGTAACAAAGTGTAAACAATAGACAATTTTTGTGGTGGGTTGTCTATAAAGTGTCCGTGTGCGGTATGGTGTGGTGTAAGGGTCCGTAAGTGTCTGTGTGCGGTATGGTGTGGTATAAAATAAAATACATATGAAGTGCACTTTGCTGTGCAAGTCCAGAGTTTAAAGTGTCGTGGTGCGAAAGGTGAGATATGTACAGAGAAGAGTGTAATGATGGAGAGAGTGGACCAGTTTTTAGATCCTGGGTGTTTCCTGGTTTAAACACCGAATGGCCTGCGGGAAGAAGCTCCTCCTCATTCTCTCTGTGTTTGCTTTTAGGAAGCGGAAGCGTTTCCCTGAATGCAACAAAGAAAAGAGTCCATTGTTGGGATGGCTGAGGTCCTTCACAATCTTCCTGGCTCTGGTCCTGCACCGCGTGCTGTAGATGTCCTGCAGGTCAGGGAGCTCGGTGTGTATGGTACTTTCAGCTGAACGCACCACCCTCTGGAGGGCTTGCCTGTCCTGCATGGTGCTGTTCCGGAACCAGGAAGTGATGCTACCTGTCAGAACGCTCTCAATGGTGCAGGTGTAGAAAATTGAGTGTATAAAATAAAAAGATTTACATAGTCATTTTTATAATAATCCCTGAAGCTTTTTTGAAACCCTCTGCTATCTGAAGAACTTTTTGATGTTTGCTTGGGTGTACATGTATGAACAGAGTCTGTCTTTGATAACAAACAATGGTTCTGCACTGGGTCTCGGTTTTGAGAATCAGATCTTCTAGCTGTGTCAGAGCCAGACTGAGGACAATGTTGGTGAATGGACAGCCAAGCTGCAAATCTCTGAGTTCCCCCAAGGAGCCTTGGACTTCAGGAAGAAGGAATTCCAGAATGCTGAATTCAGGTGGTGGTGTAGAAGGGATCTGCTTCAGATTCCTAAGACTTTGTTCGAGGAAAGACCACTTGATATTTTGTGTGCAGATCTTGCAGGTTATAATAATCAGGGTGTCCAGATTTGCTTTTCCAATTCTCTTAATGGGAGGAACAATAAAAGCACTAAGGCGTTTAGCCAGAATGCGAGAGAATATTAAATAGTCCACACTAACTTTTCTGTCACCTGAAAGATGAGATACTATGAAATCTTCAGGTATGCGTTTGTTTTTTACAATGTGGTTATATTCCAGCTTTAATATTTCTGTCATTGGACGTTGAAATCTTTTGTAATAATCTATTTCCAAATTGTTACATCTTTGTTTTTCTGAATCAGTCAAGGACTTGATGGCACTTAGTACTTCAGCCCCATTTATTTTCCCTGGTCTCCTGTCAGGATCAAATCTAAGTTCTTTTAGCATTGATGCAACAATTGGTATTTTATTTTGGGACTGCTTCTGAACCCTGACATATAGAACAACGGGTTTGTGGTCAGAAATATCATTATTCTGTATCTTGATTTTATACCCTCGTTCAATTTTGTCCTCCGCCATAAAAATCATGTCTAGCCTGGAGTGACACTCACTCTGACTTCGTGTGAATCCCTTCTTAGTGGCACATAAGGATGACCAGCTATCTCTAAGATTCAGAGATACAGTAAAATCTTCTAATATTGATGTCAATTGTGAATTCTTTGAAGAAGAAGGTTGCCGATCTAAGATGGGGTGCAAAACGGTGTTGAAATCACCACCAACCAATAGGACACCCTCAGCTGTTTCCATCAAGTACTCCTTCAGTCTACCCAATACATTTTTGTCTTTTCTATGATTATACACATTAACAAGAGTGTAGAGTTCACCATACAGATGACAAAAGAGCACAATATAACCTCCACTGTAATCCTCGTCATGGCATATGTACTTAAATGGCACTTTGTCTTTTATCAGAATGGCGACTCCTTTGCTGCGGGAGCTGTGCACAGTGTAGAAGATTTTCCAGTCTTTTTTTGTCTCATCTTCCAGTATTTTATAACACTTTGGCCCAATGTGTGTCTCTTGTATGAAGGCAACATCAGCCTGAAGGTTATTTAGGCTGCTCAACAAATTTGAAAACTTTTTTGGCAAGTCCCTCGTGCTTTTAACCCCACGAACATTCCAGGTGACGAAACGGAGAGTTGTATATAATCGTGACAGCATTGTGGAACCTGTGCAAATATAAATCTTGATTATTTTATAGCATGATTTATGGATTACATGGATGAACAGAAGAATCAAACCATTACGTAAATAATGTCAGTCTTTTTTCAATTATAAGGCAGTAGCACAATGTATGCATAAATGCCTTTAGGTGATGTTTATATCAAGCACTGGAAGGTTGAAACATGTTATGTTGGTAGCAGAAAGCCTGGTTTGACTTTTGAACTCCTGGAAATTCCATATAAAAATCACATCAGTAAAAAGTCATGACCAGGAAAATGGCAAGATTTGTTTTTATCTGCCTGGAAAGATAAAGTCATTTATTTAATCTTACTTTTCTTACTACAATGAGTAGAAAAGCATCTTAGCATCACTGATGTGCTTGAAGTGTATGGACTACCAAAACAAAACACTGTCCTGTTTGGGTGACTCTGTACCTGTGGTAACCTTAGATTCTTATTTTTGGCTGACAAGAGTAAAATCCACTATGGCCATTTCACTCAAATATTGAATGATTTTGTATTATGTGCCACAACACTGTTGAATCTTCATATTTTCATACATACATTCACAGTACTATGCGTTAATTACAATGGGGTTTGTATGAAACATTTATGTGCCAGCCACATAAATATAGACATAAATTAAATTAAATATATGTTGCTTAATTATGAAAAACATATATATAGGTTCCCTGGTGGTCTAGTGGTTAGGATGTGGCGCTCTCACCACTGCGGCCCGGGTTCGATCCCCGGTCAGGGAACCAACCCCAGCAATTAGGGTTGCACAAGCCTTAGTGCCGGTCCCAAGCCCGGATAAATGGGGAGGGTTGCGTTAGGAAGGGCATCCAGCGTAAAAACATGTGCCAAATCAAACATGCAGATGGTCCGCTGTGGCGACCCCTAACGGGAGAAGCCGGGGAAAAAAAAAAAAATAAAAAAAAAAAAAAAATATATATATATATATATATTATATATATATATATATATATATATATATATATATATAATTTTAATATATTTAAAGTATATAGTTTACACAAATTCACGAATGTTTCTATTTTAAGTAAATATATCGTCTTAAAAAAAAGAATTGTTTTTTATTTATTTTTGCACTGTTCTGCAATGAAGGTCTGCCCTTGCATCTGCCTCTATTACATGGCAACCTTCATTCTTACAGTACCTAATGATTTCTTTACTAATTACTTGTTAAAAAAATCACTCACATTCATCCACATTTTCGATTATGACTACTAAATATTTTACATGAAGTCTAGTGATACAGACAACAATTTTGTTGTTGGAATAGGCATGATCAAAGAAATACGTGTACAGATTTATATTCCATTAAAACTGAGTTAACCTGAACAGAAAATTCATGAATTTGTTGATTAAATACAATCCTTTAGAAAAAAAAAAAATTTACTTTATTTTCAAAAGCTGAAGATACAGTGAGTATATCTATTAAATGAATATCTTTCACATGTTTTTAAGCACCACATATACTGCATATAACTAGAGATCTAACAATTTACTGTTTTATTTTAGAAAAATATATACATTTTCAAATAATTTAATAATAGTATAAATGATTTTAATTGAAGAATTTTATGAAATGTAATGAACGATTATTAAAGCAATTTAATTACATCATACTTACCTATTATTATATATTTAACTTTTCGCTCATTACTATAAAAACTAAGAGCAGTAGATCTCACTGATATGTACAAATATTTGAATATGTAAATAACTTCGAGGTTACATTGATAAAAAATATTTGTTTTTTGTCTTGGCCATCGAATGGCGTTTTAGTCTTAAACCATTTGGAACATATCACCTGTTAACTTGCTAGTTTTCTGTACTATACTGTTTTGATGATATTAATATAGTCTTTGATAATGTTCATATCCTTGAAAATAAAGCTTTTTCATGTATTATTGAGAAAAAAAAACTATTCTGCAGTTTTGCCACTTTCATGCATTTATTATAAGGTTATTATTGCTTATCTTTTATTGAGTAGATACACATAACATGCATAACTTTATGGCTGCTGATCAGGCATAACATTATAACCACCTGCCTAATATTGTGTTGGTCCCCTTTTTGCTGCCAAAACAGTCCTGTGCCTTCTAAGATTAACAGCATAAACATCTTCAGCAATTTGAGCTACAGCCTTCACTCCCATGTTCTTAATGATGTAAAATTAGTATATACCAGTATATCACATATCAGTATCAATCAGTATTAATATCAACTTTCCAGATGTTAAATCTGTCCATTCCATAGGCACTAATGCACCCCCAGACCATCAGAGAGGCAGGCTTTTGAACTGAGCACTGATGATAAGCTGGATCCATCTCCTCTTCAGTCCAGAGAATTGCAGCATCCATGTTTGACAAAAAAATTTCAAATTTGTTTTCCATTTTTGTCTAATTTAAATGTGCTTTGGCTCAGAGAAGGCACCAGCATTTCTGGATGTTCACATATTGCTTTTTCTTTGCATAATAGAGCTTAAACTGTGTTCACAAACAATGATTTCTAAAGGTGTTTCTCATGCACTGGTTTTCATTACAGAATCAGGGCTGTTTTTATTGCAGTGCCGCCTGAGAGCCCAAAGATTACGAGCATCCACTATTGATTGTCACCATTGTCCCTTGCACAGAGATGTCTCCAGTTTCTCTGCATCTTTTCATGACATTATGTACTGAAGATGAAAGTTTCAAAGTCTTTGCAATTTCATTTTAAAAAACCACTTGATTACCCCTAGCTGTTTCCCTTAGATGGTCTTCCAAACTACGCAGGACATTCATATCTGATTTATGATTGTACATGTTAACAAGAAAGTAGAGTTCATCATACAAACGACAGATTACAATGTAACCTCCACTATAATCTTTATCATGGCATATGTACTCAAATGGCATCTCAGACTTTATCAGTATTGCAACTCCATTGCTGTGAGAGCTATGAACAGTGAAGTAGACGTTCCAGTTTTCAACTTCCTCTAAGATTTTCATAACAATCTACTCCCTGATCTGTTGGTAATGTTTCCACCTGTGTCTCGTTAGACCTCCGTACATTTAAGTTCCTCCTTTTGTGGCTGTGTTTGTAACATAACATGCCACAATGTAACGTGAGTCATGTGATTAATTCTCAAAAGTTTTGGGTCTGTCTCTCAGAGTGTGCTTTACTAGTGTTTTTTTTTATTTTTTTATTGTTTTCCCGGTGTAGGACTCGGTTTTGCCTGTCCTTCTTTGCTGACTCTATGTTCTATTTTTGGTTTGTTCACGTTTTTCTTTTTTTCTGATTGATGATATGTTATCTGTTAGGCTTTTTTATGTTAGTGGTTATGTTTTGTCTGTACTGATGTGATCTCGAGTGTACTGTGTTTCCTGAATCTCCTTCCTTCTATCAAGTTTTCCCCCTTTGAAAGACTTTGTTTCAGTTTGTTTTGCTTTAGTTTTTCCTCATTTAGGTTTTGGGTATTTGGTTCAAATCCTAAGACTTCATTTAAGTATTTATTTTTCATCCTTAAGTTACCTTTTGTTTGATGATGAAACCTGGATTATTTCTTTGGACTATTTTGCCTGTTTTCACTTTTGTGCTTTTGTGAACTCTGAAACAAAGAACTACTGCACATTACAGCACTTCTGAGTACAGATAGTTTGGGTTGCCTTACGCAAGGGTCCAGGAGTGGCAGCTTGGTGATACTGGGGCTTCCAATCAGTAACCCAAAACCTTAACCACTGTGCACCACTTCCCTATTGCTATGGTGAGTATTATGTTGATCTGCTACTACACCAAACTAAAGCAAATAATGCTATATTTGCTACAGATTAATAAATGATTACCTGATATATAAAAAATGTTGTGTTATTTAAAAGTAGGTCTTATATTTCTCAAATTTCTTTGAGAAATGTGTAAAACTGGGGGGGGGGGGGGGGTTCAGCATCATACTGCTGCTTTCAGAATATAAACCTTAGATTGTTAATACATGGTATTATAATATTATTTGTTAGCACATTTTTTGTTTTGCATCATAAATACAATTCTATAAAATTATATAGGTCTGTCTTTTTTTAAATGAGAATTTTTCAATAAAAGTTGTGCATTTTTATATAGCTTCTTCTACTGGGCTCTTACCTTGTACATTCAGCTGGTTGCAGAAATTATGTGCATCTGAAAGAAAATTGAGTCAAGTCAAACAAACTACAGCAAGCAGTTTACATGAGGGAAATCACATGGCAGGTGTTCATATAGTAACCTGTGAAAAGTAAAATCTAAATTCATTATGAGTATGAAATAAAAGAACATTTAAGTGTAATGTAATAATTAACAATTTATTTGGAGCAGGTGGAAATCTGCTCACAACCAACCAATATAAAAACCTCTGCTAGTGTGCATGCATAAGCAGAACAGTCAGTTTTTACAAAGTTTTAAGCCAGATTGTATCTGGAGCTATGGAGCTGGAGTTGTGTACATTACACAACAATTGCAACAGGCTAAACCCTTTTGTTTGTTATCCATGCAAACATTAGATACCAAACTTGGAAAAAGTTTCTACATTCTACACAAACATTTTAATGTATTTCTTAGATCAAGTGTTTCATGATATATATATATTATTATATTATTTTGTATTATAATTTTTTTTTTACTAAATTCTTTAAAAGTTTAAATAGTTATTATTGTTTAATCTTTTGATTACTCTTACTTGTACATGCAACCACTTGAAATAATAAAACTGTGCCTGGAAAATACAACTGTAGTTTACCATTTTAATGTATCATGATGACAAATTATCTTACAGTTTAATAGAACACTTATTTATTTAGATTACTGAGTAGTACTATGTTTTATTGACTTTGTTCCCTTGTTTGTCAATCCTTTGTTCTAGATTTTTTTTATTTATTTATTTTTTTTTTTAGCTTGTTTTGGTTTCATATTTCCATTATTGTCTTGCCCTCTTTATGTTGTTTGCTAAATGACTGACCAATATTTGTTTAAGAAAATTCATTTGCAATTTGAATTTGTTAAATTTGTTGTTAAATAAACATCATCATCATCATGCTGTTGCATCCGCCATTTTCCTCATAACATGACAAGTGTACAGTACAAAAAGTAATGTTAAAGCAGTAAACATTACAGCCCAAACACACAACTTGAGAGAGAACATTGGCTCAAAACTGCAGAAAGAGACACGTGTTTGCATGGCCGTCCAAACCACTATGTTGAGTGAATGGTCAAAACTAATCATTTATATTAAATCGACAGGGATAACCAAAACTAATAATGTTAGGTTTACACCGAAATAATACAAATACAAAGAAATTATTAAAGTACAGTTTAGGTTGGATACTATTTTTAAAAGTGTATTGTGTTATTAACTTAAAAAAATATATAATTTAAAAAATGTTATTTTATACTGTACATTACAGTTAATGGGAACTTACTGTGCACACTCACCTAGTAAAAATTAAGAAGTGTATCCAATGAAAAAGGTCATTTGTACTTGAAAAGAACTGAAGCATTTTACACAAAAATACATCACAGGCAAATTAGTTACAGTAAATGGCTGGTCCATAAGATTGAAATCAATAGTTGGTGTTTATGGAAAGTCAATTCACACATGCAACATTTACATAAGCACATCCCATTTTTAATGATGTAATGTTTAACCCTTTAAGACCAAAGCTTAAGCATGCTTGGGGATATGATTGTGTTGTTTAACACTAAACGTATTGTTAATTTTCTCACACGTGTAAGAAAATTGTGACCATCAACAAGAGGATTATGCTCTTGTTGATTATGCTCCCCAACTGTTACTTTCAAGTGGCAAGACCCCTTTGAAATGAGAAGTTGGTGATGGCACTTGAGAGGTTCTAAAAAGAAGAATATAGGTGGGCCCCAAAATAGGTGTACCAAGCTTATAGCATTAAACTCAAAAAGACTTGAGGTTTTAATTGGTGCCGTAGGTGCTTCAACAAAGTATTAAGCAAAGGGTGTAAATACTCATATACATGCGATTTTGTGTTTTGTTTTTTATTTTTAATACATTTGCAAAAAATTCAGACATACTAGTTTTACGTTGTCATTATGGGCTATTGTTTGTAGCAAAATATTTAATTTAATCCATTTTGAATAAGTCTGTAACATAACAAAATGTGGAAAAAGTTAAGCGCTGTAAATACTTTCGGATGCACTGTAAATTAGTAAGCTAACTATGTTTTGTTGAAAAGGTAGAAGAACTTGAAATTGGTATGCTTCGCCTTTAAATGCAAAACTGAAAGACTTCCTGTTTTGTGAAAGTGTACATCATTTAAATCCACAATGACAAACAAGTCTTGAAAATAGATGTGAGACATATTGTCCTTGACTGCTAGCATTTTAAGCCTGTAGAGTAACTGTACACAAAATCCATTGAGTTAACTATTATAAACTAAGTACTAAACTAATAATTTTAGGTCAGAACAACACCTTAAAACTAACAATACAAAGTCATTTCTTTATATATATATATATATATATATATATATATATATATATATATATATATATATATATATATATATACACGTGCTTACCTTTCACAACCTGGTGGAAAAGGAAGAGTATCAGATGAAAAAGCTTATTTGTACTTGAAAAGATTTGTAAGAAAAAGTAAGAAGTAAGACTTCATGTAAAATTTATTAGATTTTTAGAAAAGCAACTTACAAAGACAGCGTAACGAAATAGAATCGCAAAAAGCAACCAACGCTCACATACACATTTGTAACCCTTTAAGACGTGAGCTTAAGCATTTGTGGGGAAATACGTGTGTTGTTACAATCTGAACACTCATATTTTTAGGGTTACCTGTAAATTTTTCATTTTAAATACAACGCTTTGAGTAAATAAAGTTATTATTGAACAATATACAGTAAAATAAATACTTAGTATTGGATGTTTTTTGGCTATTGTATACTGTATGTATACAGTGAAACCTCGATACTTGCGGGCTTTTTGCTTACATAATTACATTTTTTTCATTTTTTTATATGGTTTTTTATATATTTCTCTAGCATTCCAACCCCATAGTATTACACCATGACACTTTCTTGACACTACTTTTCGCACTTTTGTTGCTATTTCATGATTATTATTTTTTTACAACTTTACCTAATTAAGATATTGTATTTGCTTGAATATATTTTAGTTATGATGATGATTTAGTTGATGCTGTGCTCAGTATTGCTCAACAATAAATGTTATGTGCACTATATTGCCAAAAGTATTGGGTCACCTCACTTTCCCAGCCATAGTGGTTCTTTCCCAAACTGTTGAAGGCACACAATTATATAGAATGTCATTGGATGCAGTAGCATGACATTTCCCCTTCACTTGAACTAGGAGACCCAAACCTGTTCAAGCATGACAATGCCCCAGTGGACAAGCCTGCACCAAGAAGATATGCTCTGCATGGGTTGGAGTGGAAGATCTCTGGATTTAGAGCTTTGATCAAAACCCTATTGAACACCTTTGGAATGAATGTGAATGCTGACTGCACCCCAGGTCTCCCCAGCCCTCCCCAGGCCTTCTCACATTACCTACAAGTGCAGGTTCAGTTACCTCTCCAATCAACCTCTTCATCATTGTCATCTACCACCCTCCTGGTCCCCTTGGAGACTTCCTAGAAGAGATGGACACACTCCTCAGTACTTTCCCTTCTGACAGCACCCCTCTGGCCGTTCTTGGTGACTTTAACCTCCCATCTGACAAACTTCAGTCATCTTGCCTCTTGCCTTTTCTAAATACCTTCTCCTTGACATTTAACAGCTGCCCTCCAACACACAAGGAAGGAAATGCCCAGGACCTGGTTTTTACCCGCCCTACCCCAGCTACAGACATGACTGCCACTCCACTTCCAATCTCTGGTCATCACCTGGTTTTCTTTTCAATCACTCCTCCTATTCAACCTAAAAATAATTTACATGTTTTTCTTATCCATCCTAACCTTCACTTCATCTCTCCCTCCTCTGTAGCTTCCTGTACTCGTTCGTCTCTTCCTGACCCTGACTCCTTTTCCTCTCTACCCTTGGACGTTGCTACCGACTCCTTCCTCTCATCTCTTTTCTCAACCATGGACCTCCTTTGTCCCTTGACTACAAAACCCAAGAAAATGTCTTGTTCCACACCATGGCTGTCAGAGGTTTTGCGCAGCAATCAACGAGAACTCAGATCTGCAAGCAAGCAAGGGTCATTCCCAACTTGAAGAAACCTGCCCTGGATCCATCAGATATCAACAACTACAGACCGGTATCACTTCTCTTCTTTCTTTCTAAATCTCTGAAATGCACTGTTTTTAACCAATTGTCCTATTATTTCTCACAAAACAACCTCCATGATCCTAACCAGTCTGGGTTCAAAGCGGCATATTCCACAGAGACAACTCTTTTGGTTGTTTCTGAGAAACTGCATGCTGTTCGGTCAGCTGAAATGTCATCTGTACTTATCTTCCTGGACCTTTCTGCAGCATTTGACACAGTCAACCACAAGACTCTTTTGTCAACCCCTTAAGAGCCTTGGTATCGGCGGAACAGCATGGGAATGGTTTGCTTCCTACCTGGAAGGTCGCCTATACCAGGTAACATGAAGGGGATCCACATCTGCCCAGTGCAGACTCACCACTGGTGTCCCACAAGGCTCGGTACTTGGTCCCCTCCTTTTCTTCCTCTATACCCACTCCATTGGTGAAGTCATATCCTCACATGGGTTTTCTTACCACTGCTATGCAGATGACACTCAACTAAACTTTTCTTTTCCTCCATCAGATAAAACAGCTTCCACTCGGATCCCAGCATGCTTGACAGACATCTTCATAGATGAGTGCTCACCAACTAAAACTCAACCCCAGCAAAACAGAACTGCTGGTCATCCCAGGTGATTCATCTCCTGGTCAAGATCTCCAAATAACACTTCATGACTCTCTGCTCTCCCCTTCAGCCACTGCTCATAACCTTGGGGTAACTATGGACAATGAACTGTCCTTCTTCCGACATGTCACTAATGTGGCTTGTTCCTGTCAAGTTCTTTTCTACAACATCAGAAGGATTCAACCATTTCTGTCCACACAGGCTGCCCAGGTGTTTGTTCAGCCTCTTGTCATTTCAAGACTCGACTACTCCAACTCTCTGCTGGCAGGTCTTCTCCTGAATGCTATTCATTCACTGCAAATGATCTAAAACGCAGCTGCACGACTTGTGTTCAATCACCCCGAGTTCTCCCACACCACCGCACTGCTGCGCTCCCTTCACTGGCTTCCAGTAGCTGCATGTATCAGATTCAAAACACTGATGCTTGCCTACAGGGCCAAAAATGGACCAGCGCCATCTTACCTCAGTGACCTCATTACATCTCACACTGCACCACGCTGTCTGAGATCCTCCAGCACTGTTCGACTGGTACCACCTTCTATCAGAATGAGAGGTACGTATACTTCAAGGCTTTTTACGGACATTTAGGGGACATTTAGGGGAAGTTTATTCCACCACCTTGGTGCCAGAACAGAGAAGTTCTGGCACCAAGGTGGTGGAATAAACTTCCCCTAAATGTCCGTACAGCGGAGTCCCTGACTATCCTCAAGCGACGATTGAAGACCTACCTATTCCTGAAACACTTAAATTAGCACTTTTTTTTTTTTTTTTTGCCTTGTAGAATTCAAGAGTTATATTTATATTAAGTTTGTAATCTTGCGTACCAGTGTAGATTTATTCATTGCAAGAGACTCAAAGCACTTTTTGTACGTCGCTCTGGATAAGGGCGTCTGCTAAATGACGCAAATGTAAATGTAAATGTACATCAGTACCTGATTTTACTAACATCCTTGTATCTGAATGAGCAGAAATCTCCACCAGCACATTCCAAAATCTAGTAGAACAAACCTCCAAGAAGAGTGAAGGAAATTATAAAAGCAAATTGGGACTAAATGTAGAATGTGATGCTCAAAAAATACATATGAATAGGTGACCCAATAATTTTGGCAATATAGTGTATGTTTAGTATGCTAATTGTGCATATTTTCTTTTTGATATACGTTTTATTAAGCTGAATAAGTCCTCTTGTTCATTTAACTTTTTACTGCACATTTCTTGTCATGCTCAACTCAATCTTAGGTGCACCATTGACAGTTTCCTCGTGTCCATTTCCCCTTTTTAGCCTGTTCATCTGACACTGAAAAGATCATTATTTTATCATTTATTTATAATCAGTTTAATCGAGTGCTTTAATCCTTTACTTATAGTTTCAAAACTATTTTATTTTAACTCTTTATATGTAGAATTCTCTATTCTCTCTATTCTCTATGCCTGAATAACTATTGCCAGGTCGGTGCTAAGTACTGTTAACCTAAATATTTTGTAGAATACTGCTACTTACAAATGCTGCTAAATAGTGGTGGAATAAAGTAAACTTCTCAATATAAGCCACACTACTTAAACTTTTTTTTTTTTTTTTAACACTGCTATGTGTTTTTAAGTATAGGTGCCATAACAGGAACAAAATAGTTGACACTGTAATTGTATTTTATTTTTATTTTTTTTTACATGATTCTCTATAGATAGTATTCTTTTTTTAGATTTTTTTTCCAGATCATAGTTTGCATCAGACAGACCTGTTGTACGTCAGATTTGTCTTCATTTTTACTTTATGTTCAGGTTTTTTCTTACAGTAATAGACAGCAGGGATTTCAATGAACACATGAAATTACCTACACTCCTATGTATTAAATATATACAATTTATACTGCTCTGTGGAAAAGGATGAAAAACTATATCTGTTAATGCCCTTCTATCTCGATACAGCAATATATGTATTCATTTAAACATTTATTGATTTTGATCTGTGAATTGGAGACATTGAAAATTAAAATACAGTTGTATCTAAATCTCATGGTCTTAAATTAACAGTTGTATAGACTACTACTGTCATCATTACTCTAAATAAACATTAGTGAGACAGAAGATTGGGAACTAGGTATTGTCATTCAGGTGACTCATTTTATCTGGTTTCTACACCTAACAATTACTTGAAATCTGGAAATAATCTAAATACACATAATTTAAAAAAAAATTCACTATGTTATAGCATGACCATTATAGTTATAGACAGAGAGCCCACAATGAATACAGATCATTGAAACTAATATGTGGTGTTTTTTAATAGAATACACAATTTTTTGCTCAGCAAATTTACAGCGAAACAGAGGATGCAAGTACAGATAGGTGATTATTAAATAAATAAGCAGATATTCCGAATCATTGAGTTTAAAAATAAGTACAAAAATGTAAACGTGAAACAGGCAAGGTGTAGCGGTAGGCAAACAACGTAAAACTGAAACTAGATGCAAAATTGTAAAACCATGCACATGAACTGTGGAACATAAACAGCTGTGTAATCATTACAAGGGAGTCGAGTCACTTCGTGAATTCAAAGAGGTATTTGTACAAATATTAATCAAACACAGAAAAAGGGCACACCTGTGAACTAATGATATGTGAATATAAGGACCAATGTCGAGACATGACGAATGAATCAAAAGAAGATATGTGAGACACAGAAACAAAACAAAAGCTCATGAAACCTAAAACAAACCATGCAGCCAGCATGCATTTTATTGTGTGCTTGTTGCTGCCGAAAAAACTAAAGGTGGGAATCCATGACATAACCACCCTTCCCCCCGAAGGCACTCTACCTGTTTTTTACAAGGTCTCTCCTCAGTATTCTGACTCATTTGGATCAAATATCTGTTCAAAATCCTTTTCCTGGAGGCAGGCATTGTCTTTGTTAAGATCGCTGGACCCAGCTCTCTGATGACATATTGCTGGATGGAGGTCATATTGCCAAACTGTGCCATGAGCATAACGAGCAGGATGGAAAGGCTGTTGTCCCCTGGCTTGACCGGGCCATGGAGTGAGGGGATGCCATAGCTGGTGCCACAAACAAAATGAAGTTGGTAAACCCTGACAACCACCCACTCCAAAAGGCACTCATTGTGGAGTGCCATTTTACAATGTCTCCCCTCTGTGGTCTGTCCCCTGTTCTGCCCATCTGAACACCTGGTCCTGGTGGCAGGCATTATCTGTCCTGTTGACCTTTGTGTTGCCCCCTGACATGGTTTGGTCATGGTCAGAGAACCCCTCATGGGCCTATGGCTTGGAATTGCCTGGACGGGCCTGGAAATGTGACATGGGAGGCAGCCCGGTTTGCCCTGACCTTGAGTGCAGTGTGTGGTGTGGCATGAAAAGCTATCCTGTCGACCTCAGGCTTAAGTGCAGCATGGCGTGGGAGGCCGCCCTGTCAGCCTCAGGCTCAAGCATGGGGTGCACATAGTGTGGGAGGCTGGGGGAGGAGCATGACTGGAACTGTGTCTTGGGATGCTGCCCCGTCTGCCTAGGGCTGCAGCGTGTTGTGAACCGTGGCATTGCAGGCTACCCTGACGGCCTCAGGCTGTAGCTTGGCTTTAAACGTGGCTTTGGACCATGGCAGAAAGCAAGCAAGCAATAAGCTGGTGCTTATTGTGGTATTTGGATTGGAAGGCCGCACCAGGCTGGCAATTGACTCATGAGTCATGAGTCAGACTACATCTTACTAATGGACATTCCAGATTATTGAGGGTTTGTTCCTTTTTACCTTTGAAGAAAAAACAGCATATGTTTTTGATTATTCCAGAATATTGAAACATTTTATTCACCTAGAGGGCACTCATTCTACACTTAAAGTCACACAAAGATAGCTTTTTACAATGGGTAGCATGAGAAGATCACAGCAGATGACAAGAAATTTCATTGTTCTTGTAGTCATTTTACTGATGTAAAGCATGGAATCACTGACTGCATTAGACAAGATACATTTGATATTTGCAATGAGTACATTGAAGGTGTAAAACAAAAAGAGCAAACATTTTTTTAATGTAGATAACAGCGGACATAAAACTGTAATATACTGTACATGTTATAAATATGAAGATGTAAAATACAAGATAATAAAAAATCTATGTTTGCCATATTTTGTCAAAGAAATTAAGCTTGTGAGATTATTAGTATATATAAAAATGAGATACATTAGTTTGTTTTTAAGCATGTATTAGGATCAATTTTTTTCCATTGTTAAGAAAAATGTTATTTAAGAAATGGTGTTTGACTATTCAAATAAACAATAAGCCTTGCTCAAAATAAATTGACAAATAGCATTTTATTTACTGTCTGTTTGCACATTTGCAATCACGTTAGCCATCAAAACTATTGATATTGAAATAAACAATCCCAATTAGTAAAACAGATATAAAGTAAACATAATTGATCTTTTGAAGTAACATAATTGAAGATCACTTTGTATGTAAGAAATACAGATTCAATGATTGTCTTTATCTGTGGCAGACTCTTCAATGTTTAAAAGCTTATTTTAAGTCCTGATTCTTCCTGGATAAAGGTCACGAAAAAATTCTGAAAATCAGAATTTAGTTCTGTATGTATGCACAGCACCTGTCTTTCATAGCAAACAGTTTCCTTGCAAAAATTAATTGAAACTAGCTCTTTTAGCTCTTTCAGAGCCAGCCTAATTATTGCGTTAGTGAGTGGATACCCAGATTTCAAAAGTCTAAACTCAGAAGAGATTGGGTCTTTCGGAAGAAGGAAATTCAGAAATCTGAAATTTGGGGTAAGGGCGTGTTTGGCAAACTCAGGATGTAGTCTCTTAACAATGTGCTCAAGGAAAGACCATTTGATTTTCTGTTGGCCTTTCTGGAATTTTACATGATAACATTTATTATGGTCCATTTTTTTCTTGCCCTTGAAAGAATTAAATGCACTGAGGCGCCTTTGCCAAAATTTGTGATAATATCAAACTCTGAATATTGCAGATGTGTCTGTTTTCTAAATGATCATATTTCATTTTGTTCTCCATCATTGAATTATATTCATATTTTAAGAACTCACTCTGTTGACAACACTGTTTTTTAAACTTTTTCACATCCTTTCCATTAAGTTGCAGCTTTTCTGATTCTGTCAATGACTTAATGACACTCACTATTTCTGCGCCACTAATTTTCCCTGGTCTGTTGTCAGATTCATAAGGCCTACACCACATTGAGGCAACTTTCGGAAGTATTTCTTTAGTATCGTGCCGAACTGTAAGATCTAGTACAAGAGGATGATGATCAGAAAAACTTGGCTGTTCAGTGATATTGTGCTCTACAGTGATAGTACGCACACGTTCCATTCTGTGTTCTGGAAGCAAAAACATGTCTATCCTGGAGAAACTGTCGTTCTGACGTCGTGTATAGTCCCAATCAGTCGGTCGTAAGTATGACCAAGTGTCTCTGAGATTGAGAGAAACACTGAACAATTCAAGAAATTCTCTAAATGGTGAATGTCTTGCTTGAGAACTTGAAGATTTCCGATCAAAGCTGGGATGTAAAACCGTGTTGAAATCACCTCCAACCACTAGAACACCCTCAGCTGTTTCCACCAGATAGTCTTTCAATCTAGCCAAGAAAAATTTGTCTGCCTTATGATTGTACACATTAACAAGGGTGTGAAGTTCACCAAACAGACGACAGAAAAGCACAATGTAACTTCCATTGCAGTCCTCATCGTGGCATATGTACTTAAATTTTTTTACAGTTTTTTTTATCAGTATTGCGACTCCTTTTGTTTTAGAGCTGTGCACAGTGAAAAAGATGTTCCAGCCTTCATGATTTTTCAAGACTTTTTTTATAACAATCTGGCCCAACATGTGTCTCTTGTATAAAGGCAACATCAGCCTCGATGTCACTGAGAATTTTCAATAAGGTGGAAAACTTATTGTTTGATTTGAGACCATTTGTGTTCCAGGAGACAAACTTGAGGGTTGATTCTGTTTTTGCTGTCATTATTAATGATCGAAACTCTGAAAACAAAATAGACAATGATGATTTTATATATATATATATATATATATATATATATATATATATATATATATATATATATATATATTTATTTATATATATATATATATATATATATATATATATATATATATATATATATATATATATATATATATATATATATAATATTGCTGTTTGTAGTGTTTTATGTGTTGTGTGTTTGAATTAATAAATAAATAATTATAATTTGATACGGATTACCTTGTTTGAACCTTATACTGTGTAAAGACTGTGTCAGATGGTGGTAAAACTGGGAAAAAGGAAAAAAATATACTTAAAAAGTTATGAAATAAGGCTTCAGTTAAGTCTGTAAACTAGGTTTATAGACAGAATATTGTACACAAGTTAACACAAAATGTCTTATTTTGCTTGGATGTGAGTTTTCAAATATACATTTGTGCATAATCAAAAGTAATCAGGACTGTTAAAAATCTAACAACAATTTAAGAGCCAAAGAATGGACCAACATTCTTTGGACCAAAGAATGCAACAACACCAGTGTATTTATAAGTTGTAAGAGATTCTGTTAAGCAGCTTCCTCTGACTGCTCAATACAAATCTACTAGACAAATGCAATATTCTCCAAAGTTGTCTTGTTTATAAACCGAACATTATTTATGACTTAATGTACTATTTTATTAATTACTATTATTAGTTATTAAACTGAAATACAATATATATATATATATATATATATATATATATATATATATATATATATATATATATATATATATATATATATATTGTATTTCAGTTTATATACAGTTTTCAGTATATATACAGTTAGGAAAATAAGTATTAGAACACCCAGCTTTTTTGCCATTCTCCCACTTAGAAATCATGGAGGGGTCTGAAATTGTCATCGTAGGTGCATGTCCACTGTGAGAGACATAATCTACAAAAAAATCCAGAAATCACAATTTATGATTTTTTAACTATTTATTTGTATGATACAGCTGCAAATAAGTATTTGAACACCTGTCTATCAGCTAGAGTTCTGACCCTCAAAGACCTGTTAGTCTGCCTTTAAAATGTCCACCTCCACTACATTTATTATCCTAAATTAGATGCACCTGTTTGAGGTCGTTAGCTGCATAAAGACACCTGTCCACCCCATACAATCAGTAGGAATCCAACTACTATCATGGCCAAGACCAATGAGCTGTCCAAAGACACTAGAGACAGAATTGTACACCTCCACAAGGCTGGAAAGGGCTACGGGGAAATTGCCAAGCAGCTTGGTGAAAAAAGGTCCACTGTTGGAGCAATCATTAGAAAATGGAAGAAGCTAAACATGACTGTCAATCGCCCTCGGACTGGGGCTGCATGCAAGATCTCACCTCGTTGGGTCTCAATGATCCTAAGGAAGGTGAGAAATCAGCCCAGAACTACACTGGAGGAGCTGGTCAATGACCTGAAAAGAGCTGGGACCACCGTTTCCAAGGTTACTGTTGGTAATACACTTCGTCATGGTTTGAAATCATGCATGGCACGGAAGGTTCCCCTGCTTAAACCAGCACATGTCCAGGCATGTCTTAAGTTTGCCAATGACTATTTGGATGATCCAGAGGAGTCATGGGAGAAAGTCATGTGGTCAGATGAGACCAAAATAGAACTTTTGGTTCATAATTCCACTAAACGTGTTTGGAGAAAGAAGAATGATGAACACCATCCCTACTGTGAAGCATGGGGGTGGTAGCATCATGCTTTGGGGGTGTTTTTTTGCACATGGGACAGGGCGACTGCACTGTATTAAGGAGAGGATGACCGGGGCCATGTATTGCGAGATTTTGGGGAACAACCTCCTTCCCTAAGTTAGAGCATTGAAGATGGGTCGGCGCTGGGTCTTCCAACATGACAATTACCCGAAGCACACAGCCAGGATAACCAAGGAGTGGCTCTGTAAGAAGCATATTAAGGCGTGGCCTAGCCAGTCTCCAGACCTAAACCCAATAGAGAATCTTTGGAGTGAGCTCAAACTCTGTGTTTCTCAGCGACAGGCCAGAAACCTGACTGATCTAGAGAAGATCTGTGTGGAGGAGTGGGCCAAAATCCCTCCTGCAGTGTGTGCAAACCTGGTGAAAAACTACAGGAAACGTTTGACCTCTGTAACTGCAAACAAAGGCTACTGTACCAGATATTAACAGTGACTTTCTCAGGTCTTCAAATACTTATTTGCAGCTGTATCATACAAATAAATAGTGTAAAAATCATATATTGTGATTTCTGGATTTATTTTTTCAGATTATGTCTCTCACAGTGGACATGCACCTACGATGACAATTTCAGAACCCTCAGATTTCTAAGTGGGAGAACTTGCAAAATAGCAGGGTGTTCAAATACTTATTTTTCTCACTGTATATATATATATATATATATATAATATGCTTAATTTATTATCTATCACCTTAGAAATTACAAAAGAGACAAACACATTTGTGTGCAATCTACATGGGTTTATGGGTTTTTATTTAAGGGACACCTGTGTTTGCCTTGAAATTATCAGTTGAAACAAGTTTCCACTGGCTGGTCTAACCAGTTTTTTGGCTAATGGTCAAAAACTTATCAATTATAATAAATCCATTTGGATAACCAAAACTAATAATAATGTTAGCTCTTATCAACACCTAAATTTAAAAAAATTACATAAATGTATAAAAGTACACATTAGTTCAGATAATAAAAACTGTTATCATTTAAAAAAATGTCCTTTGTGTACTGTTATTAATACTATTTTAAATAAAATAATAAAAAAAATAATAAATAGAAAATATTATAATTTTTATTGAATACAATCCATTGTTGGGAACTTACCTTACGCAATCACCTTTAGGAAAAATGTAGAAGTGTGCCAGAATGAAAGGCTAATTTGTACTTACAATCTAAAGTAGAGTTTAAGAAGAGAGACTTATATATAAACTGAAAAACAATGCGCAGTCAATGCACACATACGCATTCATGCAACATTTGCATGAGCACAACCCATTTCTCATTATGGAATGCTTAACCCTTTAAGGCTTAAACATGCTATGGTATGTGTGTTTTTATGGTTACCTGTAAATGTTGCAATAACATGTAGAATATAACATATTAAGTAAACAAAGAAAATGATGGTACTAAAGAAAGTAATAAAATTAATAAAATAACAAATTAATAAAAGTGTTCGGTCACCACCTAATTACTGAAGTAATATATTCATTTGACTTTTTTTTTTTTCTGCTGTTTGCCAAACCTTGGCTCAGTGATTTGTTTTCATATTGTTTAGTAATGGTATTATTTGAACTATGATTTTGTATGTACCACTTATCTATATAAATTCACCATTTAATGCTGGTTATCTCTCCATGATCTTCATTATTACCTTTGTTCTTTTAGTTTCTTTGTTTATTTTGTGTCTATTTTATGTGTGCTCTTCATTAAGAAAACCTCTGCATCCACTTTCCACTCACACACTTGGTTCATTTACTATAGCTTCATTTAGGGAAAGTGGTAGCTCAGTGAGTAAGACAATGGACTTCTGATTGGAAGCTCCCACTCCTGGGTCCTTGAAAATATGTATGAATGTATAAATGGAACAATTATAAATCACTCTGGATAGAGGCATCTGCCAATTGACAAAAATGTAAGTGTCAACTTTGGCATAGAAGTTTCTTCTATATTTTATTGAATGCGAGTGGCAAGCGAGCGGGTGTCTGTGCTGGGCTAAATGCTAAACCTAGCCGGCCGGCTCTCCCGTCCATTTTTCTTTCTAACGTCTGCTCCCTGGACAATAAACTGGACTACATCAGACTCCAGTGAACCACATGGTGAAAGTTTAGACATGGCTCAGCGACAGAGTTCCTTAAGCCACCATCCAGCTAGACGGGCTAACTGTGTTTTGAGCCAACAGAAACACAGCTCTGTGCGGCAAGACTCGCGGTGGTGGCGTGTGTGTTTATATCAACACGGAATAGTGTAAGAACTCTGTGCTTGTCTAACACTATTGCTCATCGCTAGTGGAGTTTGTGACTGTTAGATGCAGACCTTTTTATTTACCTCGGGAATTCACCACTGTTTACATTGTTGGAGTGTACATTCCTCCCAGTGCTAATGCTAAGGAGGCACTGAGTAAACTCTACGGCGCTATTAGCAAGCTGCAGAATGCTCACCCCGACAGATTGTTTATTATCGCCGGAGATTTCAACCATGTGAATCTCAGGACTGTGCTTCTCAAGCCCCATCAGCATGTGGATTTTGCAATGAGAGGAGCGAACACGCTGGATCTTGTTTACACAAACATCCCGACGCGTATCGTGCGGAACCCCGCCCCCATCTCGGATACTCAGACCACTGCTCTGTTATGTTAATTCCAGCATACAGACCGCTCATCAGACACCCTAAAACCGGTTCAGAAACAGGTAAAAACCTGGCCAGAAGGAGCTACTTCTGCTCTTCAAGACTGTTTTGAATGCACTGACTAGGACATGTTTAGAGAGGCTGCAATCAATGGCGATTCCATCAACTTGGAGGAGTACACATCATCAGTGACCAGCTACATCAGCAAGTGCGTTGATGATGTGATTATCTCCAAGACAATCACTACACGCTACAACCAGAAGCCGTGGATGACTGCAAATGTGCGTGTGCTGCTAAAACAAAGAGACTCTGCTTTCAGAACAGGGGACAAGGCGGCCTTAAAAACAGCAAGGGCCAAACTGTCCCGTGCCATCAGAGAGGCGAAGCGCGCACACGCAAAAAAAATCCACAACCACTTCCAGGACAGAGGAGACACTCAGCACATGTGGCAGGGCATCCAGGCGATCATGAATTACAAGACTACATCACCTGCTTGTGACCGTGATGCCTCCCTCCCAGATTTTACCGTGATTTTAACGTGAAGGCGAGGAAGACCATCCCTCCTCCCACTGGCCATGTGCAGAACAGCTAGCGGATGTCTTTACTGACATCTTCAACATCTCCCTGAGCAGTAACGTTGTTCCCACGTGCTTCAAGACAACGACCATCGTTCCTGTGCTAAAGAAGTCTACCATATCCTGCCTCAATGACTATCGTCCCGTCGCGTTCACTCCCATCATGATGAAGTGCTTCAAGAGGCTCGTCATAAGGCACTTTAAGACCCAGCTTCCACCCTGCCTGGACCCCATGCAGTTTGCCTATCATCCAAACCGTTCCACGGACGATGCTATCTCCACAACCCTCCATTTGGCCCTCACCCACCTAGATAACAAGGACTCATATGTACGAATGCTGTTCATTGACTGCAGCTCAGCATTCAACACAATCATTCCTCAGCACCTGATTGAGAAGTTGAGCCTACTGGGCCTGAACACCTCCCTTTGTAACTGGATCCTGGACTTCCTGACTGAGAGACCTCAGTCAGTACGATCGGGAAAAGCACCCTCAACTTTGCACCTTCAACTTTGTTATACTATACTACACTGTTTACATGCTGTCTTCTGCACATCTTGACTGCTGCTGTATTTTTGCAGTACATTGTGTTCTTATATTCACTCCCAGGTATAGTCTTTACAGTTCACAGTACTGTATAACCAAGTATACAGTAGGTTTACTGGTCAGCGCTATCTTGGTTTTGTGTCTTGTCTTGTGGTGTCTGTCGGTTTTTTGTCTGCACTGTTTGCACTAGGTTGCACTGGATACACTTTATGTAGCTTGTTGTTGTTAGTGTAGCACCAGGGTTCCGGAGGAACGTTGTTTCCTTTTTACTGTGTAATGTGTACCACTGTGTATAGTAGAAATGATAATAAAAGCCTCTTGACTTGACTTGGCTTGACTTTGTCTAATTTAAATGTGCTTTGGCTCAGAGAGGGCAACAGCATTTCTGGATCATGTTCACGTATGGCTTTTTATTTGCATAATAGAGCTTAAACCTGCATCTGTGAAATACAAGGCAAACTGTGTTCACAGACAATGATTTCTAAAGGTGTTTCTCATGCAGTGGTTTTCATTACAGAATCAGAACTCTTTTTATTGCAGTGCCGCCTGAGAGCCCAAATATTACGAGCATCCACTATTGATTGTCACCATTGTCCCTTGCACAGAGATGTCTCCAGTTTTTTTGCATCTTTTCATGACATTATGCACTGAAGAGGAAAGTTTCAAAGTCTTTGCAATTTCATTTTGAAAAACCACTTGATTACCCCTAGCTGTTTCCCTTAGATGGTCTTCCAAACTACGCAGGACATTCATATCTGATTTATGATTGTACATGTTAACAAGAAAGTAGTGTTCATCATACAAACGACAGATTACAATATAACCTCCACAACAAACTCCACAATTTGTTGAATTTGTTGTTAAATAAACATCAACATCATCATGCAATTGCATCCGCCATTTTCCTCATAACATGACAAGTGTACAGTACAATAAGTAATGTTAAAGCAGTAAACATTACAGCCCAAACACACAACTTGTTAAATCGACAGGAATAACCAAAACTAAAAATGTTATGTTTACACCAAAATAATACAAATACAAATAAATTATTAAAGTACAGTTTAGTTTAGATACCATTTTACCAATTGTGTTTGTGGCAGCGGGGGCGTGGTCGAGCGTCGGTTTGTGAATGGAGGGTGGGGCCGGGAGCAGGTAGGCGGGGGATTGCCTCACCTGAAGATTATGTGACCTAATGAGTGTTCTCTGTTTTCCAGTGATCGGGGGGGTGCATTTAAGGAGGAGAGAGTGTGTGAGACGGTGTTGTGTGTACGCGCGTGAGCCAGAAGGCGTGCTGCATGAAACCCTGAACAAACACACTTACACTTGTAAATAAAAGTGGCTTTGAAGCCTTTGCACCTGACCTGCTGTGGCGTTACTTTTTCCCGCATCCACACGCTCTCCCACAGTGGTGCCGAAACCTGGGAAGGGAAGGACGCAGGTCAGGAAAATGACGGAGCCCTCACCGTTGACGGAGCTCGTTAAGGCGATCGCCGAGCTCCAGCAGACCCAGCACCAGGCCCTCCTTCAGGTGCGTGCCGAGCAGGAACAGCGGTTCGAGGAGGTAATTCGAGCACAGGCTGAGGATCGGGCGGCATTCCGGAGCGCTCTGAGCTCAAAGGAGGCTCCGGTGAGTCCCCCCCCCCGTCCACCGCCCAGCATCCCTCTGATGAAGATGGGCGCACAGGACGACATGGAGGCTTTCCTGGAGTTGTTCGAGCGCGTAGCGGTCGCTGGGGAATGGACCGGGATGGAGAGAGCTCTCCGCCTGCTGCCGCTGCTTTCCGGGGAAGCCCAGCTCGCTGCTCAGCAACTGCCGGCAGATCGGATGCTGGAATACGATGATCTGAAGCGGGCGATCCTCCAGCGAGTGGGGCGGACACCGGAGCAGCACCGACAGCGGTTTCGCGCGTTGACGATGCGCGCCGTTGGCCGACCGTTCGCCTTCGCCCACCAGCTTCGCGATGCGTGCCGGCGGTGGCTGCGGGACGAGGACCGGAGCACGGACGAGGTTCTGGACCGCGTGGTGTTGGAGCAGTTCATTGCCCGTCTTCCGCCGCGGACGGCGGAATGGGTTCAGTGCCAGCGACCGGAGACCGTGGAGAAGGCGGTACAATTGGCAGAGGACCACCTGGCGGCGTACGCGGGGGCGGGCGGATCGCCTGGGTCTCCATCCGAAGTTCCTTCTTCCCTGTCCCCTGGCTCTTCTCTCTCTCCTCCCATTCCCTTACCCCGGAAGCGGGCGCCGATTTCCCCGAAGCCGGTGGCTCGGCCGCGAGCTTCTCCCTCTTCTTTTTCCTCTTCTTCCCCTTCTGCTCTCGCTCACAGATCTTTGCCTTTGACTCAACAGGTGGGGGAGACAGTCCGCGCAGGTGCGGAGCGGAAGCCTGGGCCGGTCTGCTGGCGCTGCGGGGAGCCGGGGCATTTCCTGGGTCAGTGTCCCGTCATGGAGTTGGGGGTGATGGTCCGGATTCCCGAGGCGCCACAGGCTGCCCCCGATCAAGCAGGAACGTACCGTATACCTGTGAGTATCCAAGGGGGTACACACCAGGCGTTGGTGGATTTGGGCTGCGAGCAGACAGCCATCCATCAAAGCCTGGTGCGATGCGAGGTTTTGAATGCTGCACGCCGGGTGAAGGTGAGATGTGTGCATGGGGACGTTCACGAATATCCACTGGTGGCCATTTTGGTTCGTTTCAGGGGGGAAAATCATAGAGTGGAGGCGGCGGTTAGTCCCCGCCTCACCCATCCGCTAATCTTGGGTACGAATTGGGCCGCGTTTCCTCGGTTACTCAGGGAAATGTGTGTGGATGGGTCCTGCGGTAAGGTGAAGCGGGGGGGGGCATGCGCTATGTTGGCTGGGGAGGCGGCGCCGGGAGCGTCAGTTCTGCGTCAGGCAGACTCCGCCCTACGGGGTATGTTCCCCGGGGATTTCCCCCTCGAGCAGTCGCGGGACGAAACGCTCCGACACGACTTCGACCAGGTGAGAGTAATCGATGGTCAGCGAATCTGGCCGGATGGCGCGCTTTCCTATCCTTACTTCGCCGTGATTAAAGATAGATTATACCGAGTGACGCAGGACACTCGAACCGGAGGGGAAACGACCCAGTTGTTGGTCCCAAAGAGCCGCAGGGAACTTTTATTCCATGCGGCTCATCATAATCCGATGGCCGGGCACCTGGGCTGTGTGAAAACATTAGACCGCCTAATGGACCGTTTTTATTGGCCGGGCATTCACGGCGATGTGCGCAGATGGTGTGCGGCATGCCGGGAATGTCAGCTGGTGAATCCGCCGGCCATCCCAAAAGCGCCTTTGCGCCCTTTACCATTAATCGAGGTTCCCTTCGAAAGAATCGGTATGGACCTCGTCGGGCCATTAGAGCGAACCGCACGCGGGCATCGCTTCGTATTAGTCATAGTAGACTATGCGACGCGATATCCGGAAGCAGTGGCTCTTCGCAACATCTCCGCACGCAGTGTTGCAGAGGCGCTCTTCCGCGTTATCTCCCGAGTTGGGATCCCGAAAGAGATCCTGACTGATCAAGGCACGGCGTTCATGTCACGAACACTTCGCGAACTGTACGAGTTGTTGGGGATTAAATCGATTCGCACCAGTGTCTATCATCCACAAACCGACGGCCTGGTGGAGCGTTTTAATCGAACCCTTAAAAACATGATTCGGAAGTTCGTACACGGGGACACACGGGATTGGGATAAATGGCTCGAGCCCTTGTTGTTTGCAGTACGAGAGGTCCCGCAAGCCTCCACGGGGTTTTCCCCGTTTGAATTATTGTACGGTCGTAAGCCGCGCGGAGTACTGGACGTTCTCCGGGAAAATTGGGAGGAGGGACCTTCGAGCACGAAAAATGAAATTCAGTACGTTCTGGATCTGAGAGCAAAACTCCACACACTGGGGCAGCTAACAATGGAGAATTTGCTACAGGCACAGGAACAGCAATCCCGGCTGTATGACAAGGGCGCGCGGCTTAGGCAGTTTTCACCGGGAGATAAAGTCCTCGTTCTACTACCCACGTCAAGCTCGAAATTACTCGCCAGGTGGCAAGGGCCGTTTGAGGTTACACGGCGGGTGGGGGATGTCGACTATGAGGTGCGGCGCACAGACAGGGGCGGGGCGCTCCAAGTATATCACCTGAACCTCCTAAAATTATGGAGCGAGGTGGCGCCGGTGTCTCTCGCAACGGTGATTCCGGAGAGGGCGGAGCTGGGGCCGGAGGTACGACTAAAAACCGCGTCAGAATCCGCCTCGGTTCCCTGTGGAGACCACCTCTCGCCATCGCAGAGAGCGCAGGTCGGTAGATTACAGCAGGAGTTTGCGGACGTGTTCTCTCCCCTGCCTGGGCGAACAAACCTCATAGAACACCATATTGAGACACCTCCCGGTATCGTGGTGCGCAGTCGCCCGTACCGGCTGCCCGAACACAGAAAGAATGTGGTTCGGGAGGAACTTCAGGCGATGCTTGACATGGGGGTGGTCGAGGAGTCCCACAGTGACTGGAGCAGCCCAGTCACTGTGCTGCTCACTGTGCACTGTGCACGGTCACTGTGCACGGTTTGTTCGGCGCCGGGGCCCCGAACAAACCGAACGGAAGTGTAACGAATTGGTGTAAACCGAACGGAGTGGAAAAAGCCGTTTTATCCAGGGACATTGGCGTCAAGGGGATCTGCCAATATCCCTTGGTTAAGTCCAGTGTCGAGTAAAAGCTCTTGGGAACCAAGACCGACGGGTCGGTCCGGTTCTGTGTGGATTACCGAAAAGTCAACGCGGTGTCTAAATTCGACGCGTACCCAATGCCTCGCATCGACGAGCTGCTTGATCGGTTAGGCGCGGCTCGCTTTTACTCGACACTGGACTTAACCAAGGGATATTGGCAGATCCCCTTGACGCCAATGTCCCTGGAAAAAACGGCTTTTTCCACTCCGTTCGGTTTACACCAATTCGTTACACTTCCGTTCGGTTTGTTCGGGGCCCCGGCGACGTTTCAACGTCTAATGGATCGGATTCTCCGTCCTCATAACGGGTATGCCGCGGCCTATTTAGATGACATAGTCATTTATAGCAATGATTGGCAGCGGCATCTACAGCATCTCAGGGCGGTCCTGCGGACCTTGAGACGGGCGGGGCTCACAGCGAACCCGAAGAAGTGTGCGGTTGGGCGGGTGGAAGTACGGTATCTGGGTTTCCACTTGGGTCACCCAAGACCAAAAAGGAAGTGAGGCGGTTCCTTGGGTTGGCGGGCTATTATAGGAGGTTCATCCCTATGTTTTCGGACGTCACCAGTCCGCTGACCGACCTCACGAAAAAGGGAGCGCCAGATCCGGTCCAGTGGTCGGAGCCGTGCCAGCAGGCTTTTACGCGGGTCAAAGCCGCGCTCTGCGGTGGTCCGCTTTTGCATGCTCCTGACTTCTCTCTTCCTTTTGTTTTACAGACTGACGCGTCGGACAGGGGGTTGGGGGCTGTGTTGTCCCAGGTGGTGGAGGGGGAGGAACGGCCGGTGCTGTTCATCAGCCGTAAGCTGTCGGTGCGGGAAAGCCGGTACAGCACCATCGAAAGGGAGTGCCTGGCGATCAAGTGGGCGGTCCTCACCCTCCGGTACTATCTGTTGGGACGGGCCTTCACCCTCTGTTCGGACCACGCCCCGCTCCAGTGGCTCCATCGCATGAAGGATGCCAACGCGCGGATCACTCGGTGGTATCTAGCACTTCAACCATTCAAGTTCGAGGTGGTCCACAGGCCGGGGGCGCGGATGGTCGTGGCGGACTTCCTCTCGCGCCAGGGGGGGGGAGTCGGTTGCGGGCCGGACGGCTCCCCGGCCTGATGCAGGGAGTGTGACACCCAGACGCAGCGTCTCGTTCCCTCGGGGAACTAGGTTTACGGTCGTAACCTAGAGAAGTTCCCCTTCAGGAACTCGAGCTGCGTCGAAACGCTATGGGAACAAGTGTCCAATCACGCCACACTGACCAGACCCTGCCTAGAGAGTGAGGGCCTCGGCACCAGCACGCAGAACAGAGGAGCCTGGGGTGGCTCTGAGGTCAAGGTCATAGAACCTGACGAAGGTCAGTGGGGTGGACCAACCCACCGCGTCACAGATGTCCTGAAGTGGGACTCCAGCGGACCAGGCCGTAGAGGCCGCCACACTCCGGGTGGAGTGAGCTCGAACCCCAAGTGGTGCGGGGAGGCCAGAGGACTCGTGAGCCGACACAATCACATCCACAACCCATCTGCTCAATGTCTGCTTATTGGCCGGGAAACCTTTTTTTATTAAGGCCATAGCAGACAAGCAGCTGCTCTGACTTCCTCCAAGGACTCGTCCTGCAACAGCCAGATCCCAGACAGGCACTCTGGGTCGCGTCCTGGGCCTCAGCCTCCGGGTGCCACGGAGGAAACGCGTCACCAGTGGGTGTCTACCCAGCAGGTTGGGAGCCATATGCCGCGATGGCCGACACGTAAACCTTCAGGGTCGAGGGGGTTAACCCTGCTGCAAACTGTTCCTGTAGGAACTCCAGAACTGACCCAACCGGGCAGTTAACAGGATTCAGGCCACGGTGCTCGCACCAAGACGTGAACAGTCGCCACCGTGTGGCGTACGACCTCCTCGTGGAGGGAGCTCTGGAGTGGAGAAGGGTCTCTACCACCTCGGCAGAGAGACCGGCTGCTACGAACCGTCCCCCCCTTAGGGGCCACAGCCACAGCCTCCCCAACTCCGGGTGGGGGTGAACCAGGGTTCTGCCCGCCTGAGAGAGAAGATCCCTCCTGGGAGGAATCTCCCACGGAGGGCCCTCGAGTAGGGACACCAGATCCGCAAACCGCGGCTTGCTCAGCCATCGAGGCGCCACCAGGAGGAGATGGACTCCCTCCCGGTGAACTCTCTCCAGAACTCCAGGGAGCAGAGCAATCGGAAGGAAGGCGCACGACTGCACCATGGCATCCAGCCCTAACAGGGCTGGGTAAGAGAGAGCGAGAGAGAGAGAGAGAGAGAGAACCAGAGGGGACAGTGCAAGGTCTCCTGGGTCGCAAAAAGATTCACTTGGGCTCTGTAGAACTTCCGCCATACGAGCTCCACCACCTCGGGGTGGAGACGCCATTCCCCAGGCCTCGGCCCCTGCCTCGACAGGGCGTCTGCTCTGACATTCAACCGACCCGGGATGTAAATGGCCCTCAGGGACAGGAACCTGTCCTGAGACCACAAGAGGACCGCCCGTGCTAGCTTGTACAAGGGGCGAGATCGGAGACCCCCCTGGTGGTTGATGTAGGAGACCACCGCTGTATTGTCCGTGCGGACCAACACATGGCGATCTCTCAGGTCCGGGAGTAAGTGTTTTGACCCCAAAAACACTGCCATCATCTCCAGGCAATTTATGTGCCACGAGAGACGTGGGCCGCTCCACAAACCCTCGGCGGAGTGGCCACTCATGACCGCTCCCCACCCCGTGAGGGAAGCAGCCGTCATAAGCATCACGCGACGACAAGGAACCCCCAACACTGGGCCACGGGACAGGAATGTCCGGTCTTTCCAGACATCCAAGGCTTGAAGGGCACGCCGCGAGACCTTGATAGTGCGATGCGGGTTTCCCCTGAGGGAGAACCCCCTGCCCCGGAGCCACCCCTGGAGGGGCCTCATGTGCATGAGCCCGAGCGGAACTATGCTGGACGCCGCTGCCATGAGCCCTAGCAGCCTCTGGAACTGCCTTACAGTGAGTGGCTGGCCTTCCCGCACTCTCCTGATGGCCGTAAGGATGACTTCGACCCGAGCAGGTGACAACTGTGCCTGCATCCTGGCCGCGTCCCACACCACGCCCAAAAAGGTGGTTCTCTGTGCAGGAGAAAGCACGCTTTTGCTGTCGTTTAGCCGAAACCCAAGCACCTTCATGTAGGTGAGGACGACATCTCACTCGCCTGGTGCTCCGAGGGAGCCTTGATCAACCAATCGTCGATGTAATTCAAAATGCGGATGCCCTGAACCCACAGCGGGGCCAGTGCAGCATCGACGCACTTCGTGAAGGTGCGGGGTGAGAGTGCCAGACCGAACGGGAGGACCCGATATTGTTATGCTACGCCCCCGAAAGCAAACCTCAGGAACCTCCTGTGTGCGGGAAGGATGGATATGTGAAAGTATGCGTCCTTCAGATCTATAGTGACGAACCAGTCCCCGGACCTGATCTGCGTCACGACCCCCTTGAGGGTGAGCATCCTGAACCTGAGTCTCCTGAGAGAGCGGTTCAAGGAGCGAAGATCTAGAATGGGACACAACCCGCCATCCTTCTTTGGAACAACGAAGTACGGGCTGTAGAAGCCTGACTCTCAAACCGAGGGGGAAACCACCGCGATGGCCCCTTTCCCCAGGAGTGTGCGCACTTCCTGTTCCAGGACCAGAGCCTGCTCGGGACCCACCAGGGTGGGACACATCCCGTTGAAACGGGGAGGAGAGGACGCAAACTGCATTGTGTAACTCCTGGCAGCACCTCCCAAGCTGCCAGAAAGTTCCACAGGGGAACCAGGCCCTCGGGACTGGCCTCTGACCCACTCAGAGCAGCTGGGGTGGGGCCCTGCAGCTAAAGACACCTCGAAAGAGGCGGTGGGGCTCCCCCATCCGTACCGAGACTTTGGGCGGAAGTGAAGGGAGACACCCACTGGAGGGCGGCCGCGCTCTAAAGCACATCCTGTGGCAGAGTCCACAGCCCGGCCTCCTGGTGGTGCGGGGGGGGGACGGGCACCATAGCGTGAGGCGAACACCGCCCCCTCGACCGAAAATCGTCAGGATTTCCGCACCACAGCCCGTTTGCTGGAGGCAAAGGTGACCCGCTCCTTCTTGGGCCCAGAGCGACGCCTGGGACCTTTAGGACCCGCCCGCAGAGACAGGGTGGCGACGTCTGTTTCTGGGCTTCGCGGTGCCCGGAAGGACCAGGCTGGGGCTGCCGCCAACTAGCCCCACATGACCGGCGAGGGAGGTACTGCTGAAATGCAGCCGATTGCTTCTTAGACTCCTGAAACACAGCTCGATCCTTGTCCGGGAGGTCAGACAAGGTGAGCCACAGATGCCGCTCCGTGGCTACCAGGGCCGCCATGGACCGACCAACGGCCCGCGCCGTGTGTTTCGTGGCCTTAAGGAGCCTTTAGCGAGCCACTTTTGAGCCACTCACAACTTCTTGCGAACAATCAGATTTTTATTTGGAAGTCCAGATCCAAATGAAAATTCACAAACTATCGAGGTTGCGAGTGTCAAGGTCACGAGTATCAAGGTTCCACTGTATCTATGTATTTGTTTAGTTTATTTGGTTTGGTTAGTTCCTTTTTAATGCTTTGCTTTCCATTTCCCTGAAAACACTTCCTGTTATTCAGTTTTGTTTGCTTAGAGTTTATCCTCCAATTTTTGCTTAAATAAGTAAATTGTCTTCATTCTTTTATATGATTTGACACTCGCAACCTCGATAGTTTGTGAATTTTCATTTGGATCTGGACTTCCAAATAAAAATCTGATTGTTCGCAAGAAGTTGCGAGTGGCTCAAAAGTTTGAAGTAACATTTCAAAACAGAGTTTGTACTAAAAAATTACATTAAAATGTTTTCGCTTTATCTATGTATTTGTTTCGTTTATTTGGTTTGGTTAGTTCCTTTTTAATGCTTTGCTTCCAAATAACTTTGTTTTCCATTTCCCTGAAAACACTTCCTGTTATTCAGCTTTAAGTTTGCTTAGAGTTTATCCTCCAGTTTTTGCTTAAATAAGTAAATTTTCTTCATTCTTTTATATGATTTTTTATTTACTTCTTTGGCATTCCAACTCCCCAGTATTACACTTTGATGTGATGCTCAAAAAGGACATACGATACAGATGACTAGGTGATCCAATACTTTTGACAATATAGTGTATGTTTAGTATGGTAATTGCACATGTAAATATATATATTTCTTTTTTATTTATTATTATTATATATATTTTTTTTGGATATATGTTTTATTAAGCTGAATAAGTCCTCTGGATCAGCTTCACTTTTTACTCTACATTTCTTGTCATGCTCAACTCAATCTTAGGAGCACTATTGACTAAGTTTCCTCGTGTCCACTTCCCCTTCTCAGCCTGTTCATCTGACACTGAAAAGATCATTATTTTATAATTAATTTATAATCAGTTAAATTGAGTGCTTTAATCCTTAACTTATAGATTTAAATCTATTTTATCTTAACTCTTTATATCTAGAATTCTATATTCTCAATGCCTAAACTAAATAACTATTACCGGGTTAGTGATAAGTACTTTTAACCTTAATAATGTTAGAATACTGCTACTTACAAATGCTGCTAAATAGTGCTGAATTAAAGAAAACATCTCAACATAAGCCACACTACTTAAAAATAAACCTAATCATTTTTTTTTTTACACTGCTATGTGTTTTTAAGCATAGCTGCCCATAACAGGAACAGGATAGCTAAGGGCTTATTAGTTGTAGATAGCAAGCACTTAGCATAGTTACTGTTCTAATATGCTATTTGGACATATTTTGACACAAATTACAAAATTACTACATACAATCCAATTAAGTTTATAATTACCAAACAGTGTATAATGATGTAAATAAAATTGCTGTTGATTTTAATAACCGTTTCCTTTTTTATATAAATCTATCAACAGAAATGGTGCTGTACATGAATTTGCATTAGTACATTAGATTTCTCTTTGCTTTTTGCTGAAAATTTTCATTGATTTTTCCCCACCAGGGACATCACAGGGACCTAAATAAAAAGTAAGATGGAAAAACTAATAACCCTATAGGTGCTGTGTTTAGAATACTGTATGTGCAAAACTTTAGCATCTACATTTAACATTTTTAACTAACATTCACGTTTAACATTTAAATGTATGTTTTAAGTTAAATATATTTAAAAAAATTTAAATAATAAAAGCAAACAAACATAAAGCTGTAATTTATCATGACTATCTAAATGTATCACAAATGCAAAAATCGTGTGGGTTTTCTTGACCAGGCTACTGCTTAACAGGTGCATAGACTGTCGTAACTGGCCCATCACCCAGCATCTAGTTTTATTTCATTTTTGTTTTAGACAATGCTTTCAGCTTTTGTGGCTGCATTCAAATTTTGCCAAAACAAATCCAACATTTGTTTTGGCAAAATTTGAATGCAGCCACAAAAGCTGAAAGCATTGTCTAAAACAAAAATGAAACTAGATGCTGGGTGATGGGCCAGTTAGGGTGATGCATTTGTTTATAAGGTTTGAATAACAAATGATGTTATTCAAAATGTTAGCTTTCAAGGCAAAATCTGGCCTATTGTACATGAAAGTCAAATTATAGAGTTTTTTGTTTTTGTTTAGCGAGCTTTTCTTCGATCCCTACTATATTAGAATTTAGCCACACCTTGGGACTGAAGGGGAGGGAGAAATAAGGCCTAGCCTATGACCTTGACACCATGGTGTGCAGGTCTGAAAAAAAGTCAAGCCCTGGTGGGGAGGCAGTGATGCTGGTTGCAGGAAGAGCTCACCCAGCTTACTAGGCGAACGAGCCTTCTGCTGATCGGCCAGCCATTCTATTTTAAGTTTGCAGACGGCACAGGTCACTACTTCTAGGAGCTCCTTGAAAGGGGAAGAGGAACAGAGCTGAGAGCTCTCCTCGCAAAGGGAAAAAACCTCCGAAAGGTGTGCTTTTAAACCTTGAGATTGGGCGCTGGACTGGGCAGGCAAAAGCAGCAAAAGAGCCGAGCCCATCCCCAACCCCTTTGCGAGGTCCACTTGCGAGCCCAAGGTCCTTGCACACTGCTATGGATCGGCTAAAAAAACGTATTCTTGAATATATTTATTTTTTATTTTTCATAGTTCAAAGTATACATACAATAGCTAACCTATCAGGGCCAGCAGCTGCAATGAGCAAGGGTGGGCTAAACACACCCAAATTTGCATCTTGCCCACTAAATCAGTTTCAATCAAGTTTGATTTTATTATTTAAGCAAAAATGGAAAATATACAGAAAATATAAGCATTATTTCTAAGTTTTGTTTAGGTGGGCAGCAGCCTACAGCCAATTCATAATAATAAGTCTAATTTCTAGCAAAAGCCCCGCCCCTGCCGCACAAAATAGTTTTTTTACCAGTCACGTCACACTAGTACATGTTTTCAAGCTTTATATCTATATTGGTCTTTTTTGTTTAATTTTTTTTTTGTTTAATTTTTCTTTATTTTTGTTTTTTCAGTTTATGATTGTTGTGCAGCAGCTAAGGAATGCTTATTTAACAACATTTCATTGTATTACATTTTATTTAACTGCCATTACACCTTGACATGTGTGATCTGTGTTTTTTTAAGCTTATAAGCAAGCCTAGTGCTGCATGTGTCTGAAGTGATGATGAGAATAATCTGATACAATAAAAACACAATTTATGGTGTCTAAAGTTAAAAAACAGTCAAAGGTTTTAAGTTTTTCAAGTTTTATTATTACTGTTCAGTTTTATTTTGAATTAGATATTTTTCTAAGTGTGTCAATATTAGGTATTCTGAGAGATGGATTAGGTTATTATTAGGCTGTTGTATTAGCCCACCCTAAAAAATGACTAGAACCAGCAATGTAACCTACCTCAAAATACAGTGAGTGGCACTAGCCTCCAGTGTGTCTATACAGAGGAATACTACAGGAGGGAATGTACAGGTGCAAAGTAGGGCTGTAACAATTATTTGAGTAACTCAAGTAATTCGATTACAAAAATTCATTAAGGCAAATGTGTTATTTTCACCAACAATATTTGAGTAGTTTTATTTTTAATGCACTGACTGCTTCCTCCCGCTACTTTGCTTTTTTTGGTCCACTTGCTTCCTTTTTGAATATGAATAAAAAATAAACAAAAAATAAATAAACATTTCATTTTGTATGAGTTTGTCTTTTTGTTTAAATGATGAACATGGACACGAACAATGAACTTTTCATAACATCAACTAAAATTATATGAAAAAACAGGCCAATGTTTTGTTGTATTGAATGTTTCTCTGGCTTTAACAATGAAGTAATATCTGTAGCAATCAGCGATTCACCTCTGTCTTACACTTCAGACAATGTGCCTCCATGTGCTCTAGAAGTCTACTGCGCATGAACCATGCGAGACTTCACTTTCAAACTTCATCCTGTAAATCGTTTTAATTTTATTTTAGTTGCCATTGTTGCTTTTTGCATTGTTGCACATGAGTATTATACCACCCGCATCCGCATTCACCCATCAAATCTTGTCCTGCACTGCACTTATTTGTGTCGGGTCCTGCAGGAGTGCAGGTGTCTACTCTGGAGTTCTCTGGACAGGTTAACACAGAAGACGTTGCAACAGGGAGGAACAGGGAGAAAACAGCAAGGGGTTTGGAGAAGATTCAGTCCAAAGAAAATGCTAGAAATCAAAAGTTTGGGAAAATTTCTAACTAAAGTTTTACTTAGCGCTTATCCTCCAATTTTTGCTTAAATAAGTACATTTATTTATTTATTTATTTATTTATTTATTTATTTATTTATTTATTTATACATGTTTTATTAAGCTGAATAAGTCCTCTGGATCAGCTTCACTTTTTACTCTACATTTCTTGTCATGCTCAACTCAATCTTAGGTGCACTATTGACTAAGTTTCCTCGTGTCCACGTCCACTTCCCCTTCTCAATGCTTCCAGCTTTTGTGGCTGCATAATTAATTCATAATCAGTTAAATCGAGTGCTTTAATCCTTAGCTTATAGATTTAAATCTATTTTATCTTAACTATTTATATCTAGAATTCTATATTCTCAATGCCTAAACTGAATAACTATTGCCAGGTTAGTGATAAGTACTTTTAACCTAAATATTGTTAGAATACTGCTACTTACTAATGCTGCTAAATAGTGCTAAAATAAAGAAAACTTCTCAACATAACAGGAACAGGATAGCTAAGGGCTTATTAGTTGTAGATAGCAAGCACTTAGCATAGTTACTGTTCTAGTATGCTATTTGGACATATTTTGACACAAATTACAAAATTACTACATACAGTCCAATGAAGTTTATAATTAACAACAGTGTATAATGATGTAAATAAAATTGCTGTTGATTTTAATAACCGTTTTTTTTATATAAATCTATCAACGGAAATGGTGCTGTACATAAATTTGCATTAGTACATTAGATTTCTCTTTGTTTTTTGCTGAAAATTTTCATTGATTTATCCCCACCAGGGACTTCACAGGGATCCAAATGAAAAGTAAGATGGAAAAACTAATAACCCTATAGGTGCTGTGTTTATCATACTGTATGTGCAAAACTTCAGCTTCTACATTTAACATTTTTAACTAACATTCACGTTTAACATTTAAATTTATTTTTTAAGTTAAATATGTTTAAAAAAGTTTAAATAATAAAAGCAAACAAACATAAAGCTGTAATTTATCATGACTATCTGAATGTATCACAAATGCAAAAATCGTGTGGGTTTTTTTGACCAGGCTACTGCTTAATAGGTGCATAGACTGACGTAACTGGCCCATCACCCAGCATCTAGTTTCATTTTTGTTTTAGACAATGCTTCCAGCTTTTGTGGCTGCATTCAAATTTTGCCAAACAAATCCTGCATTTGTTTATAAGGTTTGAATAACAAATGATGTTAGCTTTCAAGGCAAAATGTGGCTTACTGTACCTGAAAGTCAAATTATAGATTTTTTTTTTTTATTCCAAAATGACATTATATTCCTGTTCTTCCAAAAAAAAAAAGGTTTTCTATCAGAAAACAATATTGTTGACACATAAAATTATTATTATTATTATTATTATTATTTATTTATTTTATTTTTTTTTTTAGATCACACTTTGCATCAGGCAAACAACACGGCAAGGGCAAGACCACAAACATAAAATGTCGTTTTGAAACTAGATCCAAAACATTATCATGCACATAAACTTTGGAACATAAACAGCTGTGTAATCATTACAAGGGAGTCGAGTTACTTCGTGAATCCAAAGCGGTATTTGTACAAATATTAATCAAACACAGAAAAAGGGCACACCTGTGAACTAATGATATGTAAATATAAGGACCAATGACAAGACAGGGCTGAGACATGACAAATGAATCAAAAGAATATATGTGAGACACAGAAACAAAATAAAAGTTCATGAAACCTAAAACAAACCATGCAGCCAGCATGCATTTCATTGTGTGCTTCTTGCTGCCACAAACAAACCAAAGGTGGGAGTCCCTGACTTAACCACCCCTCCCCCCAAAGGCATTCTTCCTGTTTTTTACAAGGTCTCTCCTCAGTAGTCTGACACATTTGGATCAAATATCTGTTCGAAATCCTGGTTCTGGAGGCAGGCATTGTCTTTGTTTGGGTTGCTGGACGGAGGTCATATTGCCAAACTGTGCCATGAGCATGACGAGCAGGATGGAAAGGCTGTTGTCCCCTGGCCATGGAGAGAGGGGATGTCATAGCTGGTGCCACAAACAAAATGAAGTTGGGAATTCCTGGCATAACCACCCACTACAAAAAGCACTTATTCTGGAGTGCCTTTTACAACGTCTCCCTCCGGCGGTCTGTCCCCTGTTCTGTCCATCTGAACACCTGGTCCTGGAGGCAGGCATTGTCTGTCCTGTTGACCTTTGTCTTGCCTCCTGACATGATTTGGTCATGGCCAGAGAACCCCTCATGGGCCCATGGCTTGGACTTGCTTGGACAGACCTGGAAATGTGACATGGAAGGCTGCCTTGACCTTGAGTGCAGGAAACCCTGCCGGTGACGTCGCAACTCTCCGTTGGCCAGATTACACATGTGATTCAGATCGCAGACAATGCGAAAGTATGGTGATGCAGCTTCTCATTCCCTCAGGGAACTAGGGTTACATACGTAACCTAGGGACGTTCCTTCACATGGGCAAGAACGACATCCTAATGCCGGACTGCCATTTGCACTGATTAAGCCAATATTAACCAATAGTCGATATAATTTAGAATGCAGATGCCCCAAAACCTCAGCGGGACCAGCGCCACATCTACACACTTTGTGAAGTTTGCATTGTGAGAGGGCAAGACTAAACAGAAAAACCCGATACTTGTAAGCTTTGGCCCTAAAACGTCCTGTGAGCTGGAAGGATGGATACATGAATGTATGCATCCTTCAAGTTTATGGTCACAAACCAGTTCTCGGACCTGATTTAGGACACCACCTGCTTCAGAGTCAGCATTTAATTCTCAAGAGTGAGCAGTTCAGCCGACGCAGGTCCAGTATGGGACACAACAGACCGTTTTTTTTGGGAATGGCCTAATAGGCCTGTAGCACAGCCATGGTGTGCAGGCAGCCTGCAGCCTGACCCATTAAGGCATAAGCCCTGCCCACAAGTGGCGAGGTGGTTCTCAGGGGCTTGGTGGGGCTTTGAGGGACAGCGCACTGCCTGGAGAAAGATAGCTAGCGAGCTTTTCTTTGATCCTGGGCATCGCCCATAGCCACACTCCTTCAGTCCTACTATATTCGAATATAGCGACACCTTGGTACTGAAGGGGAGGGAGGAATGAGGCCTAGCCCATGACCTTGACACCATGGTGTGCAGGTCTGAAAAAAACTCAAGCCCTGGCGGGGAGGCAGTGATGCTGGTTGCAGGAAGAGCTCACCCAGCTTGCTAGGCGGACGAGCCTTCTGCTGATCGGCCAGCCATTCTATTTCAAGTTTGCAGACGGCACAGGTCACTACCTCTAGGAGCTCCTCGAAAGGGGAAGAGGAACAGAGCTGAGTGCTCTCCTCGCAATGGGAAAAACCTCCGAAAGGCGTGCTTTCAAACCTTGAGATTGGGCGCTGGACTGGGCAGGCAAAAGAGCCGAGCCCATCTCCAACCCCTTTGCGAGGTCCGCTTGCGAGCCCAAGGTCCTTGCACACTGCTTTGGATCGGCTAAAGCGGGACCAGAACCAAAAAAAAAAAAACGTATTCTTGAATATATATATATATATATATATATATATATATATATATATATATATATATATATATATATATATATAATTTTTTTTTTTTTTTTTTTTTTTTTTCATAGTTCAAAGTATACATAAAATAGCTAACCTATGGGTGGGCTAAACACACCCAAATTTGCGTCTTGCCCACACAATCAGTTTCAATCAAGTTTGATTTTATTATTTAAGCAAAAATGGAAAATATACAGAAAATATAAGCATTATTTCTAACTTTTGTTTAGGTGGGCAGCAGCCTACAGCCAATTCATAATAATAATTCTCATTTCTAGCAAAAGCCCCGCCCCTGCCGCACAAAATAGTTTTTTACCAGTCATGTCACACTAGTACATGTTTTCAAGCTTTATATCTATATTGATTTTTTTTGTAAAATTTTTATTTATTTTTGTTTTTTCAGTTTATGATTGTTGTGCAGCAGCTAAGGAATGCTTATTTAACAACATTTCATTGTATTACATTTAATTTAACTGCCATTACACCTTGACATGTGTGATATGTGTTTTTTTAAGCCTATAAGCAAGCTTAGTGCTGCATCCCACATAGCAATTTTTCTCTGGCCCAGCTCCGGCCCACAAAACCAGCTTTTGCTTGGCCCACATACCGCAATGAATTAAGGTACTAGTGTGGACCAGGTCTGGATTCCAGACAAGGGCCACACATGGGCCATAACTGGCCCAAGTCTCAGCCAAGTTAAATACACATAACTGGTCCTGAATTGGGCCAGGTCAAAATATGACATTGGAACCAAAATACAACCATAAGTAAATCATATCAACAGCAGAAAGCCCAAAACTTAGCTACACCTGAGCATAATCCATAGGTTAACTAAACCTGGCAGCCAAAATTTGGGCCATAAAAGGGCCATGACCATAGCTGGCCCTACTGTGGTCCTATACACTGGACCAGATAGGTTCCACGTGTCAGCCTTAACAAAACCATACCCAGGCCACTTGATACACACCCCTCCCAAATGAATAGTCACAACAACGACAGTATTCTGAACAAATATTTTATTATATTTAACATCAAAACATTGAAACCTGACATATACACTTGTACAAACAACTCAATAAAATACCACCCGTTAGTTCAGCAATTAAAATAAAACAAGTAGAAGTTCTCTGCTATGTTTTTGTTCATGAAGTTAAATGTAACACTTGATCATCCCTTTCTGGTCAGGAACAATATTTACTGTACCTTTAACACTTGAATATCCATGTTTATGGTCATTAACAAGTTTCACACCATGTTTAACACTTGAACGTCCATGTCAATGTCCATGTCAGTAACAAGATTTATTTGAACTAAGACGCTTAAATGTCCATGTTTCTGCTCCTTCTGAGATTGCTCCTATCATTGTACTTCCAAACCTTTTCCATACTGTGTCTTTACTGAAGCCTTTTGTTCTTCCTCCTAAAGAAACATACAGATTATTAAAAAGTTTTAATAGACTATAATGAAAATGAAATACCAGAAAAAGAGAAGCAAAGAAAAGCACTGATTTAAGTGCATGCTGGTTTATTCTTTTTTGCTGTCGTCTGTTTATTCAGACACGTACAGGTGTATTTTTTATTTCACCCCCCGTTTGCATCAAAGGACCTTTACCGATAGCACGTGAATGCATCGATTGATCATTAAGTCCACATGTGACCGTGGCTAAATTAAAGAAGAATATAATATTTGTTTATTGATATATATGTATGTTCTCACTTACCAACTCTGCTGACTTTCCCGGGTTCAGCGCGAGCGGCTGTTTCCGAGCAACACCGCGTCAGCCCACTTTTTCAACAGACACTTCCTGGAGTATTTTCATTCACTTTTCCTCGTTGGAGATTTGTTGCTCAAAGCGTTATAAGCCTTGAATCATAACAACCAGCTACAACTTGAATTACAACATGTAAAATATTCGACCTGAAATACAAATATTTGAAAATTTGTCATAAAGGCAATACGAGACTGTGTGTGTGTGTGTGTGTGTGTGTGTGTGTGTCTCACGGCTAACTGGGTAAATAAAACTACAATCCCATGAAGCATTGCAAATTATAATTGCGCCTTTTGGCCAACTTTGCTCTGATAGGCCAATTTCGCATTTCCAGGTTTTTTAAATCATGATTGGTGCATGCTGGGTAAAAGTTATTCGATTAAAAAAATAAATAAATCGACCTATTTTTTATTTTAATAAAGTCTACACCTACCCCAACCCTTCACAATATTTATTTATTTATTTTTTTTTTTTTTCAGAAATATAAATCTTAATTGTTGCCTGAATTAACTTGAAGGCATTAGACACAGAAAGATGGAAATATCTTTGTGAATTAAAACATTGGATTTTAAATATGGGTTAAGATCGGCCATACGTATGTGGCCCACATATGTATACTTGACATCTGGGCCGAATACTACAAATGACATCTGGCCCATGTCTTGTGAGCCGCCTTAAAATCGGTACCACCTCTGCCAAACCTGGGCCATGTTTGGCCCACATGCTGTGTGCTAGTGCCAGATGAATGCCAGCTGTTCCAGATGAATGCCAAGTCTGGGCCAAATTCGTTTGCTGACTGGGATGTGTCTGAAATGATGATGCTGCTAGCACATCAGAGGGCTAATTTCAATTAACCCTGCAATAGCACAGGAGGGAATGTACAGGTGCAAAGTAGGGCTGTAACAATTCTTTAAGTATCTCGAGTAATTCGATTATAAAAATTAATTAGGGCGAATATATTATTTTCACCCACAATATTTGAGTAGTTTTATTTTTAATGCACTGACTGCTTCTTCCCGCTACTCTTCTTTTTTTGGTCCACTTGCTTCTTTTTTAAATATGAATAAAAAAGAAACAAAAAATAAATAAACATTTCATTTTGTATGAGTTTGTCTTTTTGTTTAAATGATAAACATGGACACGAACAATGAACTTTTCAGAACATCAACTAAAATTATATGAAAAAACAGGCCAATGTTTTGTTGTATTGAATGTTTCTCTGGCTTTAACAATGAAGTAATATCTGTAGCAATCAGCGATTCACCTCTGTCTTGCATTTCAGACAATGTGCCTCCATGTGCTCTAGAAGTCTACTGCGCATGAACCATGCGAGAGTTCACTTTCAAACTTCATCCTGTAAATCGTTTAAATTTTATTTTAAGTTGCCATTGTTGCTTTTTGCATTGTTGCACATGAGTATTATACCACCCGCATCCGCATTCACCCATCAATTCTTGTCCTGCACTGCACTCATTTGTGTCGGGTCCCGCAGGAGTGCAGGTGTCTACTCTGGAGTTCTCTGGACAGGTTAACACAGAAGATGCTGCAACAGGGAGGAACAGGGGGAAAACAGCAAGGGGTTTGGAGAAGATTCAGCCCAGAGAAAATGCTAGAAATCAAAAGTTTGGAAAAATTTCGAACTAAAGCAACGTAAACACCGTACAGTGCAGTTACCATTTTTAAAGTAATTTTAAATTAATTTTTATGTTTTGGTTTATATACAGTGTTTTCAAAAAGTCACTCCACAGTGGGTGTGTAGAGCAGGTGGTGGAGCACATTTTTTAAAGCTGGCAATAAATATACAGATTTAGTTCATGGAAAATTACAAGCAGCTTTTGCGGAGACAAGAATAGCACATCATGATACTGTACGATATTTAAGAAATAAAATACATGACAACACAATACATTTAATTTGTAAAATACACAAATACATGAGTGAGAATAATTATGAGTTACATTAAACAAATAGTTTTCCAAAACCTACTCCATGTGGACACTGCGGAAGGACTTTTTGAACATACTTTATTTGTATTTTGATGTCATATTGCTTAATAAATGCACTAAATGGGTTTAGTTGTCACCACTATTCTTGTTTGCAATTCCAGAAATAAAAAAATGTAAATAAAAAAAAACCTTTGTTGAAATTGCTTGTTAACTTTAAGAGACCCGTCTTATTTTCTCTCTCTTATTTAATATTACTCTTGAATAAAGAAGTACTTCTTATCCGATTATTCGATAAATCAGTGGAATTTTTACATTTCCTGGCAATATAGATTATAATGCTATAGTGTGTAGGTTATAATATACTTTTTTTGTAAGTCTGTTTTGTAAAATAGATCTCAGCATGTTGGTTTAAATACAATTAAAATAATGACTTCAAAAATACAGCATGTGTTTTTGTTTGCTCCAGCATGCATACAGCAATGTATTGGGATGGACCCAGGGCACTTATTCTTATGTTCTACACTGAAGTCACACAAAGATTTTAATCAATTACAATGTGTAGCATTAGAATATTACAGCAGATGACAAAAATTATCGTGGTTATTGTTGTTTGTACATCAGTGGCCTTAACAGCGTAGAAAATCTATTCGATTTTCTGTGAGCCTGTCTGAAATGTTACATTAAAACATTTACTATGATTTATTTCTACCTTTGCCTAAATAGAAATTAGTGCTCTGAAATGCCTTGTCATTAGAGATATGTTTGTTTTGGAGAATGAGGCGGAAGCCGAAGTATATGCACACAAAGTCTTTAATGACAAAATAGGCAGGAGATACACACACTGGCAGTGAAGCAGTATAGTCCTGTGAATGCAAACGGCAGTTCGTGTATAGCATCCATATATACTGTATAGCTTGTGTATAGCTTTCCTAAGCGCGGTGCTGGCAGCAGCAGAGAATCGTGGTGCAGATAGCATGAAATGTAGAAAACAATAACGGACAACCTGTGGGTGAAAATGAGTGGCTTATATGAGTGTGGGGGTAATGGAAGTCAGGTGTGTCGGGTTAGTAATCAGGCGAGCAGCTCCGTGCGGGCGGAGCACGTGCGGGTGAGGACGCAGGGTGCTCCCTGACAGTTTTCGAACATTGAACTTCATTCTATTTTTAAGCTCTCACTAAGTTCACAGCAATGTTTATTCACATCATTAAGTGAAAGGTCACCCGTAATTAAATAAAACCTTACTTTGATATAAAACAGAATAATTGTTATTTATATTATATATTAATAAATATATAATTTATATATTATTTAACTTTGAAATGTCATTTTATAAAACAATAAAAGTTATATTCGTAACTATAAATGTAAATATTTACTACAGAATAACACTTTATTATATGTGGAGATTGTACAGTATGGACATGCCAAATCATGTAGTCAAGTAGCCAGGAATGTTTGTAAATGTTATAATTTAATAATTATATAGTGCATAGGAAAGAAAGATGCATATTTATTGATAAATTACTAAAATATTAAAATATAAATAATACATAGACAGCTTTCAACATTTGGTACTGCAAACTATTACAGTCTATAAATGCAAGTCTTACACACATATTTGTTAAAACAATTTTAACTGCATATAGTAGTCGGGTTGTACACACTCCTAGGTATTTATAATCAGTAGCCACTGTGTGGTACTGAACAATTTTACAGTCAAGCATATAGTAAAAACTCACACGAAAAAAAAAAAAAACAATACACATTTCAGTATGTAATATTTTTCTTCCCAAAAAGTAAACCAGCAATTAGAAACAAGGTAGAAAAAACAAGGTACACCCTTCCTCATTCACTAAGAAACTATCACTAATAAAATGTTGTAAGCAATAAGTTTTATGACCTGCACATCAATAAGAGAATGGTTATAAAGCAATGTCCAAACAAACTGTAGTTTACCATTTTACAGTCAGAAGGATTGTTTACTTGTTGGAGAGCCTTCAGAGTTATGGTCTAAGCTTCCCATGTGTAAGCATTTCAGCAAATTCAGTCCAAATACTTTAATGCTCAAAAATTATAAAGGAAAACTCAAGCGCTACATAATCTTGAGGCCTACTTAAGAGAAAGTCTAGAGATATTAAATAAAAACATTCTCAAGTTTCCAAGAGTAAAATGTAATCATTAGGGATAGACATTTAACATTGTATGTAATAAATAGAAAAGCACACTGTCGACTGCTTTATTCTGCATGACTATCTAAGGAGCCAAGAATAATAATTTTTTTTACATAAATCAACATCTAATTGATTTTTCAGTTAGCCATTAATTATTATTATTAATTAAATGTTATTAATGTTAAGCCCATCAGCATGAAACTACCTTAGCAGCACTACCTCTAATTTTACAAAATAATTAATAAAATAAAGCAAATAATAAGATAAGTTACTATATTTTACTGTACTAGCATAAGATAACTACTGTACATTTACAGCATTTAACAGATGGCCTTAACCAGAGCGATGTAAAAAAGTGCTTTCAAGTCTCAATGAATATATAAATAACTCGCTAAAGATTTAAGTAAACAATAATATAAAAAGAATTGCAACAAAGTATAAATAAATTTTTCTCTCTTGGAAATATGCATGAGTAGGAGTAGAATTATGAAATTTTAATTATATATATATATATATATATATATATATATATATATATATATATATATATATATATACAGTGAGGAAAATAAGTATTTGAACACCCTGCTATTTTGCAAGTTCTCCCACTGAGAAATCATGGAGGGGTTTGAAATTGTCATCGTAGGTGCATGTCCACTGTGAGAGACATAATCTGAAAAAAAATCCAGAAATCACAATGTATGATTTTTTAACTATTTATTTGTATGATACAGCTGCAAATAAGTATTTGAACACCTGAGAAAGTCAATGTTAATATTTGGTACAGTAGCCTTTGTTTGCAATTACAGAGGTCAAACGTTTCCTGTAGGTTTTCACCAGGTTTGCACACACTGCAGGAGGGATTTTGGCCCACTCCTCCACACAGATCTTCTCTAGATCAGTCAGGTTTCTGGCCATATGCAGAAAAACACCCCAAAGCATGATGCTTCCACCCCCATGCTTCACAGTAGGGATGGTGTTCTTGGGATGGTACTCATCATTCTTCTTCCTCCAAACACGTTTAGTGGAATTATGACCCAAAAGTTCTATTTTGGTCTCATCTGACCACATGATCATCCAAATTGTCATTGGCAAACTTAAGGCGTGCCTGGACATGTGCTGGTTTAAGCAGGGGAACCTTCCATGCCATGCATGATTTCAAACCATGACGTCTTAGTGTATTACCAACAGTAACCTTGGAAACGGTGGTCCCAGCTCTTTTCAAGTCATTGACGAGCTCCTCCCATGTAGTTCTGGGCTGATTTCTCACCTTCATTAGGATTATTGAGACCCCACGAGGTGAGATGAGCCCCAGTCCGAGGGAGATTGACAGTCATGTTTAGCTTCTTCCAATTTCTAATGATTGCTCCAACAGTGGACCTTTTTTCACCAAGCTGCTTGGCAATTTCCCTGTAGCCCTTTCCAGCCTTGTGGAGGTGTACAATTTTGTCTCTAGTGTCTTTGGACAGCTCTTTGGTCTTGGCCATGTTAGTAGTTGGATTCTTACTGATTGTATGGGGTGGACAGGTGTCTTTATGCAGCTAACGACCTCAAACAGGTGCATCTAATTTAGGATAATAAATGTAGTGGAGGTGGACATTTTAAAGGCAGACTAACAGGTCTTTGAAGGTCAGAATTCTAGCTGATAGACAGGTGTTCAAATACTTATTTGCAGCTGTATCATACAAATAAATAGTTTAAAAATCATACATTGTGATTTCTGGATTTTTTTTTTAGATTATGTCTCTCACAGTGGACATGCATATATATATATATATATATATATATATATATATATATATATATATATATATATATATATATATATATATATGAGAGAGAGAGAGAGAGAGAGAGAGAGAGAGAGAGAGAGAGAGAGAGAGAGAAAGAGAGCAGATATCTCAGAAATCTGCTCAGAAATTCATAATATTTAATTATGTAATATTTATATTCAGTCCTGAATTTTTCTGGAATTGTTGCACTTCTGATAAAACATCTTTTACTTTTGACCGCATATGTATGAGCATGACCTGTCGTTGATAGCAAACACTAGCTTTTGACAGGATCTCCTTACATGCAGTCTTATGATGTTTGCCACTTAGGTGTCCAGCCTGCTTACACTTCCATACACTGCGGGAAACCTTTGTTTCAAGATGTTTCAGAGCCAGATTGAGGATAGTATTGGTGAGTGGGGACCTACGTAACAAAACTCTGAGATTCGTAGAGCTTAAAGCTGTTGGAAGGAGGGAATAGAGAATGCTGAACTCTGCAGGGGGCTCAGATGGGAGCTGTTTACATTTCAAGTCATTAAGTCTATGCTCAAGGTAATCTCACTTTATTTTCTGTGGCCCTTTCTTAAAGGTCACAGTGTAAAGTTTATCAAGCTTTGTTGCTGTCTTTCCCTTGAAAGAAGAGGTTATAAATGCACTGAGACGTTTTGCTAGAATTTTGTGGAAAATCCATTTTTCTCTGCTTGTTTTAGGAATGAAATTGTATCTGTTTTTATTGAACTTCATTTTTAAGCTTTCAGTCAGTGGACAGCAATTTGTTTTGTAGTATTTCACTTGCTTCATACCAGGTCTGCAGTTTTCTGAGTCAGTCAAAGACTTAATGGCACTCAGAACCTCTGCCCCACTAATCTTTCCTGGCCTCCTGTCAGGACAGTACTGAAATGTTGGTGGCAACTTGGTGGCAACATTTGGGACCTTTTTTGCAGTTTGTTTTTGAACTCTGAGTTTTAGGACAAGAGGATGATGATCAGAAATGTCCTGCTGAGCAACTCTACTAGAACACACTTGTCTTAGTTTTTTCTCCTGCAGAAAAAACATGTCTAATCTAGAGTAGCTGTCATTCTGGCGTCGAGTAAATTTCTTTTCAGTGGGGTGTAAGTATAACCACGTGTCTCTTAGATTCAGAGATGCAGTAAAGTCTATTAAGATAGCTCGACACGGTGAATGCCATGCAGATGATTGATTACGATCAAAGCTGGGGTGTAAAACTGTGTTGAAATCACCTCCACATATGAGAACACCCTCAGCCGTCTCCATCAGATATTCCTTTAATCTAGCTAACACAACTTTGTCTGCCTTATGCTTATACAGGTTAACAAGATTGTATAGTTCACCAAACAGACGACAAAAGAGCACAATGTAACCTCCACTACAATCCTCATCATGGCATATGTACTCAAACGGAACTTTGTCTCTTATCAGTATTGCAACTCCTTTGCTGTGGGGTCTATGCACAGTGAAGTACACTTTCCAGTCCTTTTCAGTATTGTCTTTCAGGATGTTGTAACACTTTGGTCCAAGATGTGTTTCTTGTAAAAAGACAACGTCAGCTCGATGGTCTTGAAGGGTTTTTAACAACTTAGAAATCTTTCCGGGTGACCTTTGGGTTTCTTTAATACCACAAGTGTTCCAGGTGACAAAACGAAGACTTAATTTTGTTTGTGATGTCATTATTAAACCTCTGTAAATAAAATAGTTAAAATAGTTAAAATTTTCCTGTATATGGTCTGTTGTGTATTGTATGTTTAATACTATGTTTAATAAATATCAAAACACATCTAAGTCAGGCCATACATTTATGGGTGCATTTTCATGTTATCTTATGAACAGAGTAATCTATACATTATGTATATTGTTTTCAGAAAACATTCTCTCACACCATAAATAAAGTAATTTATTAAATACATGAAATTAAATAGATTACCTTGTTAGAAATGTAGTTTGCACACAAATGTCGGCTGGGAATAGAAATTAAATAATAATTATAATATTGTGCATAGAGGAAATTATCTCATAATATTATACATTTACATTCATTTATTTGAAAGATTATATATATGGTACAAATATATGCAGAGAGACATCCATGTTTGCATTGAAATTCATTTACTTTATTTACCTGTTGAAACCAATTTACACTGGCTGCACTAACTACTATATTAATGGTCAAAACTAATAATTTACGTTAAATCCATTCAGATAATCAAAACTAATAATGTTAGGTCAACAACAAATACAAAGTACAAATAAATTACAAGTTTTTTTTGTTTAAAAGTACAGAATAGTTTTAAAAAGTGTCCTCTGTGTATTGTTATTATTCATTCTTTTTTTTTTTTCAAATAAATATTATAATTGTTATTTTATACATTCCATTGTTGGGAACCTACCTTGCACATCGTCTGGTGGAAGATGAAGTGTATCAGATGAAAAACCTTTTTTGTATTAAAAAAGAAATGTATTTATAGTGTTGTAACTATTGGTTAAACAACTGGTCTATAAAATTGACATCAACAATAGTTGGTGGTTCTGGAAAAAAAATAAGATCTTAAGAAGAGCAACTTACAAACAAGATAAATGAATAAGAATAGCAAAATGCAGCCAATGCACACAAATACATTCATTCAACATTTGCATAAGCACATCCCATTTTCTATGATGTATTGCTTAACCCTTTAAGACCTAAGCTAATGCATGTGTGGTGATGTGTGTGTGTTGTTGTTGTTCTTGAACTCTAAACAATAAACCAAATTATTAGAAAATATCATTATGATCCAGCAGCATTGCAGATACCAATCTAGTCTGAAAAAGAGAGTTTTAATTTTATATAATATATACATTCTATTTATATATTTCTTATTAGAAGAACTGGATAAGACGTTTTGTCACCTGCATCTGATGTGCATTTGCATGGACTTCTCTTCAGTGAAGGCATGATTTTGTCCTCGGGTCAAAGTGGCTTGTCTGAATTTTTTCAGAATACTCAGTGTACTTGTCAGTGCTAACAAGGTGGCCTTTTTTTTGCAAAAGGCTTTCATCATGGTACATTGAGCACTTTAGGTGTTACGAGTTTTCTGAAACAAGTGCAATTTAAATACTTGAGCCAGAGGATCTGAATGATCCTCATCCTCTCACATTGTATACAGTTCAGGGAAGGAACCTAATTGCACTAAAGAGATTATTTAACATGTTACCACATATAAAGCTTAATTATTTTTAATCAGAATTTTGTTTTACAGAATATGTGGCTCCGTGTTGTGTTGGCCCCTGATAATATTAGGAGGCTGGATATTTTGGAAAATCTCACTTAATTTGAACACTTGAAAACAATTCAAAACATACGCTCATACCTGAGGTACTAGCCAGATCCTGTAAAGAGAAAGAGTTTTGTCTGGTGTCTGAAACTTATCTGCTAACTGTTCTATAAGACAAACAGCAGGGAAAAGTGTAGAACGGAGGAGTCAAAGTTTTGACAAAAATGTATTTATTGAATAATCCTTGTTGAATACTTATCAGTAATGAGTTTGACAGCACAAATGACAAAAGTGTTACTCTATATTCCCAAAAGTATTTGGACACCCCCTTTACAGGTTTGATTACTTCGTAAATTCGTAATTTCCATGAGTACAAATTTATAAGCAAATAATGATATTCTATGAAATTGTGTGCTTCTAAATTTTTAGCAACAGTTTAGACGGGCCTCTTTTCTAGAGGAGCAAGTGCTGAATAATGTGCAAGACTTCCCTACAGCTGTTGCTCTCCTATTTGGCTTGATTCATGCTATCAACATTAGCTATCCTAAAGAAATAGAATACAGTTTTAAACCTATTCAGAAAGTGTTTATTGGCCTTGACCCCCAGTGCTCTTCAAGAGTCCAGTCCTTCAAAAACTGTTGTTACTACTTATGTCTGCCTGGAAACATTGTACATTTCCTGGCCATATAGATTATAATGCTACTGTATGTAGTGTGCAGGTTAGACTGTATCTTTTTTTTAAATCTGTTTTATAAAACAGATCTCAACATGTTCCAAACTACAACTCCAGTTTCAAAGAACTTTCTAAAAACTGTGTAAAATATAAAAACTATGAAAATATAAATAAAAACAGAATGCAATGATTTTGGGTTGATGCAAACCTTATCAGCCAATACTTTATTCACAATAAAACATAGAAAACATATAAAATGCTCAAACTCAGAAAAATTAACACATAAAGCAAAAAATAAGGTAATGTGTTGGCTGCATCACATCTCAATAAAGTTGGGGTGGTTCACAAAAGTCTGGAAAAATTAATTGCTATTATAATTAAACATTTGGTGAAACATTTACAACTAATTAGGTCAATTGACACCAGCTCAATAAGATGTTTGTGTATGAATAGTGTCTCTTAGAGAACATGATTGAAAAACACCACCATCCTCTCTGGGCCTAAGCACATAAAAAATTTACTGAGGTAAAGTGGAAAGCTGTTCTGTGGTCAGATCAAATGAAGTTGTAATTTCGTTTTTGGAAAACATAGACACCACATCCTCAGGACTAAAGAAGAGAGGAACGATCTTGCTTGTTATTATAAGGTCACATCGCTGATCTTATGCGAGTACATTAAATCATAGTTTAAAATGATCTTGTTTTTTCTTTAAATCTTTTATTATTATTATTCTTTCAGCTGCTCCCATTAGGTGTCACCAAAGCATATCATCCGTATCTATACTACTCTGTCTTCTGCATCTGCCTCTTTCAAACCAACTACCTGCATGTCTTCCCTCACCACATCCATAAACCTCCTCCTTGGTCTTCCTCTATTCCTTCTTGGTGGCTTCATCCTCAGCATTCTCCTACTGACATACCCCATGTCCCTCCTCTGCACATGTCCAAACCACCTCAATCGTGCCTCCCTCACTTTGTCCCCAAAACATCCTACATTTTCAGTCCCTCTAATTAGCTTATTTCTAACGTTCAAATCACTTTAAAATAGAATATATTCTTAGTTAAAACACTTTATATGGGTTTCTTTTGTTGTTGTTTTGTTCTGAATAGAATAAAAATGTATGAAATTTGCTAATGATTACATGCTGGGTTTTTATTTATTTATTTATTTATTTATTTATTTATTTATTTATTTATTTATTTATTTTTACATTTTGTACATTGTTCCAACTTTTTGGAATTGTGGTTGTAGATAGAGTTCATGTCTTCTTAAGAAAGTACAGCATGTGTTTTTGTTTACTTCAGCATATTGAAACATTTTATTGAGGTAAAGCCAAGGGCACTTACATTCATGTTCTAAAATTAAGTCACACAAAAATAGCCTTTAATGAGTTACAATGTGAAGCATTATAAGATCACAGCAGAAGGCAAAATTATCATGGTTCTTGTTCTTTCTGCATTGATAAAATGTAGATAGAAATACATTGGAGTCATTCTAATGATGTATAACATACAATCATTGACGGCAAAAGTAAAGAAACATTTGAGATTTACAAATATTACACTGAATGTGTAAAACAAAAAGAGCAAAATGTAAAAAAATAATAATAATAAAAAAAAAGTTTTTTTTTTAAGTGTAGTCAAGTAAACCGACAGCCATTGAAACTCTATAACACACATGTAGAATATAAATACCTTTAACCTATAAAGGTTTGTAACGAGAATCGACGGTGGTTTGTATTGTATACTGGTAAATCTCTGCAGTTAGTTGGAGAACATATGCCTTTTGTTGTTAGCAAACATGTATGAAAATTTTTAATAGCATGCGTTAAACAAATCATGGCAACCCTGTTGTGTAAAAAAAACTTTAAAAAAATGCATGCACATTCTCATTTATTAACGCACATCATGTACATAAAGAAATTTTAAGCACGTTAATAAATTGCCGCCATATTGATTTTCATTTATCTCCATTATCGGTTATCTCAACTCTTTTTGTCGTCCCCTAGGCCGGCAACATAACCGGGTTCAACTGTATCACTAAATTTAAGATCACTTTGTCTGTTTGTATCTGATAAGGAGCTAATAATGGTCGAATAATCATTAATTTATAGTTATTTTAAGTCCTGATATGTTATTGACATGTCTGACAAAAGCATCCCGTGAATCAGATGTAATGTTTGGTGTATGTATTCGCAGAACCTGTCTTTGATAGCAGACTGTGCCTCTAAAGTTATTTTCTAAAGCTAACTCTTCCAGCTCATTCAGAGCCAAACAAAAGATTGCATTAGTGAGTGGATAGCCAGGCTCCAAAAGTCTAAATTCACAAAAGATTGGGTCTTTAGGAAGAAGGTAATCAAGAAATCTTAATTCTGGTAGAAGGACACTGTCCGATAACTCAGGATGCAGTTTCCTAATGCAGTTCTGAAGGAAATGCCACTTGATTTTCTGTGGCCCTGTCTGAAATTTTACATAGAAAAATTTATCATGGTTGATTTCTACCGTTCCCTTCATGGAAATCAATGCACTGAGACGCCTTGCCAAAATTTGTGATAATATTGAATACTGCAAATTTAAGATGTGTCTGTATCCTGAAGGATTTGGTTGCTCAAGTGTCTCTTTGTTCTGCATCACTGAATTGTATTCTATTTTTAAGCTCTCACTCAGTTCACATGAATTGTTCTTATAATATTTCACATCCTTTCCATCAAGTGGAAGGTCTTCTAATTCAGTCAAAGACTTAATGACACTCAGTATTTCTGCCCCACTAATCTTTCCTGGTCTTCTGTCAGGTGTGGAAGGCTTACACCACAGGCGTACACCACTGGCAACTTTTGGAAGTATATCGTTAACATTCTGCCGAACTGTGAGCTCTAGTACAAGAGGATGATGATCAGAAAAACCTTGCAGTTCAGCGATATTGTGCTCTACAGTGATCTTACGCACCCGTTCCATTCTGTGTTCTGGAAGAAAAAACATGTCTATCCTAGAGAGACTGTCATTCTGACGTCGTGTATAGTCCTCATCAGTAGGCCGTAAGTATGACCAAGTGTCTCTGAGATTGAGAGAAACAGTGAAATATTCCAAAGATGCTCTATTTGGTGAACGTCTTGCTTGACAATTTGAAGCGATCCGATCGAAGCTGGGATGTAAAACCGTGTTGAAATCACCTCCAACCACTAGAACACCCTCAGCTGTTTCCACCAGATAGTCTTTCAATTTAGCCAAGAAAAATCCGTCTGCCTTATGATAGTAAATATTGACAAGGGTGTAAAGTTCACCAAACAGACGACAGAAAAGCACAATGTAACTTCCATTGCAGTCCTCATCGTGGCATATGTACTCGAATGGTACAGTGTTTTTGATCAGTATTGCGACTCCTTTGCTTCGAGAGCTGTACACAGTGAAATAGACGTTCCAGCCTGGAACATCTTCCAAGATTTTATAACAGTCTGGGCCGATATGTGTCTCTTGTATAAAGGCAACATCAGCCTGAAGGTTATTGAGACTGTCCAGCAGTTTTGAGATTTTTTCTTCTGACTGAGTGGTATCTTTAATACCATTTGTATTCCAAGACACAAAACGGAGTCTTGATTCAGGTCTTGATGTCATTATTAATGACTTTGTGAATTTCTGTGAATAAATCACACTTATTTTTAAACATAATATTTTTTTTAGATATTTCTCTCTATTTTGTTCAATGTGCTGTATGTAAGCAAGAAATTCTTAATCCTACATGTACAGTAAATCTAAAAATAAATATTTCATTATACTTCTGTAAATAAAATACACCATATAAAACTGTTATACAGTGGAACCTTGGATTGGAAATAAGGCAAAATATATATATATATATATATATTTTGCCTTACTGGCAATCCAAGGTTCCATTTATATATAAATGGAACCTTTATATATAAATGACAAAAGAAACAAACACAATAAAGTGCAAATAAAAAGCAGAACATTTCTTATGCAGAGAGACACCTGTGTTTGCCTTGACATTACCAGTTGGAACAAGTTTCCACTGGCTGGCCTAACCAGTTTTTTGACTAATGGCAAAAAACTTCTCATTTATTATATATCCATTTAGATAACCAAAACTATTTATAATCTTAGTAATACCAACAACTAAATATTAGAAATACAACAATTACAAAAAAATACATTTATAAAAGTACAGATTAGTTCACATACTAAAATGTGTTGTTATTTTAAAAGTACAGATTAGTTTAGATACTAAAAAATGGTATTATTAAAATGTCCTTTGTGTACTGTTATTAATACTATTTTAAATACAATAATATATAAAATGATAAATTGACTTTTTTTTTCAATTGTTATTTTATACAATCCATTGTTAGTAACTTACCTTGCCCAATCACCTTCAGGAAAAATGTAGAAGTGTATGAGACGAAAAGGCTAATTTGTACTTGGAAAGATTTAAAACTATTTAAAGTAGAGTTTAAGAAGAGAGACTTATAAAGCAAGTCAGGAGAAACTGAAACGCAATGAGCAGGAAATTCACACATACGCATTCATGCAACATTTGCATGAGGACAACCCATTTTTGATGATGTAATGCTTAACCCTTTAAGGCTTAAGCATGCTTGGAGATGTGTTTTATGGTTACCTGTAAATGTTGCAAGAACATGTCAAACATGTCAAAATATAACATATTGAGTAAACAAAGAAAATTAAGTTAATAAATAAAGTTAATAAAAGTGTTCGGTCACCACCCAATTACCAAAGTAATATATTCATTTGTCTTTGTTTTCTGCTGTTTGCCAAACCTTGGCTCAGTGATTTGCTTTCATATTGTTTAGTAATTATATTATTTGGACTATGATTGTGTATATGGTCTTTATTATTACCTTTGTTCTTTTAGTTTCTTTGCTTATTTTGTGTCTAATATGTGTGCTCTTCATTAAGAAAACCTTTGCATCCACTTTCCACTCACACACTTGGTTCATTTACTACAGCTTTATTTAGAGAAAGTTGTAGCTCAGTGACTAAGACAATGGACTTCTAATTGCTCCCACTCCTGGGCCCTTGAATATATGTATAAAGATACAAATGGGACAAATATAAATCACTCTGGACAGAGGCATCTGCCAATTGACATAGATGTAAATGTAGGTGTCAACTGTAGAAGTTTCTTATATAGTTAATTTAAAGAAAGAAATTAGGACAATAAGGTAGATGATATCTTTCTATAATTAAAGGAGCCAAAACAAAGAAAATGGATAACTTTAAGAAACACTCTAATTACAACTCAAAAAATACTTGAATACTCTTCTCTTTCTATTATTTATAGTTTAGATTATAGCTCTAGCACTGTAATTTAAATAAAGATGCATTTTATAATGCCATGATTTTGTAAAAAAATATGTTGAACTGAATAATCATTTTAAAGATTGGAATTAATTCTTAAGTGTGTAAACAAATCTCGGTTTATGAGATGCAAACTAAAATGAGGTAGGTCTATGTTTAATACTCAAGTAATTAATCTGAATGTAAACACACCCTTTATATTAAGTAGAAAGTGTAATTTCATACCATTGTCAATTCTCATATTCCGCCTTACCATTAAGACCAGACAAGCAACTTAAGAGCTTAATTTGTGTCTAGGCATGCAGCAACACTAGTGTATGTTTATGTTTCTTGGTGATCACTTGATCTTATCTTTGAAATTTCCTCTGACTGCCCAAAACTAATCTACTAGACTAATCTACTACAAGAAATTAAAGCTATTAATGTTTTCTAAGAATTAGCAGACCATTATTTATTACTAAATTAATTTTTTTTATTACCAGTAATTACTAACATTTAAAAAATTAATATAGTAAAACTGAAATACATAAAGTATGTACAGTCATTTCAAATAAAACACAATTTGTTTTAAATATACTGGCATTGCTTTTTATAGGTTTTATGTATTTTTATATGCATTTAATTGCTACTGTATTCAGATATAATGTATAGTAGGAGCTATTATTGTGTATATGCACAAATATTCCTTAATTGTTTAACTTATAATATGAACATTTTTCAATTTAAGTATCTATTATCAATGCTGTTTTTATAGTTCCATAGCAACAGCTTTTCTCTTGCTGAGTTATTGTCAGGGATTCCCCTGCCACGCCCCCCTCAGTAGCTGTCAGAGATTCCCCTGCCATGCCTCCCTCAGTATCTGTCAGAGATGCACCCTGCCACGCCCCCCTCAGTAGCTGTCATAGTTCCTCGTTATCCCGTGCCTGCCTGAAAGACCGACAGCTGTGGCTCGTTACGGATCAGACTATATAAACTAACGTTCTCGAGTCACAGGCTGTCGGTTCTTGAACGCCATGCTGGTGATTTTCCGTGGCTGCTTTCCCCGCTGGTTCCTTTTCTGGACTCCTTTCCTGTGAGGACTATTCGAGGTCATAGGAGTTTACTTTCGTTTTCCGACCCCAGTTTTGTTGAGGATTTCTGGTCCCGCGCGGATACTTTTTGTTTGTGGACATTTGACTGAGTGGCATTTTGTGTTTGGAAAATAAAGGGACAATGATTGAGTTACTTCCGCTTCCGCGTCATGGTCGTCAGCCTGACAGAAGAACCGACCGAAACCGAAAGCGGATTCGCCCAACCGCTATGCCAACCGTGATGGATCGGCAGCCGAACCCGGCTTCGAATTTTCACTGGGAGTTCCATGCTGCTCCTCACGGCTCAAAGCCACAGATGCCGGATCATGAGAGCGCGGCTGCGCTCCGCCGCGCCCCTCCACGAGCGCGAGGGGATTTCCGGCTCGCTTCTCCGGGAAAGAAAAAGAACTGAGCGGATTTTTCCCAGTTTCCCTCCGAACGAGCCAAGATCGCCTTCTGCGTTTCTCTCCTGTCCGGTGATGCTCTCTTTCAAAAACCAGCAGATTATGGAGCGCCAAAGGGGGCAATTTTGGCTCACTGGGCGAATTTTGCGAGCTTCTTCTGGGGATGTGTGGGATGGAGGTGGCGGATCTCCACGACAGTCCCCTTGAAGATGAAGAAGCTTCGTTCCAAGGGTCTTCAGAGCACGCTGCTCCATTCCAGGATTCTCCAAGGTGCTCGGCTTCATTCCGTGGTTCTTCAGAGCGCACGGCTCCGTTCCAGGATTCTCCATGTTGCTCGGCTTCCTTCCAAGGTGCTTTAGAGCGCGCAGCTCCATTCCAGGATTCTCAATGGTGCTCGGGTTCCATCCCTGGGCATCCAAGAATGCGAGACTCAGCTCCTGGGCTTCTACGGACACACGGCTCTGCCCCTGGGTCAGTACAAGTGCACTGCTGTGTTTCGGGGTTCTCGTGGACGCTTTGCACCATCTCTGAGCGTCTGCGAGCGCGCCGTAGCATCCCAGCATTCCCATGAGCTGTCCGTGCCACCACAGAACATCTACAAGCGTGCTGCCCTGTTTCAAGGTTCCCATGGGCGTGCCTCTCCGCCATAGTGTCTCCAGGAGCGCGTCTCTTCGCCACAGTGTCTCCAGGAGCGCGCCTCTCCGCCACAGACCCGTCACGAGAGCGCCAAGCCACCACAGACCCGTCACAAGAGCGCCGAGCCGCCACAGACCCATCACGAAAGCGCCGAGCCGCCACAGACCCGTCACGAGAGCGCCGAGCCAGAGAGTTCCGCCGAGGGCGCCACTCAGCCACAGAGTTCCCAAGAGAGCTCGTCCCCGTTCCAGAGTCCCCAAGATAGCTCGTCCCCGTTCCAGAGTCCCCAAGAGAACTCGTCCCCGTTCAAAGGCCGCGAAGAGGTTGTCAGACCGCTGCCTGGCCGCGAAGGGGACGTCGTACAGCCGCCCGGCCACGTAGAGATCGTCGTACCGCCGCCTGGCAACGAAGGGGACGTCGTACCGCTGCCGGGCCGCAAAAGGGACGTCGTACAGCCACAAAGAAGGTGACGGCTCACCCCCCCCAGGTTCCACAGAAGGCGACGGCTCTCCCCCAAGTCCTCCTCAGGGTGGAGGCTCGCCCCCCAGTCCTCCTCAGGGCGAAGGCTCGTCGGAGGGGAACGTCGGGCCTCCAGGTTTCCCGCAGGGCGACGTCGGGCCTCCAGGTTTCCCGCAGGGCGACGTCGGGCCTCCAGGTTCCACGCAGGGCGACGGCAAAGGTCTCCAGAGGCTCTCCGAGGGTGTCGTTCCAGTTCAACGTCCTGCCGAGGGTGCCTCTGTGTTCCTGGTCTCCGCCGTGGACGTCGCACGGCCTGTGGTCCCCGACGAGGACTTCGCACGGCCTCTGGTTTCCGCCGTGGACGTCGCTTGGCCTCTGGTCTCCGCCGTGGACGTCGCTCGGCCTCTGGTCTCCACCGTAGATGTCACTCGGCCTCTGGTCTCCGCCGTTGACGTCGCTCGTCCTCTGGTCTCCGCCGTGGACATCGCTTGTCCTCTGGTCTCCGCCGTGGACGTCGTTCGGCCTCTGTTCTCCCCCTTGGACGTCGCGCCACAGTTGGTCTCCGCCAAGAGCTTAGCTCAGCTTCCGGTCTTTTCGAGGGCCGCTGACCCGTTCCTGATCCCGACTGAGGACGCTGCTTTGCCTTGGGCCCCTTCCGATCTTCCCCTGTTCTGCTGCGATGCTTACGGGGCCTCCTTTGTCCCGGGTCGGTTGGAGAGGCCTTCCTCAGAGTGCCCCGGCCCGCCTGGCATTGGTGGGTTTTGGGGCGTCAGGTGCCGCCGCTGGAGGGGGGGTACTGTCAGGGATTCCCCTGCCACGCCCCCCTCAGTAGCTGTCAGAGATTCCCCTGCCACGCCTCCCTCAGTAGCTGTCATAGTTCCTTGTTATCCCGTGCCTGCCTGAAAGACCGACAGCTGTGGCTCGTTACGGATCAGACTATATAAACTCACATTCTCGAGTCACAGGCTGTCGGTTCTTGAACGTCATGCTGGTGATTACCCGTGGCTGCTTTCCCCGCTGATTTTATTTTTCTGGACTCCTTTCCTGTGAGAACAATTCGAGGTCATAGGAGTTTACTTTCGTTTTCAGACTTTAGTTTTGTTGAGAATTTCTGGTCCCGAGCGGATACTTTTTGTTTGGGACATTTGCCTGAGTGGTGTTTTGTGTTTGGAAAATAAAGGGACAATGATTGAGTTACTTCCGCTTCCGCGTCATGGTCGTCAGCCTGACAGTTATGCAGTAAATGTGTCACATGCAACCAGTTAACAGATCAAACGTTGATCTCTGTGATTTGCCAGATGAATGTTAGTTTTAAAGTAACCAACAGTTTAATGTTTAACAGTTTGTGAATGACTCATAATTGTATCCTAATTTAATTAATTGGTGTTTGGCAGAGGTGGGAAGAAATTAAGTACAAATACTTTGTTCCTGTACTTAAGTAGATTTTTCTGGAATCAGTACTTTACTTCACTATTTATTTTTCAGATTTTTACTTTTACTTATTACATTGCTACACAAATAACTGTACTTTTTACTTTTTACATTTTCAAAATTACTTGAGTTTTAATCTATTTGGTGAAATATCCATATTTTTTCTTCTCAATTTTTCAATCTACCACTAGTGTATTATTTCCTGCCTCTTACACACCACAGACGTAGGCTAATTTACGGAGTTCACAATGAGCAAGGCAGAGGGCAACAAGAAGTCTGGGGTAAACGTGGATGAGACAGAGGGAGTCAGTGATGTAAACATGATGGAAAACAGAGTCTTTCCTGATCAACTGATCATCATCATCTTTTCTCAGCTTGTGTTCTATATGTTAGTTGTTCAGCCTGGATACATTTATTAGGTAACAACATTTTAAATTAGTTATGTATTTATATATATTAGGGCTGTCAAACTCAATTCATTTTAATGGCACTAAATGTTATAGACGCGTTATTAATGCAGGTTGCATTTCTTTTTGACCATTTGTATAAAAATATAAATATAAATAAATAAATAAATAAAAATAATAAAATAAATAAATATAAAAGGTTTTAATATAAAAACCCTCAGCAGAACATACAATTATTCATGGCATTTTTCCTAATAAGGCCAAAATGAACTTAAATTGCTCAGGCATTTTTTGAAAATGCAGATAAGAGCAATACATGATTCGAATCTGTAAAGGTCTACTTTTACTTGTATACACAATAATAATAAAACGGTGTGCTTTTGTAAAATAAAGAAAACAGATATGTGTCAAATAGTTCAGGTTATAGGATCCAAGGCAGATGCAAAAGGAGCAGGGGAGAAAAGCTGTGCAGAGCTGAATCGGGAAGCCGATTCAGGGAGTCGATTCAGGGAGTCGATTCCGGGAGTCGATTCAGGGAGCCGATTCAGGGAGCCGATGTGTGCGGCGGGGTGAGGATTCCAAACAAGGAAACCGAAGCGTGTTCAGCGCGAGCCGGAAACCAAAACGTGCGTTCAGCACGAGCAGAGCCGAGCCGAAAACCGGCGCACGTCCAGCGCGAGCAGAGCAGAGCAGAGCCGGAAACCGGAGCACATTCAACGCGAGCAGAGCCGAACCGGAAACCGGAGCGCGTTCAGCGCGAGCCGAGCCGGAAACCGGAGGACAGAATGGTCAGGTCAGAAACAAAAGAACAAAAAAAAGAACAAACAAAAAACAAACAAAAGAACAAACAAAACAGATAATACGCTGGAAAGTGATCAGGGCAAGCCTAAAGACAATCTGGCACTGTCTGGAGAATTCAGGCGTCCTTATAAGTGCCAGAAAATCATACGCCATATCCGTGCAGCTGGTTGGGAGTGGGCATTTCCTCTGTGATTGAGGCGGTAATGCCTGAAGTGCTCAAGCGGGCTGACAGTACCCCCCGCCCAGGGCGGCCCCGGACGCCCCAACAGGCTGCCCCGGGTGGGCCCAATGAAAGCCAGCAATCAGGTCAGGGTCCAGGATAAAGCAGGAGGGGACCCAGGAGCGCTCCTCAGGACCATAGCCCTCCCAATCCACAAGGTACTGAAGGCCCCGACCACGACGACAGGAGCAGAGCAGGTGGCGCAAGGTGTAGGCAGGACCCCCATCAATGACCCGGGCGGGTGGAGGGGGCCTGGCGGAGGGCACCAGAGAGCAGGCCTGAACGGGTCGAACCCTAGACACATGAAACATAGGGTGGACCCGGAGTGCCCTGGGGAGCCTGAGCCGGAGGGCCACGGGATTGATGACCTTGGAAATGGGGAAATGGCTGATGAAGCGCGGGGCCTTAAGGGGAAGGTCCCGAGTAGAGAGCCACACACGTTGCCCGGCACGGTAGCTGATCAATGACTGTCATGACTCAGAAAGTTCAGGTTATAGGTTCCAAACCGGAAACCGGAGAGAGCCGAGTCGGAAACCGGAGCGCGTTCAGCGCGAGCCGAGCCGAGCCGGAAACCGGAGGACAGAATGGTCAGGTCAGAAACAAAAGAACAAACAAAAGAACAAACAAAACAGATAATATGCTGGAGAGTGATCAGGGCAAGCCTAAAAACAATCTGGCACTGTCTGGAGGATTCAGGCGTCCTTATAAGTGACAAAAAATCATACGCCATATCCGTGCAGCTGGTTGGGAGTGGGCGTTTCCTCGGTGATTGAGGCGGTAATGCCTGAAGTGCTCAAGCGGGCTGACAGATATGGGGTGCTCTCTGCTGTGTTATCTCCCTTCACATAAAGCTCGAAAAGTCTTTTACACGAACCAGTTCACTTCGAAAACAAATATACTCTGATTTCGTGATCTGTATGAAATTTAGAATAGGTACTGTTTCTTTGGATCACCTCAATACCTTACGTGTGGAAGCATAGCAAAAGTTCAGTTTGGTGTCCTGATAATTTACGTAATTTAAACTACCATAATTACTTTAAAACATTTACAATAATATTTTGTCTTTATGCTTTATGTTGAGTTTGGTTTCGCTAATAATAAACATACATTTGCATAAAGCATCCATATTTCTGCATGCCCATGTTGCTTAGAGTATTAAAAACTAAATATTAATATATAGTACATTAAGAACAGATAGAAATGTGTGATTAAGTTGCGATTACTGTAAATACTTCAATTGAGTGACAGCCCTAATATTAATGTCCAGTTACCAGCGTGACACTAAAGCAGGTAGTAGTAATGACTACTTTTTACTTAAGTACCTCAGAGCCTAAAATTCTTTACCTTATGTTCTTAAAACATGAGTGTCTGTACTTCTTCTTAAGTTAAGGATGTGTGTATTTTGCCAGCACTGGTGTTTGATAATGAAGGACTACTTTGCATGAACAACACTATGATTATGTGTCAGGCAGTCATTCTTGCAGTGGGAGGCAAATCATGAGCCGACTACACAGCAATTAGGGTACAAAGGTCATCAATTAAATATTTAGTTATCAATTATTGGACACCTGTTTAAAAGCTGGCATCCTGACCACCTTCTCCAATATGGATCCATTTTCTGTTCTCATCTCAACAATCTAGGCAAACTACTTAGTGAACACCAATCAGAGGCTGCAATTTTATGATGATATGTAGATTTTACAAGACATTAAAACTACATAAAATGAATAAACAAAAGTGTTTTGATACAGAATATGAAGACATTTTTATTAACCCTATTGAATACAAATGACAAAATCCTATTTTATATTTGAAAGACATTTTAAAAAAACATGTATCATAAATACTGCCCATCCCTGGTGGTGATTAAGTTATAATCATTTAGTGCTCACTTAAAATTGAACAAAAAACGAAAAAGCAGCTGGATGAAATTTGATACATTTAACACAAAACACACAGAATCTTATTAATATTTAAACAACCTTCAGAGTTTCTTAATGATTTTCTTTTTTTTTTTTTTTTTGCTTCAATAACAATGTACATTCAAGCTAATTCTGATTACAGTACTTCAGTGTTAAGAATAAAAGTTGCAGAAAATCTGATCTGTTATACATATGTATATTCCATATTTGCATACATTTAAATAGTGGTCTAAAAATTGTGTAATTTTCAGAGATTGTCACATGCCAGCTCCCACCACTCGAAGTTATTTTTACGTTTGTCTAGCCATGTGCATCTTTGTTTTGATTTATGCTATGTTTCCACCCCTGTCTGTGATTAGTCATTTATCTCATGCCTTATTTGGTTTATGTTTAAATATCTCACTTTCATGTTTGTCTACCCGTGTGCTTCCTTATTCTTATTTATGTAATATCTTCATATACCAAGCCTTTGTTTCAACTTCCCAGTTTTGATCTGTGTGGAGAGCTCATTTTCTCATTTAAGAGGATTAATACAATGGGTTCACCAAACAAAACTGATTTTATTCGGCCGCAGACCATATTTTAAGTTCTACTTTTACTTTTCAGTACATCAAGCTAAAACACATATACAGTACACATGCACCCTCATGATTTATACAGGTTGGTTTTCAAGGTAGCTTAACCTGAAACACATAAACAAAAGCACCCTCATCTCTGCACGGTGTCTCTATCACCCAAGGTCACATCTATATAAATTTCCCTGCTCACTGCAACAGAGAATGTTGCTCAGTTCCTTCAGCTGTGTCATTCAACAATAATGTGGAACTCCAGCTTGGAATTATTACCCTTCCCAGATTGCTGAACAGCAACAATTTCCTGTCTGACTTATTGCTGATGTTCTATAATTGTATAATTACAAGGTGTAAACACACACCTGAGCACTCCAGATCATTAAACAGTCAAATGTTTTGCTGTTGTTAAAGTAGTTACACTACTTGATATTTATCTTTACTAATACCTGGCTGGTAATTACTGTCTGACAGTTGTTTAGAACTACAGCTAAAAGTCTTCACTTAAAAATAAGATAGAAGTAACAGTTAAATACACAACGGGGCAGACATGCACACGTGTACATAATTATACATAATGTTTATTGTGAATATCACACACCCACAAGAAATAAATTAAACTTTTTTGAAACAAAAATTATTTAATGAAAGCATTTATTTCATAAACACTGTAAACATGAATGCATTTTAAATACCACTGGGCTAGAAAAAAGCCGGCTGTTGTAAATATAATGATTGCATAAAGCACTACCACATTGCTGTAATAATTTACAAACCTTGACACATCTTGTCCTCTGGCATACCAAAATAATTGACAGTCTTATATATTATTAACACTTTAAATTAAAAATATATACATTTTATGCATATAAATACATCTTATCATCGTAAATATTCATCGACTTTAAATTCTTTGATGATTTCTCATTTAGGATGTGGTTAATTTTAAAGTTTAAGCCTGCCATTTCTTTCCTTTCTTACTCTCTTACCTTCTTTTCCCTTCTCTTCCTCCTTTTTCCTAATTTTAACTTTTGTTTATTAAATTTTAATTTTTTTATTTGTTTTGTTTGTTTGTGTAAATAGTTTAATGTTGTGTTTGTCTCATTCATTAAACGGCGTACTTTCATAAGTGATTGTCTCTGAGTGCCGCTCACATTTCAAGGTTCCTGCAACATTCAATCTGAATTACATGCTCTATTAATTGTATGGTATAAAGTAAAGGGCCGAAATTAATACAAGATTATACTGTCTGTTTGGTGAAGAACAGACCAAATAGTAAAAACGTTAATTCAATTACCGTCAATTTAACAACTTCATTTAAATATTTAGGAGTACTTATAACCCGTTATAATTACTCAAAAATATGTCTTTTTTGCGAGCTAAATTTGCTACTGTCAGGAATCCACCTGCCATGCCCTCTTTGGCTGTCTTTGCCTCCGTGTGCTCCTGAGCTCTCGGCTTCATTGGGCACAGCTGAGGCTCATTCATCTAATCATCTATGGCTCCTATATAAACCCCTCATTCACCCACACCAGCGCGATGCCCCCTTGTTGACGTCATGGATTTCCCTGCTCGCTTCTCCGGCGACAGGGCTCAGCCAGGGGCGTGCTTCTACGAAGCGTTGTCAGGTATGTGGAGGCGTGTTTATCCCTGTCCCCCACGGAAAGAGCCAAGATCGCACTTTACATTTCCCTCCTGTTTGGGGAATCTCTCTCTCTGGCCAGTGAGTTGTGGAGCGCTACCAACTTGTCCAGCTTCTCACGAGGGGGCTCGGAATGATCACAGTGGATCTCCACTATCTCTCCCCTACTTCCAAAAGCTGTGCCCCGCTCCAGGGTTTCCAGGAGATCTCTGCTCCAGAGTCCCCAGGAGAGCTCAGCTCCGCTCCAGAGACCCCAGGAGAGCGCAGCTCCACTCTAGAGTCCCCAGACGAAGGTCGTACCGCCACCCACGGGCTCCTTTAGAAGGCGACGGCTTGCCTCACAGCCTCCCTGATGGCGACCTTTCGCCCCGGGACTGCTCCTACAGCGACGTCTCACCCCAGAGCTCATCGGAAGGTGATGTCACGCCCCAAGTCCCTCTCCAGGTGACGTCACGCCTCCGAGTCCCTCTACAGGCGACGTCACGCCTCCTAGCTCCCTGCCAGGTGATGTCTCGTCCCTGAGCTCACCGGAAGGCAATGAAAAGCCACCAGGTGCCCTCAAGGATGGCGTGACAGCCCCATGCTCTCCCGAGCTTCTCAGAGAGCGATGGCTCGCCTCCATGCCATCCTGAAGGCGAGGGCTTACCTCCAAGTCTGCCTGAAAGCAACGTCTCTCCTCGAGGTCCCCCAGAAAACAACAAAGTGCTCCCGAGCTCCTCTGTTGGTGACGTCTCGCTCCCGAGCTCCTCTACAGGCGACGTCTCACTCCCGAGCTCCTCTCAAGGCGACGTCTCGCCTCCAAGTTTCCCAAAAGGGCAATGTCTCGCCCCCAGGCTCCCCGGAAGGTGAAATTGCGCCTGTGAACCCTGCAGAAGGCGTCGTTTGGTCTCTGGTCTCCCCCAAGGACGTCTTCCTGCTCCCGGTCTCCAGTGAAAGTGTTGCTCAGCCTCCGATCCCCGCTGAGGAAGTTGTTTGGCCTCAGGACCCAGCTGAGGGCACGGCTCGACCTCTGTCCTCCATCATAGGCATTGCTCCATGCACCTGCTTTCCCCGGTTGCGTGGCGATGCCTACCGGGTCCCCTTCGGCCCTGGACAGATTGAGGGGCCCTTTTCTGAGTGCCCGGGCCCACCGTTTGTACTGTGGGTTTGGGCCGTCCGGTGCCGCACCACTGGATTATATACACGGACTGCTTTTCGTCAGTTCGGGACTTCATGGGCCGCACTCCCGAAGCGCACCACAGGATTATTCTCAGACGCAGCAAGTATTTGTGTTGGCTCTGCCTATTTTCTCATTAAAAGCTGTTTGTTTATACTATAAGCTTCTGCTTCGCATTCCTCACATGACAGCTACATATTTAAAAACTTGAAATGAAATAATAATAATGAAATAAGGCTTCAGTTAATTCTTCAGAAATTAGGTTTATAGAGAGAATATTGTACACAAGTTTATCACAACGTCTTGTTTTGCTTATATGTGAGTTTTCCAAGATACATTTGTGCATAATTAAAAGTATTCAGGACTGTTAAAAATTTATCTACGAACATCATCTCATCATGGTAGCACCAACATGCTTAACCACAAGACCTCTACACAATGCTTTTTAATTCAGCTGTTGTAATCAGTATACTTATTGAAAACATTTGCAGCCAAAGTTTAAACACACTTTTTTGTACAATAGAATGTGTAATGTCATGCCATTTCTATGAGCCTTACCTTAAATCCCAGACAACAATTTAAGAGCCACATTTGGACCAAAGATTGCAGCAACACCAGTGTATTTATAATTTGTAAGAGATTTTGTTTAGCAGCTTCCTCTGACTGCTCAATACAAATCTACTAGACTAATGTAATATTCTCAAAAGTTGTCTTGTTAATGAACTATTTTATTAATTAACATTTTTTATCTAATTTTACATATCAATATTTGCAAAACAGAAGTTCATATGATTAGTCATTTAACATACAATAAATTTGTTTAAATGATGAACATGCACACAAACAATGAACTTTTCAGAACATCAATTGAAATGATATGAAAAAGTCAGGTCAAGTCATGTCAAGTTTATTTGTATAGCGCTTTTCACAACAGACATTGTCTCAAAGCAGCTTTACAGAAATCAACAGTCAAGGTGAATGATGTGCATTTATCCCTGATGAGCAAGCAGTGGCGACTGTGGCAAGGAAAAACTCCCTTAGATGTTATGCTGAAGAAACCTTGAGAGGAACCTGACTCAAAAGGGGAACCCATCCTCATTTGGGTGACATCAAGAGTTTGCTCATAAATCTTTCAACAATACAGAACACTGAAAAGTGAGAACTAACATGAGCACTGGAGTATAAGATTATAAGTGATGTTCTTTCTACAGAGCTCAATATTTGCAATTGTGAAAAACAGGCAAAGGGTTTGTTGTTTTAAATGTTCCTTTTGCTTTAACAATGAAGTGATATCTGTAGCAATCAGCGATTCACCTCTGTCTTGCACTTCAGACATTGTGCCTCTGTGTGCTCTATGAACCACGTGAGAGTTCCCTTCCAGACTTCATCCTGTAAATCATTTGAATTTTATTTTAGTTGCCATTGTTGCTTTTTGTATTGTTGCACATGAGTAATATACCACCCGCACTCACATTCACCCATCAAATCTTGTCCTGCACTGCACTCATTTGTGTCGGGTCCCGCAGGAGTGCAGGTGTCTACTCTGGAGTTCTCTGGACAGGTTAACACAGAAGACACTGCAACAGGGAGGAACAGGGGGAAAACAGCAAGGGGTTTGGAGAAGATTCGGGCCAAAAAAATGCTATAAATCAAAAGTTTGGGATCATTTTAAACTAAAGCAAAGAAAACACCATACAGTCCAGTTACCATTTTTTAAAGTAATTTTAAATTGATTTTATTGTTTTGATTTATATACAGTGCGTTCAAACAGTCACTCTGCAGTGGGTGTGTAGAGCAGGTAGTGGAGCACATTTTTAAAGCTGGCAAAAAAATATACAGATTTAGTTTGTGGAAAATTACGAAAACTAGTGTAAATGTAAATATTTACTACAGAATAACACTTTAATATATTTGGAGATTGTACAGTATGGACATGCCAAATCATGTAGTCAAGTAGCCAGGAATGTTTGTAAATGTTATAATTTAATAATTATATAGTGCATAGGAAACAAAGATGCATATTTATTGATAAATTACAAAAATATAAAAATATAAATAATACATAGACAGCTTTCAACATTTGGTACTGCAAACTATTACAGTCTATAAATGCAAGTCTTACACACATATTTGTTAAAACGATTTTTAGCTGCATATAGTAGTCGGGTTGTACACACTCCTAGGTATTTATAATCAGTAGCCATTGTGTGGTACTGAACAATTTTACAGTCAAGCATATAGTAAAAAAAACTCACATGAAAAAACAAAAACAAAAACAATACACATTTCAGTATGAAATATTTTTCTTCCTAAAACCCAGCAATTAGAAACAAGGTAGAAAAAACAAGGTACACCCTTCCTCATTCACTAAGGAAGTATCACTAATAAAAAGTTGTAAGCAATAAGTTTTATGACCTGCACATCAATAAGAGAATGGTTATAAAGCAATGTCCAAACAAACTGTAGTTTACCATTTTAGAGTCGGAAGGACTGTTTACTGTTGGAGAGCATTTAGAGCAGTGTCTAAGCTTCCCATGCGTAGGCATTTCAGTAAATTCAGTCCAAATACTTTAATGCTCAAAAATTATAAAGAAAAAGTCAAGCGCTACATTATGTGACCATGACTAATCTTGAGGCCTACTTAAGAGAAAGTCTAGAGATAATAAATAAAAACATTCTCAAGTTTCCAAGAGTAAAATGTAATCATTAGGGATAGACATTTAACATTGTATGTAATAAATAGAAAAGCACACTGTCGACTGCTTTATTCTGCATGACTACTCAAGGAGCCAAGAATAATAATTTTTTTTTTACATAAATCAACATCTAATTGAATTTTTCAGTTAGCCATTAATTATTATTGTTAATTAAATGTTATTAATGTTAAGCCGATCAGCACGAAACTACCTTAGCAGCACTACCTCTAATTTTACAAAATAATTAATAAAATGAAGCAAATAATAAGATAAGTTACTATATTTTACTGTACTAGCATAAGATAACTACTGTACATTTACAGCATTTAACATATGGCCTTAAACAGAGCGATGTAAAAAAAAAGTGCTTTCAAGTCTCAATGAATATATAAATAACTTGCTAAATAAAAAAAATGCAACAAAGTATAAAAAGATTCTTCTGTCTTGGAAATATGCATGAGTAGAAGTAGAATTATGAAAATTCAATAATGCTTCAGTAAATTCAGTTATTTTAAAACATCCCTCCCCACCCTTGTTAAAAACAATAAAAGAAATATATATATATATATATATATATATATATATATATATATATATATATATATATATAGGGGGAGAGAGAGAGAGAGAGAGAGAGAGAGAGAGAGAGAGAGAGAGAGAGAGCACATATCTCTGTTCTGCTCAGAAATTCATATCTTATGTAATATTTATCTCCAGTCCTGAACTTTCCTGAAATTTTTGCACATCTGATAAGACGTCATCTTTTACTTTTGACCGCATATGTATGAGCATGACCTGTCGTTGATAGCAAACACTAGCTTTAGACAGGATCTCCTTACATGCAGGCTTATGATGTTTGCCACTTAGGTGTCCAGCCTGCTTACACTTCCATTCATAGCGGTAAACATTTGTTTCAAGATGTTTCAGAGCCAGATTGAGGATAGGATTGGTGAGTGGAGAACTAGGTGACAAATATTTGCAAACCTTAACGTTTTCAGCCCATGGAAGGAGGGAAAAGAGAATGCTGAACTCTGCAGGGGGCTCAGATGGGAGCTGTTTCCTTTTCAAGTCAAGAAGTCTATTCTTAATGTAATTCCACTTTACTTTTTGTGACCCTTTCTTGAAGGTCACAGTGTGAAATTTATCAAGCTTTGTTGCTGTCTTTCCCTTGAAAGAAGGGGTAATGAATGCACTGAGACGTTTTGCTAGAATTTTGTGGAAAATCCATTTTTCTGTGTCTGTTTCAGGAATGAAATTGTATCTGTTTTTATTAAACTTAATTTTTAAGCTTTCAGTCAGTGGACAGCAATTTGTTTTGTAGTATTTCACTTGCTCTATACCAGGTCTGCAGTTTTCTGAGTCAGTCAAAGACTTAATGGCACTCAGAACTTCTGCCCCACTAATCTTTCCTGGCCTGCAGTCCAACATTTTAGGAAGGTACTGAAATGTTGTTGGCAACATGGTGGCGACATTTGGGATCTTTTTTGCAGTTTGTTTTTGAACTCTGAGTTTTAGGACAAGAGGATGATGATCAGAAATGTCCTGCTGAGCAACTCTACTAGAACACACTTGTCTAATTTTTTCCTCCTGCAGGAAAAACATGTCTAATCTAGAGTAACTGTCATTCTGGCTTCGAGTAAAATCCTTCTCAATGGGGTGTAAGTATGACCACGTGTCTCTTAGATTCAGAGATGCAGTAAAGTCTTCTAAAATAGCTCGACCTGGTGAATGCCATGCAGATGATTGATTACGATCAAAGCTGGGGTGTAAAACTGTGTTGAAATCACCTCCACATATGAGAACACCCTCAGCCGTCTCCATCAGATATTCCTTTAATCTAGCTAACACAACTTTGTCTGCCTTATGCTTATACAGGTTAACAAGAGTGTATAGTTCACCAAACAGACGACAAAAGAGCACAATGTAACCTCCACTACAATCCTCATCATGGCATATGTACTCAAACGGAACTTTGTCTCTTATCAGTATTGCAACTCCTTTGCTGCGGGGTTTGTGCACAGTGAAGTACACTTTCCAGTTATTTCCAGGATTGTCTTTCAGGATGTTGTAACACTTTGGTCCAAGATGTGTTTCTTGTAAAAAGACAACGTCAGCTCGAAGGTCTTGAAGAGTTTTTAACAACTTAGAAATCTTTCCTGGTGACTTTTGGGTTTCTTTAATACCACAAGTGTTCCAGGTGACAAAACGAAGACTTAATTTTGTTTGTGATGTCATTATTAATCCTCTGTAAATAAAATAGTTAAAATAGTTAAAATTTTCCTGTATATGGTCTGTTGTGTATTGTATGTTTAATAATATGTTTAATAAATATCAAAACACATCTAAGTCAGGCCATACATTTATGGGTGCATTTTCATGTTATCCTATGAACACAGTAATCTATACATTATGTATATTGTTTTTAGAAAACATTCTCTCGCACCATAAATAAAGTATTTTATTAAATATGAAATTAAATAGATTACCTTGTTAGAAATGTAGTTTGCACACAAATGTCGTCTGGGAATAGAAATTAAATATTAATTATAATATTGTGCATAGAGAAAATTATCTCATAATATTATACATTACATTCATTTATTTGAAAGAGTATATATATATATGGTACAAATATATGCAGAGAGACATCCATGTTTGCACTAAAATTCATTTACTTTATTTACCTGTTGAAACCAATTTACACTGGCTGCACTAACTACTATATTAATGGTCAAAACTAATCATTTACATTAAATCTATTCAGATAATCAAAACTAATAATGTTAGGTCAACAATAAATACAAAGTACAAATAAATTACATATTTTTTGTTTAAAAGTACAGATTAGTTTTAAAAAGTGTCTTTTGTGTATTGTTATTATTCTTTTTTTTTTTTCCATTGTTGGGAACCTACCTTGCACAATCGTCTGGTGGAAGATGAAGTGTATCAGATGAAAAATCTAGTTTGTATAAGAAAAGAAATATAAAGCGTTTGACACAAAAATTCTGTAAAAGTAAAAGTGTTGTAACTATTGGTTAAACAGCTGGTCTATAAAATTGACATCAACAATAGTTTCTGGAAAAAAAATATTAAGTTGGATGTGTGATATTGTTTCGTTGTTTAGGTATACAGCAAAACAAAGAAAGTATGAAAGCCACATTGATGAGTCACTGGTAGAAGAGCTTGCTGAATTGATATCAGCAGAAGTGCTCAAAACAAATCCTGTTTTAACAGCCACTAGGAAGAGGGAACTCTCTCAACAGAATACAGATGGAACTCTTATTTTAAAGAGCATTTTTAAGTTATTGATCCTGTGGAGTACCGATTTGATAGACTACACTAAAATAGCTTTGTGTGTGTCCCAGTATTGAGAGTTCTTGAAGTGTTGCTGAACAGAGCAGATGTCTTGGAAAAAGCAATTTTTGTTGAGGAGGATTTACCAGGAAAGTACACATCAACTAATAGTGGACAGTATTACAAAGAAAACCAACTTTTATTGGTACAAAGTGATTGCATTTTAGTGTCGATGTACACTAATGAATTTGAGGTTTGCAATCCTTTGGGGACTTAAAAAAAGATTCACAAAATCACAGGAGTTTATTGGGTGCTTCTGAATTTGCCTGCCAAATTTAATTCTACTTTTCACATAATTCAACTTTCAAAATTCAACTAACTGTACAACATATGCCAAAGTCAGTTTTAAGTTTTAATTTTTAGATTTTCAAATCCTGCTGGACAATGAAATCAGTATCTCCATAAAGCTGATCAGCAGAGGGAAGCATGAAGTGCTCTAAAACATCCTAGTAGATGGCTGTGCTGACCCTGGACGTGATAAAACAATGTGAACCACTACCAGCAGATGGCTCCCCAAACCACCACTGAGTGTGCAAACTTTTCACTGGACCTCAAGCAACTTGGATCCTGTGCCTATCCTCTTTTCTTCCAGACTCTGGGAAATTGATTTTCAAATAAAATCAAACATTTTCTTTTCTTTCATCTGAAAGACGACTTTGGCACAGTGAGCAACAGTCCAGTGCTTTTTTGTCCTTTGCTCAAGTGAGACACCTCTGACATTGTCTCTGGTTCAGGAGTGGCTTGACACAAGAAATGCATCAGTTGTAGCCCATGTATACGTCTGTGTGTGGTGGCACTGACTCCAGCTGCAGTCCACTTTTTCTGAATCTCCCTTAAATTCTTGAATGGGCTTCGTTTCACCTTTTTCTACCATATTTTTCCTTCCATTTAACTTTTAATTAATGTGCTTAGATACAGCACTCTGTGAACAGCCAGCTTCTTTAGGGATGAGCTTTGTGTTTTACCCTCCATGTGGAGGGTGTCAATGATTGGCTTCTGGACAACTGTCAATCAGCAATCTTCCCCCGTGATTGTGTAGCCTGAACCAGACTGAGACACCATTTAAACGTTTAGGAAACCTTTGCAGGTTTAATTAGCTAAGTAGAGTGCAACACCGCAAGTTTCCAATATTAACCTTTTTCACAATACTCTAATTTTCTGAGATACTCAATTTTGTGTTTTTATTAGCTGAAATCCTAATCATCAAAATTACAAGAAATTACAAGAAATTCATCAATTTTGATAAAGTGCTGCTTGTAGGAGATTTAGATGATGCAAACGATGCTCTAGGATCATTTGTGGACCTATTAAACTCTTTTGGGGTTAAACAAAACATCACCAGACCAACACATTGCATTAACCACACATTAGACTTAATAATATCCCACGGAGCAGACGTCACTGATATAGAAATTCGACCTCAGAGTGATGACATCACAGACTATTACCTCATACTGTACACACTACCGGTAGAGCAGATTAGCCGTGTTTCACCACGCTATCGACCTGGTAGGACTATTGTTCACACCACTAAGAACAGATTAAACCTGCCTGATTTATCTCAATTTCTCTAAACCCATAACTGCTAATAATCTTGATGAAATGTCTAACAACATAGACATTTCATCAAGATTATTAGCAGTTATGGGTTTAGAGAAATTGAGATAAATCAATTTCAATTTCAATTTCTCTAAACCCATAACTGCTAATAATCTTGATGAAATGTCTAACAACATAGACCTTATCCTCACTAGCACATTAGACACTGTTGCCCCCATCCGGTTAAAAAAGTTTAGAGAACAAACACCTGCAACTTGTTATAATAGTCATACGCATGCCCTCAAGAGAACAGCCCATAATCTGGAGAGAAAATGGAGGAAAACTGAATTGGAAGTATTTAGAATTGCGTATAAAGACAGTATGCCCAGCTACAGACAGGCGCTAAAAGCTGCTAGAGCTTAACTCCTGAGCAAACTCAAAGAAAACAACAAAAACAATCCCAAAATGTGTTCCATCACAGTTTAGTAGTGAGGACTTTATGAATTTCTTCACTGAAAAAAATGTAAAATATTAGAAAAACAATTGTGGTGGTCCAAACTCTGACAGCATCTCCTGACACATTCTCACCTACAACTCCACAACTATACTGCTTTACATGTATAGGACAGGAAGAGCTGTATGATCTTATTACCAAAGCTAAATCAACAACAAATCAGTTAGATCCTATTCCAACTAATCTATTGAAGGAAGTGTTACATACAGCTGGTAAGCCTCTTCTGAATATTATTAACTACTCACTATCTTTAGGTCACGTCCCTAAATCCGTCAAGTTAGCAGTTATTAAGCCCCTCATTAAGAAACCTAATTTGGATCCAAACACACTATTGAATTACAGACCCATTTCAAATGTCCCATTTATGTCTAAGATTTTAGAAAATAGATTGTCGCTGCCCAGTTATGTTCCCACTTACAAGAGAACAATATATTTGAAGAGTTTCAGTCAGGTTTTAGGCCCTATCATAATACTAATCACTAATGACCTGTTTTTAGCTCCAGACCAAGGCTTCATCTCGCTGTTAGTTTTACTAGATCTTTGTGCTGTATTCGACACTATAGGAAATGATCTCCCCCTAGATCGCTTACAAAATTACATTGGCATTCAGGGACAGGCATTAAGCTGGTTTAAATCCTACCTGTCCGATCGTTACATTTTGCAGACTTAAATGGAGAGCTATCCAGGTTAATGCTAGTATATTATGGCATGCCACAAGGTTCAGTTTTAGGACCCCTGCTTTTCACAATATACATGCTTCCCTTAGGAAATATTATTAGAAGGCATGGATTTAGCTTCCACTGTTATGCTGATGATACCCAGTTATATATCTCATAAAAACCAGGCAACACAGCTCAATAAGCTCGGACAACTGAGTGTATAAATGAATGAAAAGACTGGATGACCCATAACTTTCTACTATTAAATTCTGATAAGACGGAGATTTTGCTCATCGGGCCAAAAACTAGTACACAAACGCTCCAGCATTTCAACCTGCATTTAGATCTGCATCATATCAACCAAGTTTTCAAAAACAGCCTTCTTCCACCTTAGAAATATTGCTAAGCTAAGAAACTTGTTATCTATATCTGGTGCAGAGAAGCTCGTCCATGCGTTCATGACCTCCAGAATAGACTATTGTAATGCATTACTAGGTGGAAGTCCTGCATCATTATTAAACAAGCTTCAGTTAGTTTAGAATGCGGCAGCCAGAGTTCTCACAAGGTCAAGGAAATATGATCATATAATCCCAATCTTATTGTCCCTACACTGGCTACCTGTAAAGTTTAAAATCAACTACAAACTACTGCTTCTTACTTATAAAACACTAAATGATTTAGCTCCCATGTATCTATCCAGTCTTTTAACACGCTACAATTCATCATCCTCCATGAGATCTCAAAACTCTGGACTTCTAGTAGTTCCTAGAATAGCAAAGTCCACTAAAGGCGGTAGATCATTCTCACATTTAGCTCAGTCATTATTAATGACTTTGTGAATTTCTGTGAATAAATCACAATTATTTTAAATTATAATCTTTTTCAAATATTTCTTTCTATTTTGTTCAATGTGTATGTAAGCAAGGAATTCTCAATCCTACATGTACAGTAAATCTAAAAATACATTATACTTTTGTAAATAAAATACACCATTTAAAACTGTTATACAGTGGAACCTTGGATAGCGAGTAAGGCAAAATATATATATATATTTATTGCCTTACTCGCAATCCAAGGTTCCATATATATATATATATATATATATATATATATATATATATATATATATATATATATATATATATATATATGCAATCTACATAGGTTGATGGGATTTCATTTAAATAAAAAGCAGAAAATTTCATATGCAGAGAGACACCTGTGTTTGCCTTAAAATTACCAGTTGGGACAAGTTTCCACTGGCTGGCCTAACCAGTTTTTTGACTAATGGCCAATAACTGATCATTTATAACATATCCATTTAGATAACCGAAACTATTTATAATGTTAGTTAATACCAACACCTAAATATTAAATAATAAATATAAAAATTAAATATATTACAATTACAAAAAAATTACATATATTTATAAAAGTACAGATTAGTTCACATACTAAAGTGTTGTTATATTAAAAGTAGAGATTAGTTCAGATACTAAAAAGTGTTATTATTAAAATGTCCTTTGTGTACTGTTATTAATACAATTTTAAATAAAATATATAATTTAATAAGATTAATTTATAAAATGATAAATAGAAAATATTATAATTGTTATTTTATACAATCCATTGTTAGTAACTTACCTTGCCCAATCACCTTCAGGAAAAATGTAGAAGTGTACCAGATAAAAAGGCTAATTTGTACTTGGAAAGATTTAAAACTATTTAAAGTAGAGTTTAAGAAGAGAGACTTATAAAGCAAGTCAGGAGAAACTGAAACGCAATGAGCAGGAAATTCACACATACGCATTTATGCAACATTTGCATGAGCACAACCCATTTTTCATGATGTAATGGTTAACCCTTTAAGGCTTAAGCATGCTTGGAGATGTGTGTGTGTGTGTTTTTATGGTTACCTGTTAATGTTGCAAAAACATGTAAAATATAACATATTGAGTGAACAAAGAAAATTAAGTTAATAAATAAAGTTAATGAAAGTGTTCGGTCACCACCCAATTACCAAAGTAATATATTCATTTGTCTTTTTTTTCTGCTGTTTGCCAAACCTTGGCTCAGTGATTTGCTTTCATATTGTTTAGTAATGGTATTATTTGGACTATGATTGTGTCCATGGTCTTTATTATTACCTTTGTTCTTTTAATTTCTTTGCTTATTTTGTGTCTATTATGTGTGCTCTTCATTAAGAAAACCTCTAAATCCACTTTCCACTCACACACTTGGTTCATTTACTACAGCTTTATTTAGGGAAAGTGGTAGCTCAATGGACTTCTGATTGCTCCCACTCCTGGCCCCTTGAAAATGTGTATAAATGTATAAATGGGACAAATATAAATCACTCTGGACAGGGCATCTGCCAATTGACATAGATGTAAATGTAGGTGTCAACTATAGAAGTTTCTTCTATAGTTAATTTAAAGAAAGAAATTAGGACAAAAATGGAGATGATAAAACAAAACAAAGAAAATGGATAACTTTGGGAAACATTCTAATCACAACTCAAAAAATTTATACTTGAATACTCTTCTCTTTCTATTATTTATAGTTTAGATTATAGCTCTAGCACTGTAATTTAAATAAAGATGCATTTTATAATGCCATGATTTTGTAAAAAATATGTTGAACTGAATAATCATTTTAAAGATTGGAATTAATTATTCAGTGTGTAAACAAATGTAGGTTTATGAGCTGCACCCTGAAATGAAGTAGGTCTATGTATAGTACTCAAGTATTTAATACGTGTGTAAACACACCCTTTTTATTAAGTAGAATGTGTAATGTCATACTATTGTCAATTCTCATATCCCGCCTTACCGTAAAGACCAGACAAACAACTTAAGAGCTTAATTTGTGTCTAGGCATGCAGCAACACTAGTCTATGTTTATGTTTCTTGGTGATCACTTGATCTTATCTTTGAAATTTCCTCTGACTGCCCAAAACTAATCTACTAGACTAATCTACTACAAGAAATTAAAGCTAATAATGTTTTCTAAGAATTAGCAGACCATTATTTATTACTAAATTCAAAATTTTTATTACCAGTAATTACTAACATTTAAAAAATTAATATAGTAAAACTGAAATACATACAGTATGTACAGTCATTTCAAATAAAACACAATTTATTTTCAATATACTGGCATTGCTTTTTATAGGTTTTATGTATTTTTATATGTATTTAATTGCTACTGTATTTAGATATAATGCATAGTAGGAGCTATTATTGTGTATATGCACAAAGATTCCTTAATTGTTTAACTTATAATATGAAAATTTTTCAATTTAAGTATCTATTATCAATGCTGTTTTTATAGTTCCATAGCAACAGCTTTTCTCTTACTGAGTTATTGTCAGGGATTCCCCTGCCACGCCCCCCTCAGTAGCTGTCAGAGATTCCCCTGCCACGCCCCCCTCAGTAGCTGTCAGAGATTCCCCTGCCACGCCTCCCTCAGTAGCTGTCAGAGATGCACCCTGCCACGCCCCCCTCAGTAGCTGTCATAGTTCCTCGTTATCCCGTGCCTGCCTGAAAGACCGACAGCTGTGAGTCATGCTGATGATTACCCGTGGCTGCTTTCCCCGCTGGTTCCTTTTCTGGACTCCTTTCCCGTGAGCACAATTCGAGGTCATAGGAGTTTACTTTCGTTTTCGGACTCTAGTTTTGTTGAGAATTTCTGGTCCCGAGCGGATACTTTTTGTTTGTGGATATTTGCCTGAGTGGCGTTTTGTGTTTGGAAAATAAAGGGACAATGATTGAGTTACTTCCGCTTCCGCGTCATGGTCGTCAGCCTGACAGTCATGCAGTAAATGTGACGCATGCAACCAGTTAACAGATCAAATGTTGATCTCTGTGGTTTCCCAGATGAATGTTAGTTTTAAAGTAACCAACAGTTTAATGTTTAACAGTTTGTGAATGACTCATAATTGTATCCCAATTTAATTAATTGGTGTTTGACAGAGGTGGGAAGAAATGAAGTACAAATACTTTGTTCCTGTACTTAAGTAGATTTTTCTGGAATCAGTACTTTACTTCACTATTTATTTTTTTAGATTTTTACTTTTACTTATTACATTGCTACACAAATAACTACTTTTTACTTCTTACATTTTCAAAATTACTTGAGTTTTAATCTATTTGGTGAAATATCAATATTTTTTCTTCTCAATTTTTCAATCTACCACTAGTGTATTATTTCCTGCCTCTTACACACCACAGACGTAGGCTAATTTACAGAGCTCACAATGAGCAAGGCAGAGGGCAACAAGAAGTCTGGGGTTAACGTGGATGAGACAGAGGGAGTCAGTGATGTAAACATGACGGAAAACAGAGACTTTTCTGATCACCTGATCATCATCATCTTTTCTCAGCTTGTGTTCTATATGTTAGTTGTTCAGCCTGGATACATTCATTAGGTAACAACATTTTAAATTAGTTATGTATTTATATATATTAGGGCTGTCAAACTCAATTCATTTAAATGGCACTAAATGTTATAAACGTGTTAATAATGCAGGTTGCATTTCTTTTTGACCATTTGTATAAAAAATATAGATAAATAAATAAATAAATATAAAAGGTTTTGAAATAAAAACCTTCAGCACAACATACAATTATTCATGGCATTTTTCCTAATAAGGCCAAAACGAACTTTAAATTGCTCAGGCTTTTTTTTTTTGAACGTGCAGATAAGAGCAATACATGATTCAAATCTGTAAAGGTCTACTTTTACTTGTATACACAATAACAATAAAATGGTGTGCTTTTGTAAAATAAAGAAAACAGATATGGGGTGCTCTCTGCTGTGTCATCTCCCTTCACACAAAGCTCGAAAAGTCTTTTACACAAACCAGTTCACATCGAAAACAAATATACACTGATTTCGTGATCTGTATGAAATTTAGAATAGGTACTGTTTCTTTGGATCACCTCATTAACCGTACGTGTGGAAGCATAGCAAAAGTTCAGTTTGGTGTCCTGATAATTAAAATACCTAATTTATAAAATACCTAATTTAAACTACCATAATTACTTTAAAACATTTACAATAATATTTTGTCTTTATGCTTTATGTTGAGTTTGGTTTCGCTAATAATAAACATACATTGCATAAAGCATCCATATTTCTGCATGCCAATGTTGCTTAGAGTATTAAAAACTAAATATTAATATATAGTACAATAAAAACAGATAGAAATGTGTGATTAAGTTGCGATTATTGTAAATATTTCAATTGAGTGACAGCCCTAATATTAATGTCCAGTTACCAGCGTGACACTAAAACAGGTAGTAGTAATGACTACTTTTTACTTAAGTACATCAGAGCCCAAAATTCTTTACCTTAACTTGAGTGAAAAAGTATATTCCGCACTTCAACTTTTACTTGAGTATTTTAAAACATGAGTATCTGTACTTCTTCTTAAGTGAAGGATGTGTGTATTTTGCCAGCACTGGTGTTTGATAATGAAGGGCTACTTTGCATGAACAACACTATGATTGTGTGTCAGGCAGTCATTCATGCAGTGGGAGGCAAAACATAAGCCGACTAAACAGCAATTAGGGTACAAAAGTCATCAATTAAATATTTAGTTATCAATCATTGGACACCTGTTTAAAAGCTGGCATCCTGACCACCTTCTCCAATATAGATCCATTTTCTGTTCTCATCTCAACAATCTAGGCAAACTACTTAGTGAACACCAATCAGAGGCTGCATTTTTATGATGATATGTAGATTTTACAAGATATTAAAACTACATAAAATAAATAAATAAAAGTGTTTTGATACACAATATGAAGACATTTTTATTAACCCTATTGAATACAAATTACAAAATCCTATTTTATATTTGAAATACGTTTTTAAAAAACATGTATCATAAATACTGCCCATCCCTGGTGGTGATTAAGTTATAATCATTTAGTGCTCACTTAAAATTGAACAAGAAACGAAAAAGCAGCTGGATGGAATTTGATACATTTAACACAAAGCACCAACTTGAATGGCACACAGAATCTTATAAATATTTAAACAACCTTCAGAGTTTCTTAATTGTTTTTTTTTTTTTTTTGCTTCAATAACAATGTACATTCAAGCTGATTCGGATTACAGTACTTCAGTGTTAAGAATAAAAATTGCAAAAAATCTGATCTGTTATACATATGTATTATTCCATATTTGCATACATTTAAATAGTGGTCTAAAAATTGTGTAATTTTCAGAGATTGTCACATGCCAGATTGTCTAGCCATGTGCATCTTCGTTTTGATTTATGCTATGTTTCCACCCCTGTCTGTGATTAGTCATTTATCTCATGCCTTATTTGGTTTATGTTTAAATATCTCACTTTCATGTTTGTCCACCCGTGTGCTTCCTTATTCTTATTTATGTAATATCTTCATATACCAAGCCTTTGTTTCAACTTCCCAGTTTTGATCTGTGTGGAGAGCTCATTTTCTCATTTAAGAGGATTAAGACAATGGGTTCACCAAACAAAACTGATTTTATTCGGCCGCAGACCTTATTTTAAGTTCTACTTTTACTTTTCAGTACATCGAGCTGAAACACATATACAGTACACGTGCACCCTCATGATTTATACAGGTTGGTTCTCAAGGTAGCTTAAACTGAAACACATATAAACAAAAGCACCCTCATCTCTGCACGGTGTCTCTATCACCCAAGGTCACATCTATATAAATTTCCCTGCTCACTGCAACAGAGAATGTTGCTCAGTTCCTTCAGCTGTGTCATTCAACAATAATGTGGAACTCCAGCTTGGAATTATAACCCTTCCCAGATTGCTGAACAGCAACAATTTCCTCTCTGAGCGTATTGCTGATGTTCTATAATTGTATAATTACAAGGTGTAAACACACACCTGAGCACTCCAGATCATTAAACAGTCAAATGTTTTGCTGTTGTTAAAGTAGTTACACTACTTGATATTTATCTTTACTAATACCTGGATGGTAATTACTGTCTGACTGTTGTTCAGAACTACAGCTAAAAGTCTTCACTTAAAAATAAGATTGAAGTAACAGTTAAATACACAACGGCACACGTGTACATAATTATACATAATGTTTATTGTGAATATCACACACCCACAAGAAATAAATTAAACTTTTTTGAAACAAAAATTATTTAATGAAAGCAATTCTTTCATAAACACTGTAAACATGAATGCATTTTAAATACCACTGGGCTAGAAAAAAGCCGGCTGTTGTATATATAATGATTGCATAAAGCACTACCACATTGCTGTAATAATTTACAAACCTTGACACATCTTGTCCTCTGGCATACCAAAATAACTGACAGTCTTATATATTATTAACACTGTAAATAAAAAATATATACATTGTATGCATATAAATACATCTTATCATCGTACATATTCATCGACTATTCCCAGGCCTTTAAGCAAATCTGAAGAAATACCAAATGACTGATAAAAGGCAGACATGATTTAAGTACATTCCAAATGCCTTTCTTTCAAAATCAAAAGAAAAATACCATTATTTCAGAAAAGAATGCAAGCATGGTTAAAACCTGTACTAAATAAAATAATAAACAAAGAATTACAATAAACTTAACTTGAGCCCCTTAATTTTAAGGTGAATTTGAATTCTTTGATGATTTCTCATTTAGGATGTGGTTAATTTAAAAGTTTAAGCTTGCCATTTCTTCCCTTTCTTACTCTCTTTCCTTCTTTTCCCTTCTCTTCCTCCTTTTTCCAAATGTTAACTTTTGTTTATTTTTATTTAAGTTTTCTTTATTTCTTTTGTATGTTTGTGTAGATAGTTTTATGTTGTATTTATCTTATTCATTAAACGGCGTACTTTTCATAAGTGATTGTCTCTGAGTGCCGCTCACATTTCAAGGTTCCTGCAACATTCAATCTGAATTACATGCTCTATTAATTGTACGGTATGAAGTAAAGGGCCGGGAAAATACCCCTTTTATAGAATTAATTAAAGAATATACTGTCTGTTTGGTGAAGAACAGACCAAATAATTAAAACGTTAATTCCATTACCGTCAATTTAACAACTTAATTTAAATATTTAGGAGTACATATAACCCGTTATAATTACTCAAAAATATGTCTTTTTTCTGTCAGTAATCCACCTGCCACGCCCCCTTCGGCTGTCTTTGCCTTCGTGTGCTCCTGAGCTCTCAGCTTCATTGGGCGCACCTGGGGCTCATTCATCTAATCATCCGTTGCTCCTATATAAACCCTCATTCACCCACACCAGCGCCATGCCCCCTTGTTGACGTCATGGATTTCCCTGCTTGCTTCTCCGGCGACAGGGCTGAGTGGGGCGTGCTTCTACGAAGCGTCGGCAGGTATGTGGAGGCGTGTTTATCCCTGTTCCCCACGGAAAGAACCAAGATCACGCTCTACATCTCTCTCCTGTCTGGGGAATCTCTCTCTCTGGCCAGTGAGTTGTGAAGCGCAACCAACTTGTCCAGCTTCTCACGAGGGGGCTCGGGATGATCACAGCGGATCTCCACTATCTCTCCCCTACTTTCAAAAGCTGTGCCCCGCTTCAGGGTTTCCAGAAGATCTCTGCTCCAGAGTCTCCAGGAGAGCGCAGCTCCGCTACAGAGACCCCAGGAGAGCGCAGCTCCACTCCAGAGACCCCAGGAGAGCGCATCTCTGCTTTAGAGTCCCCAGACGAAGGTCGTACCACCACCCATGGGCTCCTTTAGAAGGCTACGGCTTGCCCTGAGGGCGTTGTTCCGTTCCCGCTCTCCATGGTGAACACCTTTCGGCTCCGGCTCTACGCGGTGGCGTCGTGCAGCCTCCGGTCTCCGCTGAGGACAACGCTCCGCTCCAGGCCTCTGTGGTGGGCGTCACTCCACTCCGGTCCTCCACATTGGGCATCTCCCCACTTCCTGTCTCCGCTGAAGACGTCATCCTAGCTCTCGTCATCGCCAAAGACGTCTCACCGCTCCAGGTCTCCGCGGGGAACGTTGCTCTGTTTTGGCTCTCTGCAGGAATAGTCGCTCCACCTCAGGTCCTCCCCTGCTTTTCCCGGTTGCGTGGCGATGCCTACCAGGTCCCCTTCGGCCCTGGACAGATTGAGGGGCCCTCCTCTGAGTGCGTGGGCCCACCGTATGTACTGTGGATTTGGGGTGTCAGGTGCCGCACCACTGGATTATATACACGGACTGCCTTTCGTCAGTTCGGGACTTCATGGACCGCGCTCCCGAAGCGCACCACAGGATTATTCTCAGACGCAGCGAGTATTTGTGTTGGCTCTGCCTATTTTCTCATTAAACACTGTTTGTTTATACTTCAGCTTCCGCCTCGCATTCCTCGCATGACAGCTACATACTTAAAAACTTGAAATGAAATAATAATAATTAAATAAGGCTTCAGTTAAGTTTTCAGAAGTTAGGTTTATAGAGAGAATATTGTACACAAGTTTATCACAACATCTTGTTTTGCTTATATGTGAGTTTTCCAAGATATATTTGTGCATAATCAAAAGTGTTCAGGACTGTTAAAAATGTATTTACAAACATCATCTCATCATGGTAGCACCAACATGCTTAACCACAAGACCTCTACACAAGGTTTTTTAATTCAACTGATTACAACAGTAATCAGTTGAATTAAACTGATTAAAATTCAACTGATTACAACAGTAATTGTTGTCTGGGATTTAAGGTAAGGCTTATAAAAAAAGGCATGATTTTGTGTACAAAATCATGCCTTTTTTTATAAGCCTTACCTTAAATCCCAGACAACAATTTAAGAGCCACATTTGGACCAAAGATTGCAGCAACACCAGTGTATTTATAAGTTGTAAGAGATTCTGTTTCGCAGCTTCCTCTGACTGCTCAATACAAATGTACTAGACTAATGTAATATTCTCCAAAGTTATCTTGTTAATGAACTAAACATTATTTATGACTAAATTTACTATTTAATTCATTAACATTAATTAACATTTTGTATCCTATTTTACATATCAATATTTGCAAAACAGAAATTCATATGATTAGTCATTTAACATAAAATAAATTTGTTTAAATTATACTGCCATGTATAATTCTGTATAAAGACATTTTTATTGTTTTAATTATAATATAAACCAAATTTTATTTCAGTATCTATGATCAGTCTCGTTATATAGTGTAGTTTCTGTTATTCGGTACTTACCTTGTGGAAGTGTATCAGCATGTCAATCATACTAGGTACTGTTACATGTACCATTTACTATGTATTTACTAGAGAATAACACATTAATATATTTGGAGTATGTATGGACAAAATTAATTTCTAATTTTGTTATGAATGAATGTGTCCAGGTTGAACAACCACCATCAGGAACACAAGCAGAGAAAGATGGTGATCAGGAATGTCTCTATTTTCAGTCACATTTATATCACTGACTCCCTCTCTCTCTCCTCCACATTAACCCCATACTTCTTGTTGCCTTCTGCCCTGCTCGTTTTTAGCCTTTTATATGAGAGTCAGGAAATGATACACCAGTGGTAAGTTGAAAAGCTTAAGAAATGGGTTAGAAATGGTCTCAAAATGGTGCACGATGAAAAGAAAAACATGTTTTACCAAACAGATAAAACAGATGAAATTAGCTTAATTAGAATTAGTAAATAGTAAAGTAAAGTATACGGTTTAAAGTGTAGTCTATGTGAAAGACTATATTATCTTACAACAATGCTTACAATTTGGACACATTGTTTTCCACAGTTTACCAACTTCCACCTTAGATAGTGTTATTTTTCTAGGTTTACAAATACAAGATTGCTTAAAAAAAAAACACCTGATACTTTACATCAGGCATACATTCTGTATGTCAGTTTTGTCTATTTTTAGTACTTTATGCTCAGGTCTTTCTGCTGTAAAAGACAAAAGGGATTTCAAAGAGAAATTACATTTTTATTTGGAATCCAATACACTGTGATGTATTAAATCTGTGCAATTTATACTCTTCCCTTCAATGAAAATATCTTTCTAGAAGAGAAATTCTTCATTTACCTTCCCGGCCATGAAAGGGCCAACAGGATGAGAGACTCTGTCCCGTCTAACTCTTTTCAGAACTCCCCGGAGCAGCACAACAGGGTGAAATGCATACAGCCTCTGCCATGCCGCAATGCCTGTACCATAGCATCCAGCCCTAGCACTGGGGTTGTTAGGGAAAACCAGAGGGGGCAGTGTGACGTCTCTTGAGATAAAACAGGTCCACCTGGGCTCTGCAAAACTCCCAGATTTTCTCCACCCCCTTAGGGTGGAGCCACTATTCTCCGGGCATTGGCCCTTGCCTCAAGAGCGTGTCTGCTCACTGGTTTAAGCGGCCCAGGATACACGCTGCCTTCAGCTTGTACAGGAGGCAAGCTCTACATTTTCCTAATTTCTCTTTCCCTATATGTATGTTTGTGTTTAATTGAGTTCTGTGTTATGTAGTTGATTTTATTATTTAAGCAAAAATAGAAAATATACAGAAAATAGAAGCATTATTTCTATTTATTTTTGTTAAGGTGGGCAGCAGCCTACAGCCCATTAATAATATTCAGTCTCTAACATTTCTAGCAAAAGCCCCACCCCAGCCGCACAGAATAGTTTTTTTACCAGTCACTTCACACTAGTAAATGTTTACAAGCTTTATATCTATATTGGCCTTTTTTGTTTCAATTATATTTTCTTCTCAGTTTGTGATTGTTGTGCAGCAGCTAATGAATGCTTCTTAACACATTACATTTTATTTAACTGCATTACACCTTGACATGTGTGTTGTGTTTTCTTTTAAGCCTATTTAGCAAGCCTAGTGCTGCATGTGTCTGAAGTGATGCTGCTGCTAGCACATCAAAGTGCTAATTTTAATTGACCCTGCACAAGCACTGCTCCTCCCCAGTCCTCAACAAGTGCCCCAAATCACACCCATCTCAATTTAGCAATTTAAATAACGATGGGCCATCCCAACCAATATTAGCTAATTACTTAAAGCATGCTATTGGTAATGTATGGCCCTCATTTAATCCTTCCTGTTCCCCTTCAGGAACTCGAGCTGCGTCAAAACGCTATGGGAACGCCCCCCACGCTTTGAGTGTGTTATCTGTGCAGTCATGAGCGTATATGCAGGCAGAATTACGTCTGATTGAGCCGATTACGACTGAACGAGCCGATTTGTTGTTTGCTTAGCTTAGGAGCATGCTTAGTCGGCTCTCGAAGGGTATCAGTTGTTAGCATTTTAGCCATGCGGCTATGCGCTCCCGGCTGCGAGGCGAGCTCCCGTTCCCCAGGGATTGCGCTCGTTTGGCGGTTCCTTCTCCAGTGCGTGTGACGCGGTGCTCCTTATTCTTCCTCCGAGGTGGGTGAATTTCAGAGAGCGCTCTCCGAAGTGAGCGCTCTCCCTCGCGGCTTCGGCTCTCGATGGTATCGGCTGTTAGCATTTAGCCATGTGGCTATGCGCTCCCGGCTGCTAGCCGAGCTCCCGTCCCCCGGGGATTGCGCTCATTTCGTAACGATTCTTTTCACGGTGCGTGTGACGCGGTGCTCCGTATTCTTCCTCCGAAGTGGGAGAATTTCAGAGAGCGCTCTCCGAGGTGAGCGCTCTCCATCGAGGCTTCGGCTCTCAATGGTATCGGCTGTTAGTGTTTTAGCCGTGTGGCTATGCGCTCCCGGCTGCTAGCCGAGCTCCCGTTCCCCGGGGTGAGCGCTTGTTTGGTATCGGTTCTTTTCCCGGTGTGTGTGACGCGGTGCTCCGTATTTCTTCCTCTGAGGTGGATGAAATTTCGGGAAATTAGGGGAAGCATGCTGGCGGCTGCTTCTTCTCCCGGTGCGGGCGGCGCAGCATTACATGTCTCTATCTCCAAGGAGGATGAGCTGGTGGATGCCAGCGAGCCTGCGGACTCCTCACAGCCTGTGCTGTATATGGAGCTCCTTGAGGTCGTGGCACGGGCCGGGTCCGAGCTGGATTTAGCTTGGCCGGTCGTGTGGCAGAAGCAGCGCGCACCCAGTGAGCTGGTTGTGCATTTCCTGCGCTGTGTCACAGCCTCAGCGCCTCCCCTGATCTGCGCACCAAGGTGTCTGGGTCCTGGGGGGGCCCGTAAGCGTGCATGCTTTTCCGATGTTCTTTCACTGTGCGCGAATGTTATTGGAGCTAAGTGGCGCGGCTACGGGACGATGCCGCTTGTGGTAGAGACGCTAGCTAGCTATCTCTCCCCGAGTGTTACGTCTGTGACGGCTGTCGGTTTGCCTACGAAGAGCCGCTTGGCTCTGGTGGGTAGCGCTGCGTGGCAGGTCAGGCTACTGGTTGCTTCCACACGATGAGTGTGTTGCAGGCATACCAGGCTGGCCTGCTATGGGGGATGATGCGAGCTTCCTTCTGAGCGCCATGGTGTCCCCTCCTGGCCTGACCTGGTAACGCTGTGGGTAAGGGCGATTGCTGGCGGGTTCAGGAGACCGCAGTGGCGTTTCAGTGGTAGTTCCTCGCTGCTCCGATGGGGCTGCTCGGTGGCAGCCTCGCCCTAGTACGTCCAGACACAGCGAAATAGCCCGGTGAGATAGTGTTGCCACCCGATTCCCGTGGGGAGGTCCTAGGGGCCCCTGGCGACTCTCTGGGCCTGAGGAGGGGCTGGACGGCCTGAGGATCGTCCTCGCATCTAGTGAACAGGCTCTGGTGCGTAGGCTTAATGGCTTGCATCTTGGAGGGCGGTGTGCACCTCATGCTACGGTGCTCGTCCCTCCCTGGCACCACCGGGAGGCCGGTCTGTCGGCCCTGCCACAGGGGGTTCAGGACGCTGCCTCCCTCTAGCGGTTAACTGCCTTATTTCCGCCCGACAGTTCGTTGCGGATGGGGGTCATCCGCTGCCTCTCAGGGGGCTTCAACGGCCGCAGTACGCTGCTCCTGCCGTTCGGGTTCAGGAGGACTGTCTGCTAGCCCTGCCACGGGTCGTGTTTAGGGCGCAGCTTCTCCATCGGTTTGCTCCCCGTATTCCTCCAGTATGATGGGGTTCTGCTACCTTTCAGGAGGTGTGGTCGGCTGCAGAGCACCGCTCCAGCCGCTCTGAGTGGGTCAGAGGCCAGCCCCGAGGGGTTGGTTCTCTCTGTGGAGACTTTCTGTCAGTCTGGAGGGCTGCCTGGAGTCTCTTGTGGGTCCTGCATACTGTGGAGAAGGGCTGCGCGATTCAGTTCGCGTCTTCTCCTCCCCGACTCAACGGGGTGTGTTCCGAAGAAGGACAGTGCGTTGCATCCCATTGTGGATCTCAGCTACTTGAACCACTCTCTTTTGAGGCTCGGGTTCAGGTTTCTCGTTTAGAGAGGTCGTGTCTCAGGTCAAGTCCGAGGACTGATTTGTCATACGCTAGATCTGGAGGTTGCATGCTCCCATGCAGCCGTCCTTCACCGTGCACAGGAGGTTCCTGAGGTTGCTTTCGGGGCGAAGCTTACCAATATCGGTCCTTTCGTTCGGCCTAGCGCTCTCACCCCGTGCCTTCACAGAGTGCGTGAACGCGGCACTGACCCCGCTGCGGCTTCAGGGCATCCGCATTCTGTATTATATCAGCGATTGGTTGGTGTTGGCTCGTTAGAGCGCCAGGCAGTTCGGCATTGAGATGCTGTTCTCGCCTGCATGAAGGTACTGGGCTTCAGACTGAGACGCCGGGTAGTGTGTACTTTTCCCAGTGCGGAGGGCCACTTTCTCAGCGTGGTGTGGGACTCGGCCGAGTTGCGGGCATGGTTGTCTCACGCCCGGTTTGTAGTCTTCCTCACTGCAGTCAGGAGGGTAGGGGCGGGCCACGAGGAGGTCGTACGGCGCACGATGGCGGCTGTTCGCGTCACGGTGTGAGCACCATGACTTGGACCCAGTTAACTGCCCGGTCGGTTCAGTTCTCGTGTTTTTGCAGGTACAGTTTGCCACAGGGTTTACCCCTTCGACCATGAGGGTTTCCGTGTTCGCTGGGTAGGTCCCATTGGTGACACGTTTCCTCGGCGGCGCCCGGAGGCTGTGGCCCTCAGAGTGCCTGTCTGGGACTTGGTAGTTGCCTTGTCCCTCCTGGAGTTGCCATCTGGCATGGCCAGAGTGTTTCTTTACACGTGGCTGGGTGCTCCCACACGATGTGTCGTGTTACAGGCATTTTATATCCAAAATTTTTGAAAAGGTTGTAGCACAGCAGTTATGCTCACACCTACTTATGAATAACATTTTTGAATCATGTATCAGTCAGGATTTCGGCCTCATCATAGCACAGAGACGGCGCTAGTTAAGGTGGTAAATGACCTGTTATTGGCCTCTGATCAGGGTTTTGTCTCCTTACTTGTTTTGCTCGACCTTAGTGCAGCTTTTGACACCATTGATCACACTATACTGCTTGCTAGACTTGAGAACGTTGTAGGAATAAAGGAACAGCTCTCTCTTGGCTCAGGTCTTATTTGACTGATCGCTATCAGTTTGTGGATGTAAATGGTGAGTTCTCCACACTCTATGAGGTAAAGTTTGGTGTTCCTCAAGGATCTGTCTTAGGCCCACTGCTTTTCTCTTTATATATGCTGCCTCTTGGTGAAATTATTCATAAACATGGGATTCGCTTCCATTGCTATGCTGATGACACACAGCTGTATATTTCAGCAAAGCCAGATGAGCGAGATCAGCGTAACAATGTTGAGAAGTGTGTAAAGGACATTAGACAGTGGATGCTTAATAACTTTCTTCTGCTCAACTCAGATAAGACGGAAGTACTTTTACTAGGACCACATGCAGCTAGAAATAAACTTTCCGATTACGTAGCATCTCTAGATGGTGTTTCTGTTTCAGCATGTACGGCTGTCAAAGACCTTGGTGTGATTATTGACCCGAGTCTTTCCTTTGAGTCTCACGTGAATAATATTACCAGGATCGCCTTCTTTCACCTTAGAAATATTGCTAAAATTAGAAATATGATGTCGTTACAGGATGCAGAAAAACTAGTTCATGCTTTTGTTACTTCTAGATTAGACTACTGTAACACTTTACTATCTGGGTGTGCGAGTACGTGCATAAATAAGCTTCAGTTAGTCCAGAATGCAGCAGCAAGGGTCCTCACTAGATCTAGGAAATACGACCACATCACCCCTGTTTTAATCAGTCTACACTGGCTCCCAATCAAATCTCGCATTGATTATAAAATATTACTACTGACTTATAAAGCACTTAACGGTCTCGCACCGCAGTATCTGAGTGAACTTCTGTACCAGTATGATCCTCCACGCCTACTTAGATCAAAAGGTGCTGGCTATCTGTTGGTTCCTCAAATAATGAAGACTACAGCAGGGGGCAGATCTTTCTCTTATAAAGCCCCACAGTTATGGAACAGCCTTCGGGACTCGGACACAGTCTCAGTGTTCAAGTCGAGGTTGAAAACTTATTTATTTAGTCAAGCTTTTTATCAGTAGATTGTTCTTAGGTAAAGGCTTAGATCTGGAGGGAGCATGGATATAGAGTGTTTGGTGAACTGGTATATTTGTATGCTGTCGTCCCCTCACATTCACACGTTCACTCAGGTTTGTTGACGGTGGTGTGGTGGGTCGTCTCTTATCCCAGAGATCCCTCATGTCTGTGTTACCTTCTGGTTCTCCCTTTTAGTTATGCTGCCATAGCGAGTCTTGCCGGAGTCCAAACTGCACAGTGACATTAACTTTCATACACTAATAGGGACACTTAATAATCCATATACTTCTCTCTCTCTCTCTCTCTCTCTCTCTCTTTCTCTCTCTCTCTCGGTCGAGTTAAACATGCTCCTGAGGCACCAGTGACCACTGTTCCTGCCCCTCTCCCCTCCGTGGATCTTCACACTTCTGTGCAGCTCGGGACGGTATCTCATCAACACCTTGGGTGGTTCCATGTAATTCCAGAGTAGAACGGGTGCTTTTGAGGATGGATTGGACTGTAGTTGGTTTTGGCTGTCTGCTGCACTGACTCGGGAGTGCAGTTTGCTTCTGATCATCATCACTGTACCCCGCAACTTTGTATATCTGCTTCAAATGGACATTTGGTGCAACCCAGATGAGGATGGGTTCCCTCTTGAGTCTGGTTCCTCTCAAGGTTTCTTCCTTATGCCATCTCGGGGAGTTTTTCCTTGCCACAGTTGCTCATCAGGGACAAACTTACTTACAAAGAACATATTTACATTTAATCATCACATTATCTGTGTAAAGCTGCTTTGAGACAATGTTAATTGTTAAAAGCGCTATACAAATAAAAATGAATTGAATTGAATTGAATTCTGCCCTCCTCTGTTTATAGCCCCCGACCAGGGGTTACAAGACCCGGCTGTGTCCAGTGCGAGCACTGGGTGCTTATCTCCACAGGACGAATCCTTGGAGGTGGTCGGTGCAGTTGTTCGGCTGCGAGTCCTGGTCCCCGCTCCGATCGCGGTTAGGGCTCGCCCCGCCGGAGTGTGGCGGCCTCTGCGGCCGGGTCCACATGAGTGTCACTCCAGGACGTCTGTGACGCTGCGGGCTGGTCCACCCCGCTGACCTTTGTCAGGTTCTATGGCCTTGACCTCAGAGCCACACCGGGCTCCTCTGTCCTGCGTGCTGGTGCCGAGGCCCTCACTCTTTCGGCAGGGTCTGGTCAGTGTGGCGTGATTGGACACTCGTTCCCATAGCGTTTAAACGCAGCTCGAGTTCCTGAAGGGGAACATCTGTAGGTTACGAACGTAACCCTAGTTCCCCGAAGGAATGAGATGATGCGTCTCCGTGCCACACTCCCTGCATCCCTGCGGCGCTTACCTTCTCTCTTTGCAGAAGCTAATGTCGCTACCACCGTACAGCCATCTTGTAGCTTCCTGGTTTACGCGACGTCGCCTGTCTATGACGTCACGGCTTGCCTATTGGCTAGATTTCACACGTGGTTCAGACCGTGGTCACGCAGGGGTGTTCCGACGTTTCGACGCAGCGTCTCGTTCCTTCGAGGAACTAGGGTTACGTTCGTAACCTAGAGACGTTACTGCACAACACGATGGCTGTTGTTGATGGACTATGTGAAATTTCCTTCATCACACTGTCAAGAATCCTCACCCCCTATTGTCACATAATGTTACATATAAGAAAGAGCAAAGTTAGAGATTTTGAGATTTCAGATTTAATTGTATTTGAGAATTATCTGATCCAATAAAAACATGATTTATGGAGTCTAAAGTAAAAAACTGTTAAAAGTTTTAAGTTTTTAAAGTTTCATTATTACTGTTTAGTTTTATTTTGAATTAGATATTTTTCTAATTGTGTCAGTATTAGGTATTCTAATAACTGGATTAGTTTATTATTAGGATTTTATTTGTATAAACCCACCCTAAAAAAAATTTCTAGAAACAGCACTGTAACCTAACCTAAGTATAGTGAGTGGTACTACCTCCAACCCCAGTGTGTCTAGTCAGATGGATACTACAGGAGGGAATGTAGAGGTGCAAAGTAGTGCTGTAACAATTCTTTGAGTAACTTGAGTAATTCGATTACAAAAATTCATTAAGGCAAATATGTTATTTTTACCCACAATATTTAAGTTTTGTCCAATAAAATGTATAAGTAATTTTATTTTCAATGCACTGATTGCTTCTTCCCGCTACTCTGCTTTTTTGTTTCACTTGCTTCCTTTTTGAATATGAATAAAAAATAAACAAAAAAATAAATGAACATTTCAGTTTGTATGAGTTTTTCTTTAAATGATGAACATGGACATAAACAATGAAATTTTCAGAACATTTTCAGAACTGAAATGATATGAAAAAGTCAGGTCAAGTCATGTCAAGTTTATTTCTATAGCGCTTTTCACAACAGACATTGTCTCAAAGCAGCTTTACAGAAATCAACAGTCAAGGTGAATGGTGTGCATTTATCCCTGATGAGCAAGCATTGGCGACTGTGGCAAGGAAAAACTCCCTTAGATGTAATGAGGAAGAAACATTGAGAGAAACCAGATTTAAAAGGGGAACCCATCCTCATTTGGGTGACATCAAGAGGTTGATCATAAATCTTTCAACAATACAGAACACTGGAAAGTGAGAACTAACATGAGCACTGGAGTATAAGATTATAAGTGATGTTTCTACAGTCTTTATGGTTATAAAACTAGGAGCTACTGAGCTCAACATTTGCAATTGTGAAAAACAGGCAAAGGTTTTGTTGTTTTAAATGTTCCTTTTGCTTTAACAATGAAGTGATATCTGTAGCAATCAGCGATTCACCTCTGTCTTGCACTTCAGACAATGTGCCTCTGTGTGCTCTATGAACCATGTGAGAGTTCCCTTCCAGACTTCATCCTGTAAATCGTTTTAATTTTATTTTAGTTGCCATTGTTGCTTTTTGCATTATTGCACATGAGTATTATACCACCCGCACTCACATTCACCCATCAAATCTTGTCCTGCACTGCACTCATTTGGGTCCTGCAGGAGTGCAGGTGTCTACTCTGAAGTTCTCTGGACAGGTAAACACAGAAGATGCTGCACTAGGGAGGAACAGGGAGAAAACAGCAAGGGGTTTGGAGAAGATTCAGGCAAAAAAAAAAGCTATAAATCAAAAGTTTGGGATAATTTTAAACTAAAGCAAAGAAAACACCATACAGTCCAGTTACCTTTTTTTTTTTAAGTAATTTTAAATTGATTTTATTGTTTTCATTTATATACCAGTGCGTTCAAAAAGTCACTCCGCATTGGGTGTGTAGAGCAGGTAGTGGAGCACATTTTTAAAGCTGGCGATAAATATACAGATTTAGTTTTTGAAAACTAGTGTAAATGTAAATATTTACTACAGAATAACACTTTAATATATTTGGAGATTGTACAGTATGGACATGCCAAATCATGTAGTCAAGTAGCCAGGAATGTTTGTAAATGTTATAATTCAATAATTATATAGTGCATAGGAAACAAAGATGCATATTTATTAATAAATTACAATAAATAAATTACATATTTCATTTATTTGAAAGATTATATATATGGTACAAATATATGCAGAGAGATAACCATGTTTGCACTGAAATTCATTTACTTTATTTACCTGTTAAAACCAATTTACACTGGCTGCACTAACTACTATATTAATGGTCAAAACTAATCATTTACGTTAAATCCATTCAGATAATCAAAACTAATAATGTTAGGTCAACAATAAATACAAAGTACAAATAAATTACATTTTTTTTTATTTTTAAGATTAGTTTTAAAAAGTGTCCTTTGTGTATTGTTATTATTCTTTTCTTTTTTTCCATTGTTGGGAACCTACATTGCACAATCGTCTGGTGGAAGATGAAGTGTATCAGATGAAAAACCTAGTTTGTATAAGAAAAGAAATATAAAGCGTTTGACACAAAAAATCATCACAAGTGTTGGAACTATTGTTTAAACAGCTGGTCTATAAAATTGACATCAACAATAGTTGGTGTTTCTGGAAAAAAAATATTAAGTTGGATGTGTGATATTGTTTTGTTGTTTAGATATACAGCAACACAAAAAATCAGGGATATTTCAAGAAAGTATGAAAGCCACATTGATGAGTCATTAGCAGAAGAGCTTGCTGAATTGATATCAGCAGAAGTGCTCAAAACAAATCCTGTTTTAACAGCCACTGCGAAGAGGGAACTCTCTCAACAGAATACAGATGGAACGCTTATTTTTAAGAGCATTTTCAAGTTATTGGTCCTGTGGAGTACCGATTTGATAGACTACACTAAAATAGCTTTGTGTGTGTCCCAGTGTTGAGAGTTCTTGAAGTGTTGCTGAACAGAGCAGATGTCTTGGAAAAAGCAGTTTTTGTTGAGGAGGATTTACCAGGACAGTACACATCAACTCATAGTGGACAGTATTACAAAGAAAACTACTATCCTAAAAAAATTAAATACTTTTGAAACTATTCAGAAAGTGTTTATTGGCCTTGACCCCCAGTGCTCTGCAGGAGTCCAGTCCTTCAAAAACAAATTGTTAAAGTTTAAGTAGCTGCAGTTCATATGGCTAATCAAAAGTGCAAGTACTGATTTGTTCCTGTTTGTTCAGTAGGTGTATAACTGTACAACATATGCCAAAGTCAGTTTTGAGTTAAAATTTTTAGATTTTCAAATCCTGCTGGAAAATGAAATCAATTCAATTCATTTTTTTTTTTTCAATTCATTTTTATTTGTATAGCGCTTTTAACAATGAACATTGTCTCAAAGCAGCTTTACACAGATAATGTGGTGATCAGATGTAAATATGTTCTTTGTAAGTATGTTTGTCCCTGATGAGCAACTGTGGCAAGGAAAAACTCCCCGAGATGGCATAAGGAAGAAACCTTGAGAGGAACCAGACTCAAGAGGGAACCCATCCTCATCTGGGTTGCACCAAATGTCCATTTGAAGCATATATACAAAGTTGCAGGGTGCAGTGATGATGATCAGAAGCAAACTGCACTCCCGAGTCAGTGCAGCAGACCGCTGACACCAACTACAGTCCAATCCGTCCTCAAAGCACCCGTTCTACTCCGGAATTACATGGAACCACCCAAGGTGTTGAGGAGAGACCGTCCCAAGCTGCACAGAAGTGTGAAGATCCGCGGAGGGGAGAGGGGCAGGAACAGTGGTCACTGGAGCCTCAGGAGCATGTTTAACTCGACCGAGAGAGAGAGAGAGAGAGAGAGAGAGAGAGAGAGAGAGAGAGAGAGAGAGAGAGAGACAGAGAGAGAGAGAGAGGGTGACAGGAAGGGAAGGATATGGATTATTAAGTGTCCCTATTGGTGTATGAAAGTTGATGTCACTGTGCAGTTTGGACTCCGGCAAGACTCGCTATGGCAGCATAACTAAAAGGGAGAACCAGAAGGTAACACAGACATGAGGGATCTCTGGGATAAGAGACGACCCACCACACCACCGTCAACAAACCCGAGTGAACGTGTGAATGTGAGGGGACGACAGCATACAAATATACCAGTTCACCAAACACTCTATATCCATGTTTCCTCCAGATCTGCACCTTTACCTAAGAAAAATCTACTGATCAAAGACTTGACTAAATAAATAAGTTTTCAGCCTCGACTTGAACACTGAGACTGTGTCTGAGTCCCGAACACTGATTGGAAGGCTGTTCCATAACTGTGGGGCTTTATAAGAGAAAGATCTGCCCCTGCTGTAGTCTTCATTATTTGAGGAACCAAAAGATAGCCAGCACCTTTTGATCTAAGTAGGCGTGGAGGATCATACTGGTACAAAAGTTCACTCAGATACTGCGGTGCGAGACCGTTAAGTGCTTTATATGTCAGTAGTAGTATCTTATAATCAATGCGAGATTTGATTGGGAGCCAGTGTAGACTGATTAAAACAGGGGTGATGTGGTCGTATTTCCTAGATCTGGTGAGGACTCTTGCTGCTGCATTCTGGACTAACTGAAGCTTATTTATGCACTTACTCGCACACCCAGACAGTAAAGCGTTACAGTAGTCTAATCTAGAAGTAACAAAAGCATGAACTAGTTTTTCTGCATCCTGTAACGACATCATATTTCTAATTTTAGCAATATTTCTAAGGTGGAAGAAGGCGATCCTGGTAATATTATTCACGTGAGACTCAAAGGAAAGACTCGGGTCAATAATCACACCAAGGTCTTTGACAGCCGTACATGCTGAAACAGAAACACCATCCAGAGATGCTACGTAATCAGAAAGTTTGCTTCTAGCTGCATGTGGTCCTAGTAAAAGTACTTCCGTCTTATCTGAGTTGAGCTGAAGAAAATTATTAAGCATCCACTGTCTAATGTCCTTTACACACTCCTCAACACTGTTTAGCTGATCTCTCTCATCTGGCTTTGCTGAAATATACAGCTGTGTGTCATCAGCATAGCAATGGAAGCGAATCCCATGTTTATGAATGATTTCACCAAGAGGCAGCATATATAAGGAGAAAAGCAGTGGGCCTAAGACAGATCCTTGAGGAACACCAAACTTTACCTCATAGAGTGTGGAGAACTCACCATTTACATCCACAAACTGATAACGATCAGTCAAATAAGACCTAAGCCAAGAGAGAGCTGTTCCCTTTATTCCTACAACGTTCTCAAGTCTAGCAAGCAGTATAGTGTGATCAATGGTGTCAAAAGCTGCACTAAGGTCGAGCAAAACAAGTAAGGAGACAAAACCCTGATCGGAGGCCAATAACAGGTCATTTACCACCTTAACTAGCGCCGTCTCTGTGCTATGATGAGGCCGAAATCCTGACTGATACATTTCAAAAATGTTATTCATAAGTAGGTGTGAGCATAACTGCTGTGCTACAACCTTTTCTAAAATTTTGGATATAAAGGGGAGATTTGATATCGGTCTGTAGTTGGACAACTGACATGGGTCAAGGTCAGGTTTCTTAATAAGGGGGTGGATAACTGCCAGTTTGAAGGATTTAGGTACATAACCAGTGCTAATGGAAGAGTTAATTATTTTTAAAACTGGTTTGATTACCTCTGGAGTTATCTGTTTAAAGAAACTAGTAGGCAGGGGATCGAGAATGCAGGTTGATGATTTTGATGAGGAAATTAATGAGATTAAGTCATTCTCATGAATAGGAGTGAAGCTTTGTAGTTGATTGTCCGTTATAATTACACTGCTGTCTACAGGGTTACTTGTAAAATAATTTGAATTTATATTAACCGTCTGGATTTCTTGCCTGATGTTTTCAATTTTATTATTAAAAAAGTTCATGAAATCATCACTACCTATTGGTGGTGTGCATGTTAGTGCAGTGCTTTTATTCCCTGTTAATTTTGCTACCGTGCTGAATAAAAATCTAGGATTATGCTTGTTATTTTCTATGAGGGTGGAGAAATATGCTGATCTAGCAGCACTAAGAGATTTTCTATAATTTAGGAGGCTCTCCTTCCATGCTATTTGAAATACTGTTAATTTTGTTTGACGCCATTTACGTTCTAATTTTCGAGTGGTCTGTTTTAAGGTGTGTGTATGATCAGTATACCACTGTGCTAATTTTTTTTCCCTGATCATTTTGGTCTTAAGGGGAGCTACATCATCTAGAGTGTAACGTAACGTTGTTTCTAGATGTTCAGTGGCCCAGTCGAGCTCTGCGGGGTCTGACGGAGATCTATCTAATATCGTAATTTCGGGAAGATTATTAATAAAACGCGCTGCTGTAGCTGACGTGAAAGTACGCTTAACACGGTAACGTGGTGAGGTAGAAATGCAATGACTTAGGCAAATTTTAAACGAGATTAGATAATGGTCTGAAATAGCTTCAGACTGTGGAATTATGACTACGTTTTTTATTTTTAATCCAAATGTTAACAACAAATCGAGAGTGTGTCCACCACTATGAGTGGGTCCTATAACATTCTGATTAATTCCAACTGAATCTAGTATGGACACAACTGCTGCTCTTAAGGAGTCTTCCTGATTATCAAAATGAATATTAAAGTCACCAACAATTAATGCTTTATCTAAAGAAGTAGATAAATTTGTAATGAAATCTGCAAATTCTATCAGAAAATCAGAGTAGGGCCCTGGGGGTCTATAAATAATAATTAGAGGAATTAACTGGCTTGACCTGCTTTCGGACACTGAATATTTTATGTTGGTGTAAAGAACTTCAAATGTTTTACATTTGTATTTAGTCTTTTGTGTGACGTTTAGATTATTATTATTATATATAGCTGCTACTCCACCTCCTCTGCCATTTAGACGGGGTTGGTGTATGTAACTATACCCAGGAGGACTCGCCTCATTTAATGCTACATATTCATTCGATTTAATCCACGTTTCTGTCAAACACATTATATTAAACTCCTGGTCGGTAATAATTTTGTTTATAGTCAGTGCTTTTGGCGTGAGAGATCTAATATTCAACAATCCTATCTTTAGATCAGAGGTGCTGGCTGTGCGTTCAGTCCTATTTAATTTAATGTTAATCAGGTTACTAAAACAGACTTTCTGATAATTCCTATATTTTGGTTTTGCTCGGGGGACAGACACAGTCTCAATATGGTGGATCCTGAGTGACGACTCTGTGCAGCTAGCAGACGGTCGGTTTAGCCTGTCTGTCTGCTCCCTGGCCTTGGCTCTAGACAGTCACTTGTTAACTAGTGCTGTTCTGAGACTATGACCTATACTACAAGAAATGAGAGCAGCACCTTCCCGGGTGGGATGGACACCGTCCCGCCCTAACAGGCCAGCCTTGCCCTCAAAATTGCTCCAATTATTAATGAAGCCCACATTGTTTTTGGAGCACCACTCGGACATCCAGCAGTTCAGCGACCATAACCTGCTGTAGGCTACATCGCCACGTCGCATTGGGATGGGGCCAGAGCATACTACAGCATCGGACATTGCCTTCGCTAATTTACACACCTCTATAACATTACTCTTCGTAACCTCTGACTGTCGAAGGCGTATATCATTAGCTCCTGTGTGAAAAACTATCTTAGAGAACCTGTGCTTTCCTAAGAATCTAAGCTGACCTGCTATGTCCGGCGCCCTGGCTCCCGGTATACACATAACCTGTGCTGCTGGTGCCCCTAAAGGTCTAGCTAATTTCACGTGCCTCAGAATAGAGTCTCCTAAAACCAGAGCTCTTTCAGGTTTCTCAGCGGGTGCTTCACTGAGGAGAGCAAACCTGTTGGACACGCGAAGCGGAGAGGAATGGTGCTCCCGTGGGCGAGCCTTAGCGTTAGCTTTGGCTTTGCGAGTATGCCGCCGAGTCGTCACCCATTCGCCCCGCTGCGAGGGCTCTAATGCCGGAGTCGGGGGAATAGTACCTTCACCTAGGGCATCCAGACTTTCCCCTGCAGAACCTGGACTGCTCTCACACTCACTACTTCTCTCTAGACTCTGGATGCGCTCCTCTAATGCTAAGATCTTCTCCGTCAAAGAGCAAACTAGCTTACACTTCTCACAGATAAAATTATCGCTAACAACGGAGAGAGACTGACTAAACATGTCACACTTCACACACTGAGTAAACTGGATGTTCGCCATAATAGAGAAATTACGTACCTTAATGTGGTTACTGTAGTGCGTGTTCGTGGTTCTGGTAAATGTCCTCCACTCACTGCTTTCAAACCCTCAGACAGGGGATCAGTATCTCCATAAAGCTGGTCAGCAGAGGGATGCATGAAGTGCTCTAAAACTTCCTGGTAGACCACTGTGCTGACCCTGGACTTGATAAAACAATGTGAACCACTACCAGCAGATGGCTCCCCAAACCACCACTGACTGTGCAAACTTTTCACTGGACCTCAAGCAACTTGGATTCTGTGCCTCTCCTCTCTTCTACCAGACTCTGGGACATTGAAAAGACGACTTTGGCCCACTGAACAGTCCAGTCCTTTTTTTGTCCTTTGCCCAGGTGAGACACCTCTGACGTTGTCTCTGGTTCAGCAGTGGATTGACACAAGGAATGCATCAGTTGTAGCCCATGTATACGTCTGTGTGTGGTGGCTCTTAAAGCACTGACTCCAGCTGCAGTCCACTCTTTGTGAATCTCCCCCAAATTCTTGAATGGGCTTCGTTTCACCTTTTTTTACCACATTTTTCCTTTCAATTAATGTGCTTAAATACAGCACTCTGTGAACAGCCAGCTTCTTTAACGATGAGCTTTTGTGAGTGATTGACTTCTGGACAACTGTCAAGTCAGCAGTGTTCCCCCATGATTGTGTAGCCTGAACCAGACTAAAACATCATTTAAAGGTTCAGGAAACCTTTTCAGGTGTTTGGATTTAATTAGCTGATTGGAGTGTGACACCACAAGTCTCCAATATTGAACTTTTTCACAATACTATAATTTTCTGAGATACTAAATTCTGTTTTCATTAGCTGAAAGCCTAATCATAAAAAATACAAGAAATAAACACTTGAAATATATCAGTCTGTGTGTAATGAATCTATATAATATACGAGTTTTACTTTTTGTATCGAATAACTAAAATAAATCATATTGAAATTTATTGAAATGCACCTGTACTTGCAATTGTGGCACATAACACATGGTTTCATAAAAATAAATAAATAAAAGCTTTTTCTTTCTTATTTTTACTGTTATTGTTGTTACTGTTACTACTTATGTCTGCCTGGAAACAATGTTTGTACATCTCCTGGCCATATTCCTGGCTACTGTATATAGTGTGCAGGTTAGACTGTATCTTTTTGTAAATCTGTTTTGTAAAACAGATCTCAACATGTTCCAAACTACAACTCCAGTTTCAAAAAGCTCTGTAAAAACTGTGTAAAACTATGAAAATATAAATAAAAACAGAATGCAATGATTTTGGGTTGATGCAAATCTCATCAGCCAATACTTTAGATTTTAAAAGTCGGGAAAAAGTAATTAATATTAAATTTAAACATTTGGAGAGCCTTTATCAACTTATTAGGTCCATTGACAACAACTCAATAAGATGTTTGGGTATGAATAGTGTATCTTAGTATATAGTAATATCCAAACACCACTATGCTCTCTGGGCCAAAGCACATTAAAATTGTACTGAGGCAAAGTGGAAAGCAGTTCTGTGTTCAGATCAAATCAAATTGTAATTTCTTTGAAAATAAATAGACACCACATTCTCAGGACTAAAGAAGAGAGGGACAATCTTCTTTGTTATTATTATAATTGTTATTATAAAGTCACATCTCTGATCATATGCAAGTACATTAAATCATATAAATCATAAAATGATCTTGTTTTTTTCTTTAAAATAGTATACCTTATTCTTCTTTCAGCTGCTCAAATTAGGTGTCGCCAAAGCATATCATCCGTCTCCATACTACTCTGTCCTCTACATCTGCCTCTTTTAAACCAACTACCTGCATGTCTTCCCACAACACATCCATAAACATCCTCCTTGGCCTTCCTCTTTTCCTTCTTCCTGGTGGCTTCATCCTCAGCATTCTTTTACCGATATACCCCATTTCCCTCGTCTGCACATGTTCAAACAACCTCAATCGTGCCTCCCTCGCTTTGTCCTCAAAACATTCTAATTAGCCCGTTTCTAACCTTCAAATCACTTTAAAATAGTATATATTCTTAGTTAAAACCTTTTAAATTGGTTTATTTTGCTGTTATTTTGTTCTGAATAAAATAAGAATGTATGAGATTTGCTAATCATTACATTCTGTTGTTTTTTTAGGGGTTTTTTTTTTTACATTTTGCACATTGTTCCAACTTTTTGGAATTGGGGCTGTAGATAGAGTTCATGTCTTCTTAAGAAAGTACAGCATGTGTTTTTGTTTACTTCAGCATATTGAAACATTTTATTGAGGTAAAGCCAAGGGCACGTATACTCATGTTCACAAAAATAGCGTTTAATAAGTTACAATGTGAAGCATTATAAGATCACAGCAGATGGCAAAGATATCATGGTTCTTGTTCTTTCTGCATTGATAAAATGTAAATAGAAATACATTGAAGTCATTCTAATGATGTATAACATACAATTATTGATGCAAGAATAAAGAAACATTTGAGATTTACAAATATTACACTGAATGTGTAAAAAAAAGAGCAAAATGTAAAAAAAAACAAAAAGTGAGGTTTTTTCGCAAGTGTAGTCAAGTAAACCGACAGCCATTAAAACTCTACAACATTCATGTAGAATATAAATACCTTTAAATAAATATAATACTGAAATACAGTTATAAAAGTATCATTGAATGCTAATTAAAAGTCTGTGTTTTGGACTTAAATATAGGTGTAAGCCATAACTTCTTACTTCTGTAGTAATCCCGATTTATATATATTTTAATTTATTTTTTATTTTTACTACCTTTAGTTCCATTATAAATCAAGTCATCCATCAAAACTAATGATATATAATTGCAATTAGTAGAACAGATATAAAAGAAACATTTTGTGATATTACTACATTTAAGATCACTTTGTCTGTTTGTATCTGATAAGGAGCTAATAATGGTCTAATAATCATTAATTTATAGTTATTTTAAGTCCTGATATGTTATTGACATGGCTGACAAAAGCATCCCGTGAATCAGATGTAATGTTTGGTGTATGTATTCGCAGAACCTGTCTTTGATAGCAGACTGTGCCTCTAAAGTTATTATCTAAAACTAACTCTTCCAGCTCATTCAGAGCCAAACAAAAGATTGCATTAGTGAGTGGATAGCCAGGCTCCAAAAGTCTAAATTCACAAAAGATTGGGTCTTTAGGAAGAAGGTAATCAAGAAATCTTAATTCTGGTAGAAGGACACTGTCCGATAACTCAGGATGCAGTTTCCTAATGGAGTGCCGAAGGAAATGCCACTTGATTTTCTGTAGCCCTGTCTGAAATTTTACATTAAAAAATGCATCATGATTTATTTCTACCGTTCCCTTCATGGAAATCAATGCACTGAGACGCCTTGACAAAATTTGTGATAATATTGAATACTGCAAATTTAAGATGTGTCTGTATCCTGAAGGATTTGTTTGCTCAAGTTTCTCTTTGTTCTGCATCACTGAATTGTATTCTATTTTTAAGCTCTCACTCAGTTCACATGAATTGTTTTTATAATATTTCACATCCTTTCCATCAAGTGGAAGGTCTTCTAATTCAGTCAAAGACTTAATGACACTCAGTATTTCTGCCCCACTAATCTTTCCTGGTCTTCTGTCAGGTGTGGAAGGCTTACACCACAGGCGTACACCACTGGCAACTTTTGGAAGTATATCGTTAACATTCTGCCGAACTGTAAGATCTAGTACAAGAGGATGATGATCAGAAAAACCTTGGAGTTCAGCGATATTGTGCTCTACAGTGATCTTACGCACCCGTTCCATTCTGTGTTCTGGAAGAAAAAACATGTCTATCCTAGAGAGACTGTCATTCTGATGTCGTGTATAGTCCTCATCAGTAGGCCGTAAGTATGACCAAGTGTCTCTGAGATTGAGAGAAACAGTGAAATATTCTAAAGATGCTCTAAAGGGTGAATGTCTTGCTTGAGAACTTGAAGATTTCCGATCGAAGCTGGGATGTAAAACCGTGTTGAAATCACCTCCAACCACTAGAACACCCTCAGCTGTTTCCACCAGATAGTCTTTCAATCTAGCCAAGAAAAATCCGTCTGCCTTATGATAGTAAATATTGACAAGGGTGTGAAGTTCACCAAACAGACGACAGAAAAGCACGATGTAACTTCCATTGCAGTCCTCATCGTGGCATATGTACTCGAATGGTACAGTGTTTTTGATCAGTATTGCGACTCCTTTGCTTCGAGAGCTGTACACAGTGAAATAGACGTTCCAGCCTGGAACATCTTCCAAGATTTTATAACAGTCTGGGCCGATATGTGTCTCTTGTATAAAGGCAACATCAGCCTGAAGGTTATTGAGACTGTCCAGCAGTTTTGAGATTTTTTCTTCTGACTGAGTGGTATCTTTAATACCATTTGTATTCCAAGACACAAAACGGAGTCTTGATTCAGGTCCTGATGTCATTATTAATTACTTGAATTTCTGTAAATAAATCACACTTATTTTAAAACATAATATTTTTTTAGATATTTCTTTCTATTTTGTTTAAGGTGCTGTATTTAAGCAAGAAATTCTTAATCCTACATGGACAGTAAATCTAAAAATAAATATTACACTAAACTTCTAAACCTTTGTAAATAAAATACACCATATAAAACTGTTATACAGTGGAACCTTCGATTGCGAGTAAGGCAATATATACTTTTATATATATATATATATATATATATATATATATATATATATATATATATATATATATATATATATATATATATATACACACACACACACATATATATATATATATATATATATATATATATATATATATATATATATATATATATATATATATTGCTTAATTTCTTATCTATCACCTTAGAAATGACAAAAGAGACAAACACAATAAAGTGCAATCTACATAGGTTGATGGGATTTCATTTAAATAAAAAGCAGAAAATTTCTTATGCAGAGAGACACCTGTGTTTGCCTTAAAATTACCAGTTGGAACAAGTTTCCACTGGCTGGCCTAACCAGTTTTTTTTACTAATGGCCAAAAACTTATCAATTATAATATATTCATTTAGATAACCAAAACTATTTATAATGTTAGTAATACCAACACCTAAATATAAAAAATACAACAATTACAAAAAAATACATTTACAAAAGTACAGATTAGTTCACATACTAAAAAGTGTTATTATTAAAATGTCCTTTGTGTACTGTTATTAATCCTATTACTTTATAAATAAAAACAATAATTTATAAAATGATAAATAGAAATTTTTTCAATTGTTATTTTATACAATCCATTGTTAGTAACTTACCTTGCCCAATCACCTTCAGGAAAAATGTAGAAGTGTACCAGATGAAAAGGCTAATTTGTACTTGGAAAGATTTAAAACTATTCTAAGTAGAGTTTAAGAAGAGAGACTTATAAAGCAAGTCAGGAGAAACTGAAAGGCAATGAGCAGGAAATTCACACATACTTATTCATGAAACATTTGCATGAGCACAACCCATTTTTGATGATGTAATGCTTAACTCTTTAAGGCTTAAGCATGCTTGGAGATGTGTGTGTGTGTGTTTTTATGGTTACCTGTAAATGTTGCAAGAACATGTAGAATAAAACATATTGAGTGAACAAAGAAAATTAAGTTACTAAATAAAGTTAATAAAAGTGTTCGGTCACCACCTAATTACCAAAGTAATATATTTATTTGTCTTTGTTTTCTGCTGTTTGCCAAACCTTGGCTCAGTGATTTGATTTGATTTTGTTTAGTAATGGTAATTATCTGGACTATGATTGTGTATGTACCACTTATCTATAAAAACTCACCACTTAATGCTGGTTATCTCTCAATGGTCTTCATTATTCCCTTTTTTCTTTTAGTTTCTTTGCTTATTTTATGTCTATTTTATGTGTGCTCTTCATTAAGAAAACCTCTGCATCCACTTTCCACTTTCCACAAACTTGGTTCATTTACTATAGTTTCATTTAGGGAAATTGGTAGCTCAGTGAGTAAGACAATGGACTTCTGATTGGAAGCTCCCACTCCTGGGCTCTTGAAAATATGTATAAATGTATAAATGGGACAATTATAAATAACTCTGGATAGAGGCATCTGCCAATTGACATAAATGTAAACTTTGGCATAGAAGTTTCTTCTATAGTTAATTGAAAGAAAAAAATTAAGACAAAAAGGGAGATGATATCTTTCTATAATTAAAGGAAAATAGATACATTTGGGAAACATTCTAATCACAACTCAAAAAATGTATACTTGAATACTCTTCTCGTTCTATTATTTATAGTTTGGATAATAGATCAAGCACTGTAATTTAAATAAAGATGCATTTTATAATGCCATGGTATATGTAAAGAATAAATAAACAAATAAATGTATAAATATATATAACATTTTAAAGATTGGAATTAATTGTAAACAAACATGTAAACAAATCTGCGTTTATGAGCTGCACCCTGAAATGAAGTAGGTCTATGTATAGTACTCAAATAATTGGTATGTGTGTAAACACACCCTTTTTATAAAGTAGAATGTGTAATGTCATACCATTGTCAATTCTCATATCCTGCCTTACCGTAAAGACCAGACAAACAACTTAAGAGCTTAATTTGTATCTGAGAATGCAGCAACACTAGTGTATGTTTATGTTGCTTGTATCTTTGAAATTTCCTCTGACTGCCCAAAACTAATCTACTAGACTAATCTACTACAACAAATTAAAGCGAATGATGTTATCTAATAATTAGCAGACCATTATTTATTACTAAATTACATTTTTTACTAAAAAAAACAAAAAAAAAAAACAACAAATTAATATAGTAAAACTGAAATACACACAGTATGTACAGTCATTCCAAATAAAACACAATTTGTTTTAAATATACTGGCATTGATTTCTATAAGTGGCCATGCGCCAGTTTGTGAATGGAGGGCGAGGCCGGGAGCAGGTAGACACAAGAATGCCTCACCTGAAGGAGATAATGACTAATGAGTGTTCTCTCTTTTAGTGATTGGACGGGGCATTTAAGGAGAAGCATGAGGATGTGTGTGTGTGTGTGTGTGTGTGTATGTCAGAGAAGTGTGGCTGAGGCACTGAGCGCCAAAATATACAGAGAAATTCTCAATAAAAGAGATTTGATTGACTCAGACACTGTCCTGTCGTGGTGTCCCTTTTCCTCAAATCCATACGCTCTCCCACAGCCTGTTTGATCTGTTCCTTCACCATTACACTGATTAAGTTGAGTAAACAAAGTTCTATAGCAACAGCTTCTCTGGCTGAGTCATGCAGTAAATGTGACATATGCAACCAGTTAACAGATCAAATGTTGATCTCTGTGGTTTCCCAGATGAATGTTTTAAAGTAACCAACAGTTTAATGTTTAACAGTTTGTAAATGTCTCATTATTGTATTCTAATTTAATTTATTGGTGTTTGACAGAGGTGGGAAGAAATGAAGTACAAATACTTCGTTCCTGTACTTAAGTAGATTTTTGTGGTATCAGTACTTTATTCACTATTCATTTTTCGGATTTTTACTTTTACTAATTACTTTGCTACACATATAACTGTACTTTTTACTTCTTACATTTTCAAAACAGGCTCGTTACTTGAGTTTAAACCTATTTGGTGAAATGTCGATAATTTTTCTTCTCAATGCGCCGTTTTCAGCCCATAAACCTATTCCTTGTCGTTGCGTGGCTTTTTCAATCTATCACTAGTGTTTTATTTCCATGTCTTACACACCACAGACGTAGGCTAATTTACAGAGTTCACAATGAGCAAGGCAGAGGGCAACAAGAAGTCTGGGGTTAACGTGGATGAGACAGAGGGAGTCAGTGATGTAAACATGACTGAAAAAAGAGACATTCCTGATCACCTGATCATCATCATCTTTTCTCTGCCTGTGTTCTGTATGTTAGTTGTTCAGCCTGGATACATTCATTAGGTAACAACATTTTAAATTAGTTATGTATTTATATATATATATATATATATATATATATATATATATATATATATATATATATATATATATATATATATATATTAGGGCTGTCAAACGCAAATTCATTTTAATGGCACTAAATGTTATTAATGCATTAATAATGCAGGTTGCATTTCTTTCTGACCATTTGTATTAAAAATAAAAATAAATAACTAAATATAAAACGTTTTGAAATAAAAAAAAACCTTATCAAAAACAAATATTCACTGATTATGTAATCGGTATGAACGTTTAAAGAGTTACAGTTTCTTTGGATCACCTCATTAACCGTCCGTGTGGAAGCATAGCAAAAGTTCAGTTTGGTGTCCTGATAAGTTACATAATTTAAACCACCATAATTAATTTAAAACATTTACAATAATTTTTTGACTTCATGCTCTATGTTGAGTTTGGTTTTGCTAATAATAAACATACATTTGTTTATTTGCAAAAGCATCCATATTTCTGCATGTCCATGTTGCTTAGAATATTAAACACAAAATATTAATATATAGTACATTTAGAACAGATAGAAATGTGCAATTAAGTGGCGATTACTGTAAATATTTAAATTGATTGACAGCCCTAATATTAATGTCCAGGTACCAGCGTGACACTAAAACAGGTAGTAGTAATGGCAGATTTTTACCTAAGTACACACATCCTTTACTTAAGTAGAAGTACAGATACTCATGTTTTAAAATACTCAGGTAAAAGTTGAAGTACTGATTATACTTTTTTACTCAAGTTAAAGTAAAGAAGTCTTGGCTCTGACATGTACTTAAGTAAAAAGTAGTTATTACTTCCACCTGTTTTAGCTGTTAACTGGATCTTACATCATATTAGGTAGGTAGGTAGGTAGGTAGGTAGGTAGGTAGGCAGGCAGGCAGGCAGGCAGGCAGGCAGGCAGGCAGATAGATAGATAGATAGATAGAGAGAGAGAGAGAGAGAGAGAGAGAGAGAGAGAGAGAGAGAGAGAGAGAGAGAGAGAGAGAGAGAGAGAGATAGATAGATAGATAGATAGATAGATAGATAGATAGATAGATAGATAGATAGATAGATAGATAGATAGATAGATGGATGGATGGATGGATGTGATAGCCTAGTGGGTTAAAGTCATGGTCCCCACGAGGATGAGTTTGAGAGTTTGATTCCTGGTCGAGCTGGTTGCTGTGTTGGTAAATAAAACCTCTGGACCTTGTCTGCTCTGAAAACATTTCAATTCTGTCCTTTCTGTGTTGGATTCATTTCTTGATTTCCTGGTCTTTAATGAAAGATAACTCCACCAAAAAAAGGCACTTCTGTGGTAGCTCAGTGGGTTAAGGCTTGTTCCTGAACATGGTCCTTAATATAGTCCACGCTGGTGATAAGCTTTCAAAGCCAGTCCTACATGCCTTCTTTCTTACTGCACTGGCATGAAACAAAGTATAAACCCTCCAAAAAGCACACATGCTTTTCAGCAGTGATCGCTCAGTGGTCACACTCATTACTCATCTCAGCTCATTCCACCATCATTTATTCACAGTGTTGGCAGAAATATAGAAAACATTTGCCGACTTTCCACCACTGCAGCTCTATGGACTGCTCAGAATAAAAGTTCTCCGTGGGAGACACATGTACGATGCCATCGCAGCGGAGATAGAGAGCAAATTCACAGCTCATTTGCTCTTTGTGGGCAGATAAACTGCCACTGTCACAAATTATATCGCGAACATTGTAAAAGCGTTCAGAATGTTTCAAGCTGATGATGAAGCAGAGAATGACGTAGACGAGGACAAGGTCATATTTACGGAATTGCATGATGTTTTACATGATGACAGCGAAAGGTATGTTCTCCCTTCACATTACCGGTGTGCAGCCCACACCCTTACCCTTATATACATAAACGATAGTTATATTCCTGAAGGCGAAGGCAGATTGCAAAGCAGTGTACAGAAGTGCGACTGGAAAGTGTTCAGCCTTGTGGTCAAAATTTAGTCGATCATCTTATTGTTCTCTAAGAAGTTATTAAGCATTTTAAATGTTTAATAAATGCCAATATAACTTATTTCTTAATGGCAATTATCTATATTACACCTGTTATCTATATTACCTATGTTACACCTGTAAGGCGTGAAAGTGATACAAGTAACGCAAGGGTAGCGCAAAAGTAATATAATGCATTACTTTCCATAAAAGGTAACTAAGTAACATAGTTAGTAACTCACTATTGTAATGCAGTACATTTAAAAGTAATGTTGCCCAACACTGTTTATTTATTATTATTTATACTCTACTGTACTACACTGTTTACATGCTGTTTTTTGCACCTTTGACTATATTATTGTCAGGAATCCACCTGCCACGCCTCCTTCAGTGGCTGTCATTGCCTCCGCATGCTCCTTAGCTCTCAGCGTCAAGCATGCACACCTGGAGCTTGTTAATCACTCACTCCCAGCTCCAATATAAACTACTCACTCACCCACACTGCCCGTCCGTTATTGCACATTCATGCAGTCCACGTGTGATCCCATGTGTTCCGTGTTGGTGTGTGTTCGCTTATGCTTATCCCCGCTACGTGCCGTTCGTCTCGGACTTTCACTCTTCGCGTGGGCCGCGCCTCTCCCCAGGCGCGTTTGGGACTATATCTAAAAGGGCTCTGCTCCATCCCAGGACCTCCAGGAGAGCTCTGCCCCGTCCCAGGACCTCCAGGAGAGCTCCGCTTTGCTTCAGAGATTCTCAGAGAGCTCCTCTCCGCTCCACAGTCTCCAGGCGAGCTCCTCTCCGCTCCAGGGTCTCCAGGCGAGCTCCTCTCCGCTCCAGGGTCCCCAGGGCGCTTCCTCTCCGCTCCTAGGCTTTCAGGCGGCTTCCTCTCCACTCCTAGGCTTCCAGGAGAGCTCCTCTTTGTTCCAGGTCCCTGATGAGAGCTCCTCTTCGGTCCAGGTCCCTGATGAGAGCTTCTCTTGGCTCCAGGTCCCTGATGAGAGCTCGGCTTCGCTCCCGGTTCCCGAGGAAAGCTCGGCTTTGCTCCTGATTCCCAAGGAGAGCTCGTTTCCATCCCAGGACTTCTGGGAGAGCTCCGCTTTACTCCAAAGTCCCCAGACTTCCACCCTGGAAGATTGGTGGGGCCCACTGGGCGTTTGGTGAGTTGGGGCGTCTGATGCCGCCCCTTTGGGGCGGGGGGTGTCAGAAATCCACCTGCCACGCCCCCTTCAGTGGCTGTCATTGCCTCCGCATGCTCCTTAGCTCTCAGCGTCAAGCATGCACACCTGGAGCTTGTTATTCACTCACTTCCAGCTCCAATATGAACTGCACACTCACCCACACTGCCTGACCGTTATTGCACGTTCATGCCATCCACGTGTGATCCCAACTTTCACTCTTCGCGTGGGCCGCGCCTCTCCCCAGGCGCGTTTGGGACTATATCTGCCTTTTCTCCGGACTCCGTATCCTGGATTATCCCTGCAAATGCAGGAATTTGTGTTGGCTCTGCCGTTGTGTAAAATAAAGTTTGTTTGCCGTTACTCTGGCTTTCGCCTCCGTTTCCAGTCTTCCATTACTGTTTACATGCTGTTTTTAGCACCTTTACTGTTTCTTATTACACTATACTGTTATTATAGTATACTGTTTATATGCTGTCTTTGCACCTCTTGACTGCTGCTGTTTTTTGCACCAAATTGTGTCTGTTTATATTCACTCCCAGGTATAGTTTTTACAGTTCTCCTCATACAGTACTGTATATTCAGAGTATACAGTAGGTTTACTAGTTGGCGCTATCTCAGGTTTTATGTCTTGTCTTGTGTTGTCTTTTGTTTTCTGTCTGCACTGTCTGTCTGTATGTTTTTTTGTCTGCACTGTTTGCACTAGGTTGCACTCTATGCAGCTTGTTGTTGTTTAGTATAGGACCAGAGTTCCGGTTTTCAATGTGTATCACTGTGTATAGTAGAAATGACAATAAAAGCCTCTTGACTCGACTTTACTTGATGGTGAGGATCAGGGTTTGAATCCTGCTTTTTCTTCCTGCTATTTACAATGTGGGTTCAACTTGTGCTACTTACATCTGTATTCGCTTCCTACATCTTTCTTTAGCGTTAAATTCTTGTGTTGATGGTTTGAAAAGAAAGATAGACCTGCTCTAATCCAGCTTCCCATCCCGTTTTTTTCTGATGGCTTAGTGGGTTAAGGCTGGTACTTTGCTAATGTTGGTGGTCAGGGTTCAAACCTGGCTTTCTGTCTTCTAGTCATGAGGTAGGTTAAATTCCTGATTCCTACATCTTCATATTCTTGTTTTGATGGGTTAAAAAGAAAGATAGACCTGCTTTAAACAAGCTTCCCAACCTGTCCTTCCTGATGGTTCAGTGGGTTGTAAGACATTTTGATTGATCCTGACCAAAAGGACGGCCCCGAGAACACAGCATGGATGCCCGAGAGAGCAGGATGTGGGCCCTGTAAATGCCCGAAGCAACAAGGACATCAAAAGAACTCGTTATGACACAAAACACGTTTCCTCCAGGACTCACGGCAGGGGGCCAACACCCCTCTCGAGAACCAGGACGTTATCTGGAATACAGTAGGCTCCCCGGAGAGCTACCTTCAAACACCACATCTCCATACAAATGGTAGATCTGCAGACAAATGTCTGACCCCTCTACCCCTCCGTTTCCTGTTACATCCTGAACACAGGACATTCTACAACACACCAGATGATTATGTGTAAGAAAGGTCATATCACATGTAAATAACGACAGAAAATGTTCATGTTTCATTTCTTTACAAAGGTTTATCGCGACTGGTACACAGGTCCAATTCCCACAGCAATAGAACAAATAATAAAAAAAGGGTTTTAATAAAGTTAAAGAAAACATAACTCTATACAAGGGGCGTACCCCACTACAGATGTATACAGGCGAGGTGCCTCCCACAGGTCTGTAAGAACCAATCAATGCAAACTTCCATTGCTAAATAAAGTTTACATAATGCTTACTCTATCTGAGTATTTAAGGAGAACTGACCAACAATTCAGGGAATCTGTAAACAGATATCCCGCACGATTACTGTGTGTCGTCTTGTCCCAGGTATGAAAGGTTTTATATTTCTTGTTTAAATGTAAATACTATTGGTTTGTATTTATGTTATATTTTAATTGAACTATAAATTGGCTTTGAATTGTGATTTTCTTACCTGGTTAATAAATTGTTATGTTTGATTTTATTCTGTGTTGCTCGGTAAATGTTGACACTGCAAGTAATAACGTTGCATCCGCAGTTACCGTAAGGACTGAATATCAGGCTAGAATCGGCCTAAATCCCAGTTAGATAGTGAATAATACATCAACTGAGGATTTTAGAGATACGACTAGCACTTGGCGTTAGTTTAAGTGTACTTAGAAGCGTGGAGGCTAACAATATGTATTTCCGTTTAGAGTAACATTTCTAATCACTCTAAATAGGGTCAGCCTCAACCTCTGATTATTTCAATATTATTCTATTCATTATCTGTGGTTAGAAATAATTGTTGTAATAATTAAGTGTCACCTCTAAGGGGACTAAATAAAGTATGTTTAAAGTTGAGCACGCAGAAAGCGGCCGCTTAAGCATATAGTCCAACCTCTGGCAGCGACCAATACTGATTCGCTTATGACCGTAGACCAGTATATTAATTATAAGGCCTATACTAGGATCTTGTGCGACTGTGTGAACCGAATGAACGAGTGTAATGCCAGAGCTTAATCAGAATAACTAGACAAACATCCATCAAAATTATACTATTAGTAAAATAATAACCTATGCAAATATTTATTGTTTTATCTAAATGGAGTCAGATAAGAGGTCAATAACAAAAAATGAAGTAATACATTAATCCAAATCTTATTATCTAATGTAAAAGGAAAGATTAGAACGCGCGAGAATCCTTCGCCACGCCTCTGGAAACCGCCGTTGGACCAGTGGGTGGTTCCCCGCCTTACAGGGTTAATGCAGGTTCCTTGCTAATGGTGTGAATCAGCGTTTGAATCCTGCTTTGTCCCTGCTAGTCATGATATGGGTTTGTTCCTATGTCTGTCTTTAGCATTATATTCTTGTGTTAATGGTTTGAAAGAAAAGATAGACCTGCTCTAAACAATCATCGCAGCTGGTCCTTCCCGGTGGTTCAGTGGGTTAAGACTGGTGTTTCACTGTTAGTGGGGTTCAGGGTTCGAATCCTGCTTTCTGTGTTTCTCTCTGGTCTGAATTTCTTGTTTTGAAGCATGAAACGAAAGATAAACCCCCCAAAAAAAGAAGGTGTGTTGTGGGAGTTGATGGCTTTGAGATAAAAGCCTTGCCTCTGAGCTCAGAGGTTGCTGGTTCGAATCTGGCTTCTCCCCACACTGGGTAAGCTGTGGGGAAAGTAGTCTGTGGTGAGCAATGTAGTGGATGACTGTGAACAAAGGCTGTGTAGACCTGCTGCTGCACAGCCTCAGAAAAAGTGTGGGTGATAGTTTTTTGGCAGAATTTTTCCCTATATGCAAAACTAAGTCGATACTTTTTTGGACATTTTTGCTTCATAACCCCCTGCTTTCAACCTCTCAGATGCTGGGGGGCAGATGCCCGGATATTGCCCCCCTGCTTCAGGATACACCCTCCGAAACCGTCCACATCCAACCTTCTACGCAGCCATTTCTGACACCTTCCTCATTCTTAACTTCGAGCCCTGGCCGGGGTTTGAACCGGCAACCTCTCAACCCAGAGGTAAAGCTCTTCCAATTGAGCCACAGGATCTCCTGCAAGAACCTGAATTTTAGGACCTTTTATAGTTCTTTATTAAAACTTTTTAAACGATTTAAAGGAAAGCTAAGTGGTAGGAATCGAACCGGGTGAGTCAGCTAGCAGAGACCGCATCACTAACCACTACACTACCACAGGGATGGCAAGCAAGGCTTTGCTTATTGCACTTTTGGTTATCTATAGTAAAGAGACCACTGTTTTCTCTTAGATCATGATGGTAGAGGGTCAAAACTCCTTTCTGTTCATTCTCTCAGTTACTTGAAGTCTATTAGAAGTGACTCAGGTACAAGAACCACATCTCCAACACCTGCACCACTGATATACCATGATTTGCCAGCAACCAATTTTAATGACGTTACATTGTTCTGTTTTTAAAAACTTCTTATATTGTTCAATATAAAACTAGAGGTAAGAATCAAACCAGGGAAGTCTTTCATCATAGATCACTAATGGCATAGATCGCTGAGGGTAACGTCGATCCGTTCCAGGTCGCGGGGGAAGTCATCGCTCAATTGGAAGAGCTTTACCTCTGGGTTGAGAGGTTGCCAGTTCACTGGTTCACTGGTTCTTTTGTTTTCTGTCTGCACTGTCTGTCTGTATTGTTTTTTGTCTGCACTGTTTGCACTAGGTTGCACTCGACGCATTTTATGTAGCTTGTTGTTGTTTAGTGTAGCACCAGAGTTCCGGAGGAACGTTGTCTCGTTTTTACTGTGTAATGTGTATCACTGTGTATAGTAGAAATGACAATAAAAGCCTCTTGACTCGACTTTACTTGATGGTGAGGATCAGGGTTTGAATCCTGCTTTTTCTTCCTGCTATTTACAATGTGGGTCCAACTTGTGCTACTTACATCTGTATTCGCTTCCTACATCTTTCTTTAGCGTAAATTCTTGTGTTGATGGTTTGAAAAGAAAGATAGACCTGCTCTAATCCAGCTTCCCATCCTGTTTTTTTTCTGATGGCTTAGTGGGTTAAGGCTGGTACTTTGCTAATGCTGGTGGTCAGCGTTCAAACCTGGCTTTCTGTCTTCTATTCATGAGGTAGGTTAAATTCCTGATTCCTACATCTTCATATTCTTGTTTTGATGGGTTAAAAAGAAAGATAGACCTGCTCTAAACAAGCTTCGCAACCTGTCCTTCCTGATGGTTCAGTGGGTTAATGCAGGTTCCTCGCTAATGGTGTGAATCAGCGTTTGAATCCTGCTTTGTCCCTGCTAGTCATGATATGCGTTTGCTTCCTATGTCTGTCTTTAGCATTATATTCTTGTGTTGATGGTTTGAAATAAAAGATAAACAATCATCGCAGCTCTAGACAAAAGCTCTAAACAATCATCGCAGCTGGTCCTTCCCGATGGTTCAGTGGGTTAAGACTGGTATTTCACTGTTAGTGGGGTTCAGGGTTCGAATCCTGCTTTCTGTGTTTCTCTCTGGTCTGAATTTCTTGTTTTGAAGCATGAAACGAAAGATAAACCCCCCCCCAAAAAAAGAAGGTATGTTGTGGGAGTTGATGGCTTTGTGACAAAAGCCTTGCCTCTGAGCTCAGAGGTTGCTGGTTCGAATCTGGCTTCTCCCCACACTGGGTAAGCTGTGTGGAAAGTAGTCTGTGGTGAGCAATTGAGAGGTTGACTGTGAACAAAGGCTGTGAAGACCTGCTGCTGCACAGCCTCAGAAAAAGTGTGGGTGATAGTTTTTTGGCAGAATTTTTCCCTTATATGCAAAACTAAGTCGATACTTTTTTGGACATTTTTGCTTCATAAACACCTGTTTTCAGCTTCTCAGATGCTGGGGGGGCAGATGCCCGGATATTGCCCCCTGCTTCAGGATACACCCTCCGAAACCGTCCACATCCAACCTTCAACGCAGCCATTTCTAACACCTTCCTTATTCTTAACTTCGAGCCCTGGCCGGGGTTTGAACTGGCAACCTCTCAACCCAGAGGTAAAGCTCTTCCAATTGAGCCACAGGATCTCCTGCAAGAACCTGAATTTAAGGACCTTTTATAGTTCTTTATTAAAACTTTTTAAACAATTTAAAGGAAAGCTAAGTGGTAGGAATCGAACCGGGTGAGTCAGATAGCAGAGACCGCATCACTAACCACTACTCTACCACAGGGGTGGCAAACTAGGCTAAGTTAAGGGCTTGCTCAGGTGCCCAAAACTGGCATCTTGAAGGTGTTAAACATGTATCACATTTACAGCATGTAAAATATATGTACTTATAAAGCACTAAATGGTTTGGCTCCCATGTATCTCTACAGTCTTTTAACACGCTACAATCCGTCATTCTCCCAGAGATCTCAAAACTCTGGAATTCTAGTAGTTCCTAGAATAGCAAAGTCAACTAAAGGCGGTAGATCATTTTCACATTTAGCTCCTACACTCTGGAATAGTGTTCCTGACAGTGTTCGGGGCTCTGACACACTCTCCCAGTTTAAGTGCAGATTAAAAACATATCTTTTAAGCAAAGCCTACACATAACATACGTCTCACATCATAACCTTGTGCTCCAGAACATCTGATCACATGCACATTATCAACTTGTGCTGTTAATATCATGAACAGCAGCTACGATAATTACTCTCCACTGCTTCTCTTTCTCTCCCTATCCCGAGGCATCCTGAGGTTGGCCAGCTCGAGTCACGTCCCACCTCATGAAGATTATGAACCTTTGAAGAAGTAGATGCCGAACTCGCAAACATCCCTAACCATCTATAGACGTTCCAGTGCCAATTGGATCCCGCTACATGTGTGGTTTTGACATTGGACCTCCTGGAGTGTTTAAAGACTCTGGCATGGAGAAGCTGATGCTGGATCTGTAATGATCACAAATGTTGAGCTCATATAACTAGGAGCAACTAAGCATATAGACTATATATATATATATATACAGTGCCCTCCACAATTATTGGCACCCCTGTTTAAGATGTGGTCATGGACTTCTAAAAATTCTCCTTTTTTTTAAAACAACATAGATCCCAAATGCAAAAAAAAGAGAAAAATCCAACCTTTCATTTAAGTACATTACTTTGGTGGTAAAAAAAATCACACATTTAGAAAAAAAAAACAAAAAACTTGAAATCATGTGTGCCACAATTATTGGCACCCCTAACAATTCCTCTGAAAAATTTTTTTTTTTTTTTTATATATATATATATTTTTCTGTAGTTGCTAAGGTTGGTCAGGGTATCTAGGGACTTTTAATTAGTAATTCATGATTTCCTGTTTCCCTGGGGTATAAATATGACGTGACACAGAGGCCTAATTCTCTTACCCATTTGTCAACATGGCAAAGACAAGAGAACACACCATTCAAGTAAGGCAGATGTGTGTCCACCTTCATAAGTCAGGCAATGGCTACAAAAAAATAGCCACTCGCCTTAACTTGCCGGTATCTACAGTCAGAGGAATCATTAAGAAGTTTAAAACAACTTGAACAGTGACAAACAAGGCTGAAAGAGCTCCCAAGTTTATCTTGCCACAACACACAGTGAGGAGGATGGTAAGAGGAGTAAAAAAATTTCCCAAGCTCACCGTCACAAAATTGCATCAAAGAGTGGCATCTTGGGGTCACAGAGTCTCCAAAACAACCATCAGACGCTCTCTACATGCCAACAAGCTGTTTGGGAGGCATGCAAGGAAAAAGCCTTTTCTCACTAACACTCACAAACGTAAACGTCTGGAGTTTGCTAAGCGGTACTGGGACAACTGGGATCGTGTGCTTTGGTCAGATGAGACTAAGATTGAGCTTTTTGGCAACAAACACTCTAAGTGGGTCTGGCGAATGAGTATGCCGAAAAACACCTCATGCCCACCGTGAAGTATGGTGGAGGATCTGTGATGCTGTGGGCCTGTTTCTCTTCCAAAGGCCCTGGGAAACTTGTTAGGGTGCATGGCATTATGAACGTTTTGAAGTACCAGGATATTTTAAATAAAAACCTGATGGCCTCTGCCAGAAAGTTGAAGATGGGTCGTCATTGGGTCTTTCAGCAGGATAATGATCCAAAACATGTGGCAAAATCTACACAAAAGTGGTTCAGCAGTCACAAACTCAAGGTCCTCCCATGGCCATCTCAGTCCCCAGACCTCAACCCAAGAGAGGACCCAGGACACTGGATGATCTAGAAAGAAGAATGGTCAAAAATCCCTCTCTCTGTGTTCTCCAATCTTGTGAAATGTTATAGGAGGAGATTAAGTGCTGTCTTGTTGGCAAAAGGAGGTTGTACAAAGTATTAACATCAGGGGTGCCAATAATTGTGGCACACATGATTTCAAGTTTTTTTTTTTTTTTCTAAATGTGTGATTTTTTTACCACCAAAGTAATGTACTTAAATGAAAGGTTGGATTTTTCTCTTTTTTTGCATTTGGGTTCTATGTTGCTTTAAAAAAAGGAGAATTTTTAGAAGTCCATGACCACATCTTAAACAGGGGTGCCAATAATTGTGGAGGGCACTGTATATATATATATATATATATATATATATATATATATATATATATATATATATATATATATATATATATAAATACAATACGAATTAAAAATGTTGATACCTAATGAATGTGTCCAGTCTGAAGATCCACATATAGAACACAAGCAGAGAAAAGATGATGATGATCAGGAATGTGTCTGTTCTCAGTCATGTTTACATCACTGACTCCCTCTGTCTCATTCACATTAACCCTAAACTTCTTACTGCCTTCTGCCTGCTGATTCTTAGCTCCATAAACTAGTCTATATCTGTGGTAAGTGAGAGACAGGACTTTATACACCAGTGGATTGAAAAAGACACGCAATAACAGGTAATCGGTTGTTCGGCTGAAATCGATTGGCCAGGCAGAAAAAATTTCTGCCTGAAAAAAAAAAAAAAAAATTCACCAAATCAATGGATTAAAACTAAAGTAGCAAGTCTGTTTTGAAAATGTAAGAAGTAAAAAGTACAGATATTTGTGTAAAAATGTAATGAGTAAAAGTAAAAAGTTGTCTGAAAAATAAATAGTGGAGTAAAGTACTGATACCAAAACAATCTACTTAATTACAGTAACAAAGTACAGTGGAACCCGGTTATGTCGATGTCGTAGGGGGTCGCCAAAAAGCATCGAGGTAACCGATGATCAAGATAAACAAAAATCAAAATGGCGGCAGTATATTAACGTGCTTGAAATTTCTTTATGTACATGATGTGCGTTAATAAATGAGAATGTGCATGCACGTGTTTTTGGAGGGTTTTTTACACAACAGCGTTGCCGTGATTTGTTTGATGAGGGCATGCTATAAAAATGTACATACGTTTGTTAACAACAAAAGGCATAAGTGCACCTACTAACAGCAGAGATTTACCAGTATACAATACAAACCACCGTCCATTCTCCATACAAACCTTTATTATATTCTCCAACATTATAAACACACAGATCGCCCAAAAAAAAAAAAAAAACAGCGGCTGCACAGTGCCGTCTCACATTTAGTCCACATGTGGAAAAAAAAGAAAAATAAACAGTAACTAAGTTTCTGAAAACATATGACCATCAGGCTGAAGTAATCCGCACAAACACACAAAGCAAAGTGTCCGAAAAAACTTACGTCCGCGATGCCGAGGGGGAGAGAGAGAGAGAGAGACAGAGAGAGAGGGAGAGAGAGAGAGAGAGAGAGAGAGAGAGAGAGAGAGAGAGAGAGAGAGTTTGTGAATGGAAAAAATATGGAAATTAAAATATACCGCGACCGGTGGCACGGCTCTCTCGGTAAGGAGCGACGCGCGCGCGCTCGGTAAGGAGTTGAAGCCGGGAGCGCCGCGCTCCCGTTCATCGCATAACATTTAACAAAAAAAAAAATGCATATGTGCACTTACTAACAGCAGAGATTCACCAGTATACAATACAAACACCTGTAGTATCTGTAAGGTTTGATTTTTCCGCCACTTTCGCGAGTTCTTCTGCGGCTGCACAGCGCCGATTGACATAACAAACGTAAAAAAATTTTCGACCTAACCGATAAAAAATGAGACGAGAATTTGGCGGTTCCACTTCAAAAACGTCGACTTAATAGGGTTGTCGAGGTAACCGAGGGCGAGATAACCGGGATAACCTCTGCTTGCAAACAATGTTTAACCAAACAAAAGGCAGACCACACACAAATACACGTATTGGGGAATAATCCGGTGGTGCGCTCCGGGAGCGCTGCCCATGAAGTCCCGAACTGGCGAGAGGCAGTCCGTAAGTATATTCCACTGCTGCGCTTAGGAAAGCGTGGCGCTGGGCAGGAACAAGGAAACGTAATCCAACCAGCGTAAACACAGAAAGCAGTACCGGGAGGATCGGGGTAGTCCGGGGTGCGCTTCGGAAGGGAAGCGCAGCCGTGGAGAGAGTGAGGAGTCCGAGACGAAGGTATGTAGCGGGATACACACACGATGACACATTCCACCATCAACCTACAATAACTGACAGGAAGTGTGGGTAAATGAGGGGTTAAAGTAGGGGCTGGTGATGAGCGGGTGAATGAGCCTCAGGTGTGCCCAATGAAGCGGAGAGCTCAGGAGCATGCAGAGGCAATGACAGCCGCCGAAGGGGGCGTGGCAGGTGAATGGCTGACAGAAATATTTTGTTATTAAAAATTGGTGATTAGGTTATAATAATTTAGTGCTCAATTATAAATTTAACAAAACAGAAAAAGCAGCTGGATGGAATTTGATACATTTAACACAAAGCAACAACTTGAATGGCACACAGAATTGTATAAATATTTAAACAAACTTTTTTTAAACATGCTTTTTTTTTTTTTTTTGCTTCAAAGATGATTTTTTTGTACATTCAAGATGATTTGGATTACAGTACTTCTGTGTTAAGAGTAAGAGTTGTAGAAAATCTGATCTGTTATACATATGTATTATTCCATATTTGCATACATTTAAATAGTGGTCTAGAAAGTGTGTAATTTTCAGAGATTGTCACATGCCAGCTCGCACCACTCTAACTAACTTTCACGTTTGTCTAGACATGCGCATCTTTGTTTTGATTTATGCTATGTTTCCACCCCTGTCTGTGATTAGTCAGTTGTCTCATGCCTTATTTGGTTTATGTTTAAATATCTTACTTTCATGTTTGTCTACCCGTGTGCTTCCTTATTCTTATTTATGTAATATCTTCATATACCAAGCCTTTGTTTCAACTTCCCAATTTTAATCTGTGTGAAGAGTTTATTTTCTCAGGGTAGGATTAAGAGGATTATGACAATGGGTTCACCAAACAAAACTGATTTTATTTGACCTTATTTTAAGTTCTACTTTTACTTTTCAGTACATCATCTGAAACACATATACAGTACACGTGCACCCTCATGATTTATACAGGTTGGTAGTTTAAACTGATTTACATATCAACAAAAGCACCCTCATCTCTGCTTGGTGTCTCTATCCCCCAAGGTCACACCTATATCAATTTCCCTGCTCACTGCAATAAAGAACACTGCTTAGTTTATCAGTCTTTTACATTGAGTTTGAGTTTGCCGATGTTTAAGGGCATTCATTAACAGTATATACAGTTATATTTTAATCCCACCACTGCTAAACAGGTTTGTAGCCTATACTTTGACATCGCCATTGAAATTATTTTTTTTTATTTAGCCATTCTGATGGTTTTTTTTTGTCATTGCCTTGTTCCATGACCAGATTTTAGTTTAGCTTTAACTGCTGTAGAGAGAGTCTCACATTTTAAAGAATATATAAAACGTTAATGGTTGTTAAAATGATTGCAATTTGCCCACAACTGCATTTACAAACATTAATTGTGCTTATTCTTCTTCTTCTTTCGGCTGCTCCCATTAGGGGTCGCCACAGCGGATCATCCGTCTCCATACCACCCTGTCCTATACATCTGCCTCTTTCACACCAACTACCTGCATGTCTTCCCTCACAACATCCATGAACCTCCTCTTTTGCCTTTCTTTTTTTCCTCCTTCCTGGCGGCTACATCCTCAGCATTTTCCTACCAATATAACTCATGTCCCTCCTCTGCACATATCCAAACCATCTTAATCTCGCCTCCCTCACCTTGTCACCAAAACGTCCAACATGCGCTGTCCCTCTAATGAACTCATTTCTAATCTTATCCATCCTCGTCACTCCCAACGAAAACCTCAACATCTTCAGCTCTGCTACCTCCAGCTCCGCCCCCTGTCTTTTACTCAATGCCACTGTCTCTAAACCATACAACATTGCAGGTCTCACCACAGTCCTATAAACTTTCCCTTTCATTCTTGCAGATACCTTACTATCACAAATCACTCCTGTCACTCTTCTCCACCCACTCCACCCTGCCTGCACTCTTTTCTTTACTTCCCTAACACACTCTCCATTACGTTGCACTGTTGAACCCAGGAATGTGAACTCCACCACCTTCTCCACCTCTTCTCCCCGCAACTGCACCACTCCACTGCCCTCCTTTTCATTCCCACACATGTACTCTGTCTTACTCCTACTGACTTTCATTCCCTTTCTCTCCACCATGTACCTCCACCTCTCCAGGCTCTTCTCAACCTGCTCACTACTCTCATCACAAATCAAAATATCATCCACAAACATTATAGTCCATGGAGACTCCTGTCTGACCTCGTCCGTCAAACTGTCCATCACCACTGCAAACAGAAAAGGGCTCAGGGCCAATCCTTAATGCAGTCCAACCTTCACCTTGTCTGTCAACCAGTCTGTCGTTCCTACTGCACACTTCACTCCTGTCACACTGTCCTCATACATGTCCTGCCCACCCTCACATACTTCTCTGACACACCTGACTTCCTCATACAATACCACAACTCCTCTCTTGGCACCCTGTAGTATGCTTTCTCTAAATCCACAAATACACAATGCAATTCCTTCTGTCCTTCTTTATACTTCTCCATCAAACATCTCAAAGCAAATAAGGCGTCTGTGGTGCTCTTCCTCAGCAGGAAACCATATTGTTGCTTACAGATGGTCACCTCTTCTCTTGGCCTGGCTTCCACTACTCTTTTCCATAACTTCATGGTGTCACTGATCAACTTAATTCCCCTGTAGTTACTGCAGGTCTGCACATCTCCCTTACGCTTAAAGATCGGTACCAGCACACTTCTTCTCAATTCCTCAGGCATCCTCTCAACTTCCAGAATCTTGTTAAACAATCTGGTAAAAACTCCACTGCCATCTCTCCTAAAAATCTCCATGCTTCTACCGGTATGTCATCTGGTCCTACCGACTTTCCACTCTTCATCCTCTTAATTGCTGCTCTCACTTCCTCCTCACTAATCCTATCCATTTCCTGCTTCACTAACTCCACATCATCCAACCTTCTCTCTCTCTGATTTTCCGCGTTCATTAGCTGCTCAAAATACTCTCTCCACCTTCTCAACACACTCTCCGCACTAGTCAACACATTTCCAACTCCATCCTTTATTGCTCTAACTTGCAACACATCTTTCCCAGCTTGGTCCCTCTGCCTGGCCAATCGGTAAAAAATCCTTTTCTTCTTCCTTAGTGTTCAACCACTCATACAGCTCCTCGTATACCTTTTTTCTTGGCTTTCGCCACATCCCTCTTTATTTGCTGCCACATCTTTTTGTACTCCTGCCTACTTTTCTCTTTATCCTGTCGAACCCATTTTAGTTTTTTAACCTCTTTCCCCTTATGCTCTCCTGCACTTCCTCATTTTACCAACACGCTTCTTTGTCTTCCTTTTTATTTCCAGATGTCACACCAAGTACTTTTCTAGTTGCCTTTCTCATCACTCCTGCAGTAGTTTCCCAATCATCCAGCACCTCTTCACCACCACTGAGTCTCTCTCTGACCTCTTCCCTGAACCTCACACTACACTCTTCCTCCTTCAGTTTCCACCATCTTATTCTTCTGTCAGTCCTCACTCTCCTCCACTTCTTGTTCGCCTCCAAAACCATCCTACAGACCACCATCCGATGTTGTCTGGCTACACTGTCCCCCGCCAACACCTAACAGTCTCCGATCTCCTACAGGTTGCATCTCCTACATAGAACATAATCCACCTGTGTGCACCTTTCTCCACTCTTATACGTCACCCTATGATCCTCCTTCTTCTTAAAATATGTGTTTACCACTGCCATTTCCATCCTTTAGCAAAATCTACCACCATCTGCCCTTTCACATTCCTCTCCTTTAGGCCATACCTACCCATAACCTCCTAATCACCTCTGTTTCCTTCACCTACATGCCCATTAATGTCTGCTCCAATCACCAATCGTTCATTTCTAGGTACACCATCTACCCCTTATCTAATTCACTCCAGAATCTTTTCTTCTCCTCCATCTCACAGCCGACTTGTGGATCATAGGCACTGATAACATTTATCATCATCCCTTCAACTTCCAGCTTCACGTTCATCACCCTATCAGTAACTCTCTTCACCTCCACTACACTTTTACTGTACTCTTCCTTCAGAATCACCCCTACACCATTTCTCTTTCCATCCAAACAATGATAAAACAGTTTAAACCCACCTCCATGGTTCCTGGCCTTACTCCCTTTCCACTTGGTCTCCTGAACACACAACATATCTACCTTTCTCCTCTCCATCATATCAGCTACCTCTCTCCCTTTACCAGTCATAGTGCCAACATTTAAAGTACCAACCCAAAACTCTACTCTCCTACACTCCTCCCTTCCCTGCCATCTCTGTAGATGTCTTCCCCCTCTACTTCTCTTTCTTCGGCCAACAGTACCCCAATTTCCTTGGGACCAGCATCAAGAGTGCACTGGCTTGTGCCTCTCTAATGGCTGGGTTATTATATACCAAAATAAATTAATTGTGCTTATAGAGGTATTTAATTCAGACAATGTAGCTCAAGGATTTTTCTGATTATAAAACACTGATACTGGATTGTATTTGTTGAAACATTAACTTGCTGGAGGATATCTATCGTAAATGCTCTTCATTATGTAACAATCCTCTTCACTAAATAATGTGAAACTGCAGCTTGGAATTATAACCCTTCCCAGAATGCTGAACAGCAACAATTTACTCTCTGAGCTTAATGCTGATGTTCTATATTGTATAAGTACAAGGTGTAAACACACACCTGAGTACTCCAGATCATTAAACAGTCAAATGTTCTACTTGATGTTTATCTTTACTAATACCTGGCTGGTAATTACTTTCTGACTGTTGTTCAGTACTAAAGCTAAAAGTCTTAATTAAAAAATAAAATAGAAGTAACAGTTAAATACACAACGGGGCAGACGTGCACATAATAATACATAATTTTTATTGTGACCATCACACACCCATAAGAAATAAATCAAACTTTTCAAAACGAAAATTATTTTATGAAAGCAATTCTTTCATAAACACTGAAAACACGAATGCATTTTAAATAGCACTGGGCTAAAAAAAAAGCTGCCTGTTGTATATATAATGATTGCATAAAGCACTACCACATTGCTGTAATAATTTACAAATCTTGACACATCTTGTCCTCTGGCATACCAAAATAAATGACAGTACTTATATATTATTAACACTGTAAATTAAAAATATATAAATCTTATGCATATAAATACATCTTATCATCGTACATATTCATCGAAGCGAAACTCCGGAAGGAAGGATGGATACATGAAAGTACGTGCCCTTCAGACCTACCATGACTAACCAGTCCTTGGACCTGATTTAAGACACAACCTGCTTGAGGGCAGCATCCTGAACCTGAGTCTCACGAGTAAGCAGCTCAGCTGACGTAGATCCAAAATAGGACGCAACCCACCGTCTTTTTTGTGAAAAATTTTTTTGTGAACACCGTCTTTTTTGTGAACTACTAAGAATGTTGCAATAGTTATTAAGAATAGAATGGTAAGGGAAAACCAATTGACTGCTTTAGAAATGGCCTGAGAGCGTGCTATACTTAGCAACAGAACAGAGCTGGACAGTACTGTAATGTGGTTACAGTATGTATTGTAACCTAATAATGAAAACCAGATAACTTGGTTCTGTTGGAGTTCCATAACAGGTAAAGAAATTGTATAATATGAGGTCTTTATAGAAATCTATTGTTTAGAGCACAGGATACCTGTAGCTCCTGTAGCTCCAGTTAGTTAAAAAAGAATAAACACACTATTATTGCAGAGTAGAATGTGTAATGTCACATCTCTCATTTCTTTGAGTCCTACCTTAAAAAACCAAACAGGCCACTTGAGATCCAAAATTGGATCATGTACGTATGCGGCCATGTTTTTTGCTTTGGGACCTCTTGATCTTAGTTTAGGTTGGTGTAATGCGTCAGAAATGGAGGCGGACGCCGGAGTGCACGGCAAGGCAGATTTTATTCGAGGAGATGCAGGAAAAGCCAGCCGATACAGGAGCTGAGTTGAGCGTGAGAGATGAGACCGTGGTGCTCTCAGGGAGCGCGGTCCACAAAGTACTGAGAACGTGAAGCGAGGCTCGCAAGGCTCGCGATGTAAAACCAGCAGGAGCTTGGGTAGAAGCGCACAATATATGAAAGAGTTTTTTGTCAGGGAGAGTGACTTTGTTCAGAATGGTCAATGCTTTAATAAAAATGTCCATTTTAAGTAAGTGGATTTTTTCTGCTCTAGAGTAATGACCTCTTTGATGTTTTGTATGTCAATTAAATCACTTGATCTATTTAAGTAAAACAAAGCTGATCATGTTATTTAGCTTGCAATTAAAAAATGAATAGGCTATGATTTATCGAAAAATGCAGGTTAAGATTTTGTATTAATATTTATCTAAACAGTTTTTTAAACTTGATGTTTCTTGATGTTTGTGATTATTTGTGCACAGCTTTCTTATAGTCCCACAACCACAATTTTAACCAGGTCGATGCATGTAATTTGACTTTGCAACCATTATATCTCCTTTTCTTTTCTTCTTTAGCCATTCAGATGTCATTTCCATGTGTTCTGGATCAATTTTTTTTTGTGTGACCTGATTTCAAATCACCATAAGTTTTAAATAACACATTACATAATTATGATTTGGGGAATGTATGAACATGCTAAATCCGGCAAAGAAAATAAAATATCCTTGTCGTTTGTATTTTTATTTTGTTATTTTTTTAAGTCTATATCTGTTGGAAGGATATCCCCTGTACTTGAGCTATTTTAAAATTACTCACACCTTCCATTTTGTCACCTGACAGAAAGTAAGTGTCTATCATTCCAATCTGTTGTGTAAATTAGTACATAAGTAGGGCATAATTTTTTGTTTATTTAGGGATGCAATAAATGATTTTGCTGGTACCAATTTTTACGAATTAAAATGTGCAGACCTGCAGTAACTACAGGGAAATGATCCTTGATCCTTCGCAACATGAAGTTAAAGGTGACCATGTGTGAGCATCAGTATGGTTTCATGACGAGCAGTAAAGATGCAATATTTGCTTTGAGAGTGTTAATGAAGAAGTATAGAGAAGGTCAGCAGGATTTGTATTGTGTGTTTGTGGATCTAGAGAAAGCAGACAGGCTGCCAAGAGAGAAGCTGTGGTATTGTATGAGGAAGTCAGGTGTGGCAGAGAAGTATGTGAGGGTGGTGCAGGACATACTTCTTTGCCACACCTGACTTCCTCATACAATACCACAACTTCTGTTGTGTGTCTAAAACATCACTAGACCAACTAATCATTTTAATCACACACTAGACTTAATAATATCCCAACAATATCTCAATATCCCATAGACCATTACCTTATATTGTTCACACAACTGGTAGATTAGCTGTGTCTCACCACGTTATCGACTAGGTAGGACTTTTTTAACCACTAAGGACAGATTCATAAGTATTCTACCTAATCTGTCTCAACATCTTACTAAAAAACTAAATGCAAATTATCTTGACGAAATAGGAAACAACATAGACTTTATCCTTATTATCAGCTGCCATGAGCCCTAGCAGTTTTTGGAACTGCTTGACAGTGAAAGGTTGTCCTTCTCTGACCTTCCTAACGGCCGTAAGGATGGCTACAATGTGGGCAGGGGAAAGGTGCGCACGCAAAGTAGTCAAATCCCATATGACGTCGAGATAGGTGGTTCTCTGCAATGGAGAAAGCACACTCTTCCCTGCATTCAGTTTCAGCCCCAGCTCCTTCATGCAGGCAAGAATGACATCTCGATGCCGGACCACCTGAAGCTCTGATCGAGCTAGTGCCAACCAATTGTCGATATAGTTTAGAATGCAGATGCCCTGAAGCCATAGCGGGGCTAGAGCCACATTCATGCACTTTGTGAAGGTGCGGGTCGAGAGTGCTAGGCCAAAGTGACGGACCCGATATTGATGAGCCTCGCCCCCAAAAGCAAACCTCAAGAACCTCCTTTGAGCAGGAAGGACGGCTATGTGGAAATAGGCATCCCTTAGATCTATCATGACATACCAGTCCTCAGACTTGATCTATGACACCACCTGCTTGAGGGTAAGCAACCTGAACCTGAGCCTCATGAGTGAGCAGTTCAAGGAGCATAGATCTAAGATTGGCCTGGATCCACCATCCTTCTTTGGAACCAAGAAGTACTGGCTGTAGTAGCCTGACTTTCTGACCAAAGGGGGAACCTCCCGTTGAACAGGGGAGGAGAGGACCCAAACTGAATCATGTAGCCCACCTCGATCGTACGCAGGACCCACAGAGATACATCCAGCAGCCCTTCCCAGGCTGCCGAAATCCCTCAAGGGAATGAACCTCTCGGGGTCGGCCTCTGACCCACTCAGAGCAGCTGAAGCTATGGCCTGCAGCCATTGGCACCTCCGAAGAGGCGGCGAGGCTCCCCCACCCACAGGAAATGGAGGGAGACGCCCGCTGGAGGGAAGCTGTGCCCCGAAGCAGGGCTAACAGCGTGGCCTCCTTTCCCAAATCATCCGATCGGGGAACCAACCCCTCGGGGCTGGCCCCAGACCTTCTCAGTGCAGCCTGACCTACTAAAGCCAAAGTGGCTTTCAACAGCCTTGTAGGCAATACTGGAGCCTTCAGTGACACAACACCTGGGGAGAGATAGCTAGCTAGCGTATCCTCAACTCTGGGCATCTCCCCATAGCCACGATCCTTAAACCCAATAATATCTGCGTACAGCGAACCTTGCGGGGAGAAAGAACAGGCCGTATTTGGGGTCTCCCAATACCTGGACACCTCGGTGTGCAGGTCGGTGAAAAGCGGTAAGCCCTGGCTCGGAGGGTGTGAAGCGGGACACAGTAAAATCTTATTCGGCTTTTTGGGAACACGCTGCTTCTGCTTCTCACCCGGCCAAGCTCCAGCTTGGACATGGCTCTAGGAGCGGAGGAAGAAAAACGGAGCTCCTCGCCATGCGCACTGAGAAAAAGACTCGCCTCAGCGGGAGCTCTTCCCGGGGTGGAGGAGCATGACCCGGCAGGGGGGGGCTGGAGAGGACTCATCCGTCTCCATACTCGACCAAAGTGTGAGCACTCTCCTCGAAGAGTGATCTCTGGGAGCGGAGAGTGTGAATAGCCAAACGGCTACAGCACGGACAATCGTTCCTCTCGAGAGCCGATTGATCATGCTCCACTCAAAAACAAACAACGCACAGTTAATGAGTATCACCTCCCATAATAAACCGGGGGCAAGGAGGGACACAAATGCAAAAGCCTGTCTGTTTAGCCATGTTGCACAGAATAACACAAAAAGCACTTACCTGAACAACAGAAGCTAATGCCGCTACCATAGCTCCACCGTTTTGTCGCCCGCTGATGATGTCACGACTTGCCTATTGGCCGGATTTTAGACATGATTCAGAACGTGAACAACACAGGGCGTTCCCAAAGCGTTTCAACACAGCTCAAAATTCTGAAAGTGAACTCCTTTGTCTAACGCAACAAAGCCAATGCAAGTAACCGTTTACGAACTATCTAGATGTGTGTTTAAGTTCGAGCCGCTTTATCAAGGTGAATTTTGATTCCTTGATGATTCTCATTAGGTTGTGTTCAATTTGAGGTAACTTCTTCTCTTTTCTCTCTTTTCCTCTCTCTCTCCATTTTCCTAATTTCTCTTTCTTTATATGTATGTTTGTGTTTATGTGTTACGTGTAGTCCCATTCATTAAACACCTTATGTTCACAAGTGATTGTCTTTGAGTGCTGCACAATTTGAAGTCACTAAATACTGATTCTGCGACATGCTAAATTACAAATAGTACAGTATAAAGTAGGGAGTTGTTTCTTTCTTGGCCCGGGAGATAACCTTTCCTAGAATTGATAAAATATTTTACTGTCTGCTTGGTGGATGTACAGATCAAATAATTGTAATGTTGATTCTATTACTGTTAATTCTAAGATGAAATCTTAATATTTATAATTAATTATAACCCATTATAATTACTCATACATATTTCCCTATTTGCAAGCTAAATTTGCTACATTGAAAACAGCAAATTGTGTGTATGTAAGTGTATGTATTTTAAATTATAAAAAGGATTCAGATGCTCAAGTTTCTTTTTGTTCTCCAACAATGAATTTTATTCTATTTTTAAACTCCCGCTTAGTTCACATGAATTGTTTTTATAATATTTCACATCCTTTCCATCAAGTGGAAGGTCTTCTAATTCAGTCAAAGACTAAATGCACTCAGTATTTCTGCCCCTCTAATCTTTCTTGGTCTTCTATCAGGTTTCTAAGGTTTACACCACAGGCATACACCACTGGCACAACTGAAAGTATTTCTTCAGGGTTATGCTGAACTGTGAGCTCTAGTACAAGAGGATGATGAACAGAAACATCTGCCAGTTAAGCAATATTGTGCTCTACAGTGATATTATTTACTTGTTCTTTTCTGTGTTCTGAAAGATACAACATGTCTATCCTAGAGAAACTGTCATTCTGACTTCATGTAAAGTCCTTATCAGTCGGCTGTCAGTATAACCAAGTGCCTATGAGATTGAGAGAAACAGTGAAATATTTAAAAGATGCTCTAAATGATGAATGTCGTACTTGAGAACTTCAAGATTTCCGATTAAAGCTGACCTGCCTGGTAATTACTGTCTTAGTATTGTTCAGTAATAAAGCTAAAAGTCTTCCATTAAAAATTGGATAGCAATAACAGTTAAAAACACAACAGGGCAGACATGCATGTGAGTACATAATTATACAAATTGTTTATTGTAAACATGAGACACCTCTAAAGAATTAAATCAAACTTTTTTTTTCCCCAGAATGCAATTTTTTCATTAACATTGAAAACAGGACTGCATTTTATATAGCAACCAAAGCTAAGTCAAAGTTTGTAAAGTATATATTGTAAAGAATATAGTTGAAAATATATATTTTAAGATATAAATGTTCTAATAAATTTTGTTATTAATTAATGAATTAATTTTACCTATATATGTATATATGTATATATATATATATATATATATATATATATATATATATATATATATATATATATATGACTGCAAAGAGCACTACATTGCTGTAATACCTTGACATAACAAAATAAATTACAACATTTATATCTTAAAATATATCTTACAAATACATACAAATACATTCCAACATCATACATATTCATTTTCAATTCAATTCAATTCATTTTTATTTGTATAGCGCTTTTAACAATGAACATTGTCTCAAAGCAGCTTTACACAGATAATGTGGTGATTAAAAGTAAATATGTTCTTTGTAAGTAAGTTTGTCCCTGATGAGCAACTCAACTTCATCATGCATATCAAATATCCCTAGGATACCTAAGGGAAAAAAAGTGACTGATAGATCTTTAACCTCTGTCTTTCTGTGCAAGGTTCTTCAATATTCAACCCAAATATGAAGGCAGACATGATTTAAGTGCATTTCAAATGTCTTTTCTTACAATAGCAAAAGGAAAATATCATTATAATATAATGTAAGCATGTTCAAATAATCAAAACCTGTACTTAATAAAATAAGAAACAAATAATTACAATTAACTAAATCATATTAGTAATCATAATCAAATATAATAAAGAAATACACTGACAGGTCAGAAAAAGTTGTACATAAGAAATAAGCATTTTGTCAGAACATTAAATTAGATGTGCAGCATTGACATTTATAGAGAGTTTACAAAGTTTGTGATGTAGGTGCTGTAGAGAGGAAAGACCAGCTTTACTTTATTTTTTTGCTTGCTGTTAAAACCCTTTAAATGTTTTCACATGTATATGCTTAAGTTTATTTTTGTGTTAAAATTTACATTTAAAATCATCATGATATTTAAATTTAATGTAAAATTACCATGTCACTACATTACAGTTGAACTTTTATTCCTAAATCATAGTGGCACTGTTGCGTTGCCAGACGATAGCTTCATTTAGTGGACAGCCAGACTGTAAATTATGAATGCCTTCAGTCTTTGAAACAATTCAGAATTTTTACGTTTATTTTTGGGGCAAACGCGTACAATTTTAATCCTTTATCTTTGTATTTACGGTCAAGATCCTCAGCCATTTTCTCCAGGTATGATCTGTTGTATTTTGTTTTTGTTGGAAGTACGTTTAGGGTGTGTTTTAGACTAATACCGTATAACTCAAGGCGTTTGGTAATAACAATGGAAAAAAAAAAATTTTCCACTTTGTTAAAATTTGCAGGTAATGTATTTGTCTTTAATATGTCATTGTATGTATTCTTCAGTCTAATGTATTCTGTTGAATTTGGACTGAAGTCCGTTTTAGAGCTCATTTGGCAGCCATGTGTTTTGGAAGTTAAAGATTTTGAAGCACACAGAATTTCTGCTACACTAAACTTCCCTGGGGTGTTGTCAGGCTTGTTTTGGGTTGTCCTGTTTGAATTTGGGTTGTCCTGTTTGCTTTGAGGCATCTTGCTTGTCTTGGGTTCTTTTGTTTGCATTTGAAGTTGTAGGACAAGAGGAAAATGATCGGAAATGGTTTCCTTGTGAACTCTAATGCTCAGTTCGTTATTCATTGTGTTGTTTCTCATGAAAAACATGTCTATTCTGGAATCACTATTAGGCTGTTTGCATGTAAATCTCCAATTATCTAAATTGTTTCCATGTCTGTATGACCAAGTGTCTTCAATTTCCAATGAACTAGTAAACTTATCTAAAACTGCTTTTAATGGTGACTTATATTTTCTTGGCGGTTTACAGTCTATGTCTTGTTTCAAATATGTGTTGAAATCTCCTCCAACCACTAGCACACCGTTATCCCGCATTATCAGGTATTCTGTCAATCTCCCCAAGACAATTTTGTCATGCTTATGATTATACACATTAACAAGAGTGTACAGTGTACCATGCAGACAACAGTTGAGCACAAAGTAACCTCCACAACAATCTTCATCATGGTCTATGTACTCAAATGGTATGTTCTCTTTTATCAGTATGGCGACTCCTTTGCTATTAGGTAAGTGTACAGTGTAGAAGAATTTCCAGCCTTCATAATTTGTCACAGTTTCTTGCCGCAATATTTTTTGCCAACAGTTTGGCCCAATATGTGTCTCTTGCAAAAAAACAACATCGGCGTTAAGGCTGTTCACCATATCTAATATCTTTAAGAGCTTATTGCGGTGCTTCTTTGTGTTTTTAATACCACGTGTGTTCCAGGAGACAAAACAGAGTTTTCCTTTATCTTGCTTCATAATTTGTTATTTAATTTCTGTAAATAAAAAAGACAATGTAATACAAATATTTCTGTTTGCATTATATGTTTTAAAACAAACATTAGTTTGCCTATTATTCTTTTTTTCACATTTTTTTTAATCATTTTATAAACAGTCATCTCTTCATTGTGTATCTCAATAAAATTTTCCAAAAATACTCAGTAAACTAAATATTTTATATCTTATATATATATATATATATATATATATATATATATATATATATATATATATATATATATATATATATGCAGTATATTAGGGCTGTCAAGCGATTAAATATTTTATCGTGATTATTTACATGATTGTCATGAGTTTGCAATACAAATTTTATTGCACATTTTTATCTGTTCTGAATGTACCTTAAATTAACACTTTTCAAGTTTTTTTTTATTCTAATCATCATGGATGTGGACTAATATGGAGCATGAAGTCAAAATAATCTTGTAAATGTTTTAAAGTAATTATGGTGTGTTAAATTACGTAAATAATCAGGACACCAAACAAATCAGTAAAACAAATCTTTAGTGATTAAAAATGATCATTAATTTATTAGCATTTAAATGATCATGAAATTATTATTTATTATTATTATTTTTTATAATAATCATATTTCATATTTCACTTTCCTATTTATTTATTCATATTTATTATTTAAAATGGTAAAACAGAAATGCGTGCTCTCTCATTGCTATGAGCCGTAAATGAAAACCAGACAAGCAAGGTAAAAAATTGAATCATGCCACAATAATGCATGTTTTTTTGCTTGGTGACCACATGATCTTAATTCAGCATGGTCAACTGTTCAATACATTTTTTATTTTAAGTATGTGATTTTACTCACCAGCTGGAATGGTCCCCTAATCACCCTATGCAATTGACCCCCCTGATATTTTGTATTGAGTTTATTAAAACATTATATCTAGTACAAGAAACCAAAGTTTGTTATGAATAATTAGCAGACTATGTTTCTTTATAAATTACATTTTAAAATTTTATTTTAAAACAACTAAAACAAATAAACTAATATGTATGAACTAATAGTAATTTAGCAAATATGAAGGTTTTTAATATAGCTTCCCTTGTTCTAAACTTTTTTTTTGTATAAATACACCTACTTTAAAAAAAGAGAGGAGACGCAGTATTAGAAGTCTCAAAAATGTACTAAAATGTACTTACCACAAATTAAAGAAGTAATGGAGGATGATGACAAGTCTCAACAGTCAGCCTTTAAAATTATCACCAGTTTTGTAAGTCAAGCTCCCTGTAGCTTCCACTGAAGTCACGAAAACAATCAGTGGTGGTAATTGAATTACAATGCACAATGCACAATGTAAGAAAAAAAGGGAAAAAAATTACTGGGGCTTATTTAATTTAGGGCTAGCACACTGGGTTAACTATTCTATATTATTATTATATATTAACTTTACATTGAGCTTCTTACCCTGGATCTCTATTATTTATTTACAGTATTTATGATATTTTGTGTTTAGATTAAAATATAATCCCTTGTAAAAGCCATAAATATGTATATGCAAATATTTTTCAGTGTTTAAATTATAATGTTAAAATTCTTCTATCTTAGTAAATGTGATCAATGTTGTTATGCATAGTTTCTTATTTACTGAACGTACCTTATTGCCTCAGCTGATGTAAGAACAAAAAAATCTTATGAGCCCTACTGTTTATAAGAAGCCTTGAAACACGTCACCGTATCCAGGTAACATCCCTATTGGGTAAGCATCTATTACATAACAAATACCTATATAAAGGTGGTGATTAACTTATAATTATTTGTCTTCCTTTTTGTAATTTATAAACAGGAAAAAAGAGCTGGATATAATTTGATGCATTTATCAGTAACATAATAGTATCAGAATCAACTTGCATGAAAACAGAGTTATATTTTCTCTTTCTAGGGTATGTGCCCCACTCCTCTTTTTTTAATGGCAGTGTGCATTTTGGCTAATCTAAAATCCACAAATGCAGGTTTGGATAAAATCTGACAATACATGTTAGACTAGACCAACCAGAGTGCCACCTGAGCACGTGCTTCAGTGGAAAAAGAAAAAAAGTCACGGAATATCTGAGCTTTTGTACAAAGAAAAACAAATTATCTATACACACACACACACACACACACACACACACACACACACACACACACACATATATATATATATAATGTGCATGCATTCAAATACTGGCCTTTTTTGTGCATCGCTGTCAAAATGTCACACATTTCCTTTTATGTTTTACAGTTTTTAATAATTGTTTTGAATAATATGAATAATAAAAAATACATTAATTTCAGTTTAAACCCACCTTAGCAACAATAACCATACAGTAAACATTTTTGTAGGAATTTATCAGCCTCTCAGATAAATTTGGAAATTAAAATTCGGTTAAAAAAATTTTTTTTGATTTCGTTTCCATTTCAACTAGTTCGATGCTTGTTATTTGACTTTGCAACCATTAAAACTCGTGTTTTCTTCTTTAGCCATTCAGATGTCAATTTGTTGGTGTGTTCTGGATCATCCTAATGTTGTGAGACTTGTTTTCGAATCACCTTAAGCTGCTGGAAATATGGCCTAACATATTTAAGAATATATAAAAAGTCAATGTTTTTCTAAATAACTAAGTTTTACAGATCCTGTAAATACAAAACAAGCCCAAAACATCACCAGCTTGTTTGTGGTGATAAGCTGTGTTTGTGGTGATAACATTAGTGGTGTTAATGGAATTTCTAAGTGAACAACAGTGACATTTATGGCATTGTAATGATTTGTTAAATTAATGCAGCATTTAGCAGTTACAGTGTAAATTACTGCATACAAACTGTCACAAAGCTGTAAAACATTTTGGTTTGTGAGGAAATGTGTCACATAGTTTAATGTATTTCCATGAGCTTTACCTTTAAAACCAGACAGACAACTCAAGGACCAAAACAATGCAGCAACACCAGTATTTGTTTTGTTGCTTGGCGATTACTTAATCTTTGTTCAGCATGGTGTGTTCTGAATCATTCTCTTGTTGTGTGACCTGATCAGGTGTTTGTTTTTGTGATGGTGATACCTGATCAGGTGACACAACAAGAGAATGATTCAGAAAACACCAACAAATTAACATCTAAATGTTTGAAGTTTTAAGAAACTGTTTAAATACATTTTTATACAAAATGTTTAACTTAATTTTTCGATAAAAAATAGTCTACTTATTCTTAATTGTAATCTAAATAGCATGATTAGTTTTGTGTTATTTGAATAGATCTAATGATTTAATGTACCTATAAAAAAAACATTGAAGAAGTCATTAATCTAGAGAAAAAAATAAATCACCAACTTACTTAAAATTAACATTTTTATTAAAGTATTGACCATCCTGAACAAAGAGCAGGTGATTGCCAATCAACAAAAACAAACACTGGTGATGCTGCATTCTTTTGGTCCTTAAGTTGTCTGTCTGGTTTGAACAACCCACAAATGTTCTGGAACATCTGTTTCACAATATCCTTTCTAAAATAAAGCATATTGTGGAAGGATAATGTTCCAGAACATTTGTGGGTTGTTCAAATGCTTATTACCATTATATAAACAGTTAATGTGGTTGTAATATACAAACAATATGTAATGTAAATATATAATAGTGAATAACACTACATGATTATGATGACATGCTAAATCCTGCAAAGATGTAGCCAAAGATGATCATAGTTGTTTGTATTCTATTGAATCTATTGAATATGAATCTTTATACAACAGTGCTTTTAATTTGATTGACTGAGTTGGGTTCCAAAAATAGATACAGTATATCTATGTAGTAGCTTTAGTTATATAGATTTTTATTTCCATGCCAGAACATTTGAGTGTGTATCAATTTCCACTTTATAAATTGAAACATTTACTGTAATTTTGTGCGATCATTAGTGGACAGTATTTTTTCTCTATTTCTCTCCAGAGTTTGATTCATTTAATTCTAAATATTTAAATTTAAGACAAGAGGTCACATACAAAAAATGTTTAGTTTAATTCAATTTTTCTGTTTTTTGTATTTTTATTATAATTTTTTTATTTTTTTTTTAAGTCTATTGTGGAATTATTCATTGTGAAATTCTGTAAAGCCCTTATTAGTAAAATGATGATCCCCGTACTTGAGCTATTTTACTCACAACTTCCATTTTGTCATTTGACAGGAAGTAGGTGTCCATCATTCTAATCTGTTTTGTAAATTAGCACATTAGTAGAACATACATTTTTATAAAAAAAATTTATTTGAACACAATAAAGGAGTGTGCTGGTACCGATTTTTAAGAATAAAGGAGTAATAACAGAGGAATAAAGTTGATCAGTCACACAATAAAGTTATGAGAAAGAGTTGTGGAAGCCAGGATGAGAGAAGATGTGACCATCTGTGAGAAATATGGTTTTTATGACGAGGAAGAGTACAACAGATGCAATATTTGCTTTGAGAATGTTGATGGAGAAGTATAGAGAAGGACAGAAGGATTTGCATTGTGTGTTTGTGGATTTAGAAAAAGCGTATGACAGGGTGCCGAGAGAGGAGTTGTGTTATTGTATGAGGAAGTCAGGTGTGTCAGAGAAGTATGTGAGGGTGGTGCAGGACATGTGTGAGGACAGTGTCTAAAACATCACCATACTGCCTCATCGGTTTAATCACACAGTTGACTTAATAATATCCCATGGAGCAGATGTCACTGATATAGATATTTTAACTCAGAGTGATGATATCACAGACCATTACCTTATATTGTACACACTGCCGGTAGAGCAGATTAGCTGTGTCTAATCACGTTATCGACTTGGTAGGACTATTGTTCGGACCACTAAGGACAGATTCATATGTATCCTGCCTGATCTGGCTGAAGATCTTACTAAACCCCTAAATGCAAATTATGTTGATGAAATGACTAACTACATAGACTTTATCCTTACTAGCACTTTAGACACCGTTGACCCCATCCGATTAAAAAAAGGTGAGAGAAAAAACACCTGCAACATGGCATAATAGTCATACTCATGCTCTCAAGAGAGCAGTCAATAATCTGGAAAGAAAGACGAAAAAACGAAATCAGAGGTTTTTAGACTTGCGTATAAAGACAGTCTGCTCAGGTACAAACAGGTGCTAAATGCAGCTAGTGCCGAGAACCTGAGCAAACTCATAGAAAACATCCCAAACAATCCCAGGTTCCTTTTTAGTACAGTGGCCAAATTAATCAGATATCTGAAAATAGTATTCCATCACAGTTTAGTAGTGAGGACTTTATGAATTTCTTCACTAAAAGTATTAGTATTAGAATCATAATTGTGGTGGTCTCAACCCCTGCCTCAACAGGGCAACTGCTGATTCATTCAATTGGAACGGTATGTATGCTGCTCTCAAGAAGAGGAGCTTCCCTTGGGCCCACAGGAGGATCAGGCATGCCAGCCTGTAAAGGGGGCATGAACACAGACACTCCTGGTGGTTGATGTATGAGACCACTGAGGTGTTGTCCAAACTGATCAACACATGTTGACCTCTGAGTTCTGGGAGGAAATGCTTCAGAGCCAGAAGCACGGCCAGCATCTCTAGGCAATTAATGTGCCATAGTAGACGAGGCCCTTCCCATTGACCTTGGGTGGAGCGGCCACTCATGACCGCTCCCCACCACGTGAGAGATGCATCTGTCGTAAGCATTATGCGACGACCAGGAACTTACAGCATGGGGCCTAGAGATAGGAACCCTGAATTTCTCCAAACATCTAAGGCACGTAGGGCTCGCCATGTGACCTTGATCACACGGAGGGGATTGACCTTCTGTGAGAACCCTTGGGTCCTAAGCCACCACTGAAGGGGTCTCATGTGCAGGAGGCAAAGAAAAATCAATGACTTGTCTGGTAACTGTCTGGTTACAAACTCTAATATATTGAGAGTTTTTTATAGGACAGGATTCATGCAGCTCCTACTCTATTCACAAAAAGCCAATCTGTCCTTATAATAACATCATATAATAGGAATAAAAGTATTAATATAAGATTATAAGTATCAAAGTAATAATTCAGTGGTAACAAACTCAGTGGTATATGAAAGTGTATATTTCTTAGAGAAAAAAAAGTAAAGCTCAGCAGAAGAAAACGTTACACTGGTATGGCAAATAAAAGTCCCAAGCGATGCTCAAAGCGAAATATTAGGTATTTTACAAACAATTAACAAAATACAAAATTCACATAATTTACACAAAAGATCTTACTGAATTCATAAGAGGTAGTCTTAGAAAAGTGAAACCAAATCTAGGATTACGCATGAGATACTCCCTGAAACAACCCAGTGCTGGTAGTAGGTATGGTATTTAAATACCGTGCCTAAGTGTGAATACGCCCTTAGTTTAATGAATGTGTCATGCTATTACCATCTGTTTTTCCTATGAGGCCTTCTTTAGAAACCAGACAAGCAACTTGAGAGCCAAATTTGGATTAAAGAATGCAGCAAGATCAGGTGGGCAACAGTAAAATAAAAGAATTAGTGATTTGGCCCAAACTGGAACTTTCCCTGACTGCTACTGACCTCACTAATATTTCATTAAGTCTATTTAAATAATAGAATAGAAAAATCTACTGCAAGAAACCAACATTAATAATGTTATTTTATTTGTGGTACAAGGTGTGGACTTAATTGTTGGACCAAATGTGAACACACCCTTAGTGTACAAAAGATGTACTGTCATGGCATTGACAATCGTACGAGTCCTGCCTTAAACACCAGACAGGTAACTTGAGCGCTATTTATAGGTATGTAAGTAGGTAAGTAGGTAGGTAGGTATGTAGGTATATAGATAGATAGATTGCACATTAGTACCTAGGAAATGGGCAGCTTGCACCCCTAAAAAGACAACATCACTGCTGAGAGATATATACAACTGTTAGAACACATATACTTCAATTCACTGAAGTCTTTTTCAAGGAAGACCTTACATACACTATATTGCAAAAAGTATTGGGTCACCTGACCTTTCCTGCTATATGTGGTTCTGTTCCAAACTGTTACCACAAAGCAGGAGGCAAACAATTGTATAGGACAATTGTATAGGGGAGCTAAGTCAATTATATTCCATTTTAAGTAAAGACACTTATGATACACCATTTACAATGATATGGAAAGGAATGGTTAGCAAAAGCTTATTTTGATTTGTTTTCCAAACAGTGTATTAGAAAAGTGAACCCTTTGTGAAGGGGAAGTGTGGTGTGACTAATATGCAGGAAGATTGGGACAGGGCACTACAGGGCTTGAAAGTGTGAGTTTTTCCTTCCCACCTGGTCCACCCCAAAACTGTAGGTACTAACTTTATTCAGTTCATTATCTTGGCCTGGCCTCCTCTGTGATTTGGTCCTTGTGGGTGAACTGGCCAACTGTAAAAGCAAACTAGCACAACAGTAACCTGGGCCTTAGAAAAAAACTAAACCCATTCACTCCTGCAGATCAACCATTTTCTGTCAACTAAAATCAGTTACTTGTCACACTACTGATTAAACCCACCACATACTGTAAGCCACATTTAGTCCCCAATACCTGGTAATATCCTTCACTCTACTGGGAAAATGTTCCACTAGATATGGAGTGCACTTTTGAAGTGTTATACTTATTCAGTCACAAGGGTGTTAGTAAAGTCAGGTACTGATGTAGGTGAAGTGAGGAGGTCTGGGGTGCATTCAGCTTTTCAATTAATCCCAAAGGTGTTCAATAGATTTGAGGTCAGAGCTCTAGAGCAGGCCAATCAAGATCTTCTACTCCAAACCATGTAAACCATAGCTTCATGGACCAATACACTTACATCATATAGCATTTACAGAAAATAAATATACATTTTAGTTATATATTGTTTTAATTCTTCAACCTAAATGTGTAATATGTAATGAGTCAATGACAATTTCGTTTTTGAAAGTTAGTCAACAAGTGGGTCTATGTAAAAATTGTATTGATTCTTTAGTTACCCAATGAACCAGATCATTAAATTTATTTGATAGTGTAATTGAGACTGTAATTGAGTACACTAGACACATTCAGGCTTGCATACTGCAGTTTAATCTAATAATTTCAAACATTTTATCGATTTAAACATCACTAAATAGAACTAAAAGGTTTCACCTGATAACGGAGGTGTGGGACAGAAGGGGATGTTAGACAGGATATAACACTGGAAATTATATTATTATTATAATCCGGTTTATACAGGTCATTTAAACATTGGAGAAGGATATGGACTTAGAAAATGTAAAAAATAATAATAATAATTGATTAAATAAGATTACACTTTTTTTTTATGTTTGTTGGCATCCCTTGGGGTCTTTGCACCTTTTTTTTTTGTTAGAATCTTTCTTTTGCCCGCCAGATGTCGCCATTGTATTCCTTTGTTAGCTCCAATAATTGCTTATTGTTTTTACCTGTGATCAAGATCCCACAATGTATCTAATTTGGCATATTTCAAGAGGGTTTGACTATGACATTGTCAACCCTAGGTGTGAGTTCCTATTATGGATTTATGGCTATACAAAGCAAATAACTTTCAATGAATTAGTAACACTAAAAACTTGTGTTTATTGGCCTAATACATTTGTCACAATTGTGCACAAAAAACTGTTTGCCCCTTACCATGATTGATTGCAAAATAAATTTCCAGAACTTTAAACTCCCTTTTTCTCTAGTGAGATTTTTACGGAAGCACATTGCAAAAATAATCACAGAAAGGATAATAATTATGACTAACTATCTCATAATTATGACTTATCACAGAATTATGACTTATTAACTCATAATTATGAGATCCTGATCTCATAATTATGACTTAGTATCTCATAATCATGAGATAAGTGGGGGCAGTCTGTGGCAGGGGAGCATTTTAGCGCATGGCATCGAATCTGAAGTTATTGCATTCTTTGCTCGGAAGCGCCTCATTGCGCATCCATGGAGATGTAGAAGCTATCATATGGTTTGGCTTGATAACTGTATATTAGTTTAATTAGCTAATGGACATTTCCTCGCTGACCTGCCCCTCCTGCTAATTCATTTGGTTACAGTAAGTCTTGCTTCAGTTTATAGATACTAGGCATTAACTATTATTATTATTATTATTATTATTATTATTATTATTATTATTATTATATTTTAACATTGATATTTAATATATGTTACACATTCTAACTGTCCACTCGATAAAAGATTGTTTTATCGAGTGGACAGTCAGAATGTGTGATTAAGGATCAAGTAAAGCTGATCCACGAAATTAAACACTTCTGATATTAAAAAAAACCTGATATAATTTATATAATATTCATATCAAACCAAAATCTACTTTTTTTTTTCATTTTATTTCATAAAAATGAACAAAATGCATTTAACAATAGGTCACTACCGAGTGATACAGTATATGATGAGAGCAATTTGTTTCCTGCTTTAGAAATGTACAGAGAAAGAAAAAGCAGACAGCATTAAGGTCTTCACTGCTCTGATTTGCTCCATTGAGAGAAGTCAAGCTAAGCTACTCGAGGTGATTGAGAAAAATCTGAACGTGGCAGAGAGCCAGGCTGAAGGCCTTATTCATGAGAAAGAGCAGGAAATCACTGTGCTAAAGAGGAGAGACTCTTAACTAGATCAGCTTTCACACACAGAGGTGCATCTCCACTTCCTACTGGTCAGTGATTTTCTGCTAACAGGCAATGCCGAGCTTTACAGAAAACAATATGCACCATGCTGAGAGATTTCTCATCTTTCCTTTTTTACTATAGATTTGTTCTTCCACGCGCAGCATTCCATACACCAAGAACTGGACTGAGAACTGTTTAAACTCAGATGAAAATAACAGTGGGGGCACTGTGAAAACAACTCTGCCTCAGCTTCAGAAAACTCTGAATGAGAAAATAACTGACACAATGGATATATATATATATATATATATATATATATCTGTCAAAATTAACACATTGAAAAAGCATTAACGCAAATTCATTTTAACGGCACAAATTTTATTAACGCAGCATGCATTTCTGCGTTTCAGGAAAACGGCTGAGGAGTGGAGGTCAGTCGGTGCAGGGGAGTCGCGATGGAACTATATTCTCCAGAGATAGGGTGATAAATAATATGTCAGCCAGGTAGACAAACACAAAGCAGTAGACGTCATTAACCAGGGCCTGGAATACCACTGGAGAGTTAGTGAGTCCGAACGGCATTAACAAATATTCATAATGGCCTGAGGGGGTGTCAAAGGCCATCTTTTATTCATCCCCTTCCCAGATACATACAGTCTGGTATGCATTGTGAAGGTCCAGTTTGGTAAAAACAGTAGCTCACTAAAGAAGCTCAAAGGCCGAGGACATCATTGGCAGCGGTAGCGATTCTTGATGGTGATGCCATTTAGGCCGCAATAGTCAATGCAGAGTCTGAAGCTCTTCTTCTCGACAAAAAACCTGCCCCAGCTGGACGAAGGTCAATGACACAATCGCAGAGACGGTGAGGATGTAGCAATAGTGCCCAGGCCAAGACCAGATCATGGTACTCCAAGGGGACGGAACTGAGGTCAGAGGGTGGTTCATCGCCAGAAAAGACTGGGACCAGGGGGATAGAAGTGAGCAACTAGCATGACACGCGACCCCCCCATTTCAGCACCTTAACACTGGTCCAGTTCAGGTGAGGGTTATGCTTCTTCCACCATGGAAATCTAAACATGGCTGGTGCTATGGGTGATGGGATGAGAAGGAAGGATTCCCGATGGTGCTTGGCAGTGGAAACAAGGAGAGGCTTTGTGCGATGGTGACCCAGTGAAGAATGTAGCCGTCAAAGAGTCGGACCAGGAGAGGCGATGGGAGGGGTTCAGACTCAATGTTTATTTGGCGAGCAATTTCTTTATCTAAAAATTCAGTATCCGCCCCGGAGTCAACGAACACCGCCAACTCATGGCTGTGACCCTGGACGTCAATCCGAGCCTTGAGCAAATGTTTAGAAGAGGCTGGGAGGTGGCGATCTGGACTAGAGAGGTCAGTTGAGCCTGGAGGTTGTCCACTAGGTCCAAGTCTAGACAGATTGTACAGTCAGAAACGGTGAGTGAAAGGACCCAAATGTAGGACGCCGAAGGATGTATTATAACAGTCTTTACTAAAAAGGTGCAGACAAACCCAGAATATCCTAACTTAAAAAGCACAGAAAACTAACTTTAAAATTTATGAGCACTTAGAAATACTAACAGTCCGAGAACAAAAGGCACTTGAACAGACAGTCTGAGGGTGAAAGAGAGAACCGAGTGAACGGCCAACCTGAATACCGAGAGAGAAGTCCACAAAGAGTCTGAGATCCAAGAGAAGAGATGGCAAGAACAAAGAAAAAAGGGGCGAAGCACAAATCAGAAAATAACAGGAGATCCAAAACTGAAACAAGATATCCGTGATGGAGAAAACAAGGGCTACAAGGTCTCGAATGAGCAGGGAGCTGACGAGACAAGCTATCTCTTTATACTGAAGGAAGATACCGGCCTCAGTGGGTGCAAGATGGCACTGTCCCGGAAATTGAAGTGGGAACTTCGGGAAGTAAAAGTATTTTAAGATACATTTAGAACAGAAAAAAGAAGAATTAAGTTTTAATTACGAGTTAACTCAAGACAATCATGATTAAATATTCAAATCGATTGACAGATATATATATATATATATATATATATATATATATATATATATATATATATATATATATATATATATATGTGTGTGTGTGTGTGTATATATGTATCAGCTTTTTAGACATACTGTATGTCTAATGTGTAACCTAACATGTTATGCTTTGTTCTAATTAGTTTGCACACAACTCAAGAGGATTCAGCAGTATGCAGGTACACAAAACCTGCCCACAAAACATTGTCTTATTTGCCTATTAATCCTTCACTTTCCTTATTAATTTTTTTTTAATACAAAATATTTAGCAAAGTCTTATATGAAGAAGACCTTTGTTGGGTTAACAAATATTTTATGTGACACACATTTCTGTCATCGATGCATACGTTTCAGCATAGCCAGGTTTGTTCAATGGAATGAGACCCTTTAGCTTGGATGTTTTATTCACAAAGTAAACAATAGTGCATCCAGGGTGCATTTTAAGCAGGTGTCATGTTATCAGGCACGTCTGGACATTTTTTGCATTTTGGCCTATATTGAAACTTAGTTAAAGCACATGCACAGGTAATAACGATGGAAGAGAAAGCGTACGTAAATGGAAAAACAGCCTAAAATCCATAAGATTCAACCAAACGCTTTAGGGATACTACAATATTTGTTGTTGGTCAGTAATGGCATTGCGATCTTTAGCGATGCTCAGTAAGAGGTGAGAAAGTCTGATATATAGCACTGCAAGAGTTCAGATTCATTCCAATAATTATTGTAAAAACAAACAAGACACTTCTACAATCAGCCTCAGTTTCTCAGAGCCAGATCAAGAATTGGGTCAGTAAATGGAAAAGTGTCTGAATTACCCTGAAAAATTCCATTACATGGCTTCCATTCTATAATAAATACAACACTCTATTGTTTACCACTGTTAAATATGTTTGTTTTAGGGTTTCTGGAAAATTATTTAATCTCATCAATGCACTCAAATGTAATTCTCACAAGAAGCCTTTACATTCTGCTTCTCAGAAACTGAAACCAATGATGACATACAGACGATGACAAAGATGTACTGTTAAAATGTTTATTTAGCCGTTCAGTTTTTTGGTCACTTTCCATTTTAATGGAAACACAAGCACAAAATTCAGTCAAGTAATAAAAGGACAAGCACTTTAAATATGCAGATTATATCTCATACATGTCATGGCATCATAGCATCCCATTCAGGGGAAATCTGCACCCAGTGTTGCTATAATTGGCTCAGGAGCCACTGTGACTGACCCTGGGCAGGACGGTTACTGAAGATTCATGGATGTATGTTTTCCAGTTTCTCCCTGCCTTCTCAATCCCTCATTGTGAGCATCCGAACCTACACTTGTATGACATCATGTCCTCGAGCTGCGCTCCTCTTCTTCTTTCTCCAGCTGATAAGCAGGTCTATAATGTGTTACACCCCTGTCATCCACCTCTTGGAGAGAAAGGTTTCTAAAAGTGTTATCCATGCTCCCCAGTGAAGTGTAACTACAGAACACATAAAATACATGACAAGAACAATAAGTAAAGATTTGAGAGACAAAAGCCGCATTTTGAATGAGTGAAAAAATGCCGTGTGTACATAAATATCTGTGTGTTCAGAAGTGGTAAATAGAGCCTCACCCTTTGTCATATAGAATGCAGTATGGGACATAAAGGGTCCTCAGGAACATCCAGATGTCATGATATGTCCAATCCTATGGGCCAGCAAGAGACAACATACATCATACAAGCTTTGGTCATTCTGTTCTACAAATTGTGTTTTATATTTGTACTTGTCGACACCCAAATAAACTCAAATAAACTCAAATCTACTCAACAATTTTCTTGAGACAAACATGAGACAATCTATTCATCTGCTTCAGCTGGGCCAAAAATAAATGATGCAAGTGAACAATGATCACATGAGCACATCAGCAAATTTGAATGACTAAAGATGACAAAAAAAGTCCTCAAATATCAATGTAAGAACAACAACATTTGAGAGACTGATAAACACCTATGGAAAACATTCACAAACATTGAATTATGGTTCCAAAACATATACAGGAGAAAAAATTACTTCATATTAAAATGTATATTTAGTTATTTTTGTCACCTGATTTTATTTGGTGGTTTAGAGAAGTAGATTAGAATCACATTATTTTAGGCCCTGATGACCAAAAAAATAAAAAAAATAAAAAACATTAAAGGATGGTGCAATTTCTTTATCATGCAATTGTAATGAAGGCTGCATGGAAAGCCTGGCTTGCTGTAAAAATTCTAGAAAAATGCAGAAATGAAACGTTCTTTAATATAAAAATGTATCCATATCATTAACTACTCTTGGTGAAATATCTCCATTCAGCACCGCACTGTTAATTCTATGCAAAGTGATCATCAGCAATCTGTTGAAACTGAAATCAGTATGAATGTCAGACACCAATATACAGCCTGTTGGAACCTTAACCTTCATCACTTTGACCGATAGATAAATGTACAGCAAACAAAAAGGCTATAGGCGTAAAAAATTTGCAAAAGCTGATAAACAAGTACATATATACTGTATATACAGTGAGAAAAATAAGTATTTGAACACCCTGCTATTTTGCAAATTCTCCCACTTAGAAATCATGGAGGGGTCTGGAATTGTCATCGTAGGTGCATGTCCACTGTGAGAGACATAATCTAAAAAAAAAATCCAGAAATCACAATGTATGATTTTTTACTATTTATTTGTATGATACAGCTGCAAATAAGTATTTGAACACCTGAGAAAGTCAATGTTAATATTTGGTACAGTAGCCTTTGTTTGCAATTACAGAGGTCAAACGTTTCCTGTAGTTTTTCACCAGGTTTGCACACACTGCAGGAGGGATTTTGGCCCACTCCTCCACACAGATCTTCTCTAGATCAGTCAGGTTTCTGGCCTGTCGCTGAGAAACACGGAGTTTGAGCTCCCTCCAAAGATTCTTTATTGGGTTTAGGTCTGGAGACTGGCTAGGCCACGCCAGAACCTTGATATGCTTCTTACAGAGCCACTCCTTGGTTATCCTGGCTGTGTGCTTCGGGTCATTGTCATGTTGGAAGACCCAGCCTTCGACCCATCTTCAATGCTCTAACTGAGGGAAGGAGGTTGTTCCCCAAAATCTCGCAATACATGGCCCCGGTCATCCTCTCCTTAATACAGGGCAGTCGCCCTGTCCCATGTGCAGAAAAACACCCCCAAAGCATGATGCTACCACCTCCATGCTTCACAGTAGGGATGGTGTTCTTGGGATGGTACTCATCATTCTTCTTCCTCCAAACACGTTTAATGGAATTATGATCCAAAAGTTCTATTTTGGTCTCATCTGACCACATGACTTTCTCCCATGACTCCTCTGGATCATCCAAATGGTCATTGGCAAACTTAAGACGTGCCTGGACATGTGCTGGTTTAAGCAGGGGAACCTTCCGTGCCATGCATGATTTCAAACCATGACGTCTTTGTGTATTACCAACAGTAACCTTAAAAACGGTGGTCCCAGCTCTTTTCAGGTCATTGACCAGCTCCTCCCGTGTAGTTCTGGGCCGATTTCTCACCTTCCTTAGGATCATTGAGACCCCACGAGGTGAGATCTTACATTGTATTTACAACTGTACATAAGTTATACACAGTGTTTATTTAAAATTCTAATGGTGACAGGATTTAATTCTGTATTCATATAAACACCCAGTCGTTTTATCGTTTTGACTGATGCGTTCATGTTCCTTTTGTTTATATGCAACAAACCTGGTAATTATATGGTATGAGGACTTACTTCTACTATCTACTTTGCCAAATATATACATTAATGTACAAATGTTGGTACAAAAACATAATAAACAGCTTTATTTTCATTAAGAAAAATTCTCTATATAATAAATAACAGCTTTGCACACTCTTGGCATCCGGACAGTTTGTTTCTTTATACATTCAGCTGAAACACTTCCAGTTCATCCCTGAGCAGTTCGTCAGGATTTAGGTGCTGTGACTGGGTAGGCCATTCTATGATAGACAACACTCCAGCCCACTGTTTGGGTTAGTTTACCTTTCAACCGGAATAAATCTCCATCCTTCCCTGCTCCAAAACAACCCCAAACCATTAAGCTTCCATGTTTGACTGTGGCTGTGAGGAAGTCTGCGAACATCTTCTTTCATGTTCTCTGTGTTAGATAAGTTTTTCTCTCGTTGCCAAAAATGTCAAAATAACTCATCTGTCTGCAAAACATTTTTTTCCCAGTCTTTCACAGTCCAACTCTAGTGTGTTTAGCTTTTAGCTAGTTTAGTGCATGCATGTGTAAAAAGATTTGACAGGCACTGTAACTGCTACCAATAATTACATACAAAAATAGCCGTAAGAACCAGATAAACATGTTTACTCTTTTATGTACTATACATAACCAGTAAAGATTAAGGTGGCTGCACATTGACTTGTGAAATCATCATTGCACTCATCTGCTGTCACTTTGGGTTTGAATTCTACAAGTACTTGAAGAGCTTTCGAGCGGAAATAACAAAGACTTTGTAAGACTTTCTGTAAGGCTTTATTCAGATCTTAGATTCTAATAATTATTATTCTGAGGCCATTATAAAGATTATGCAAGATTTGATTACAATAAAATAGGTTTCATTTTACTTTATGTTCAAAGCCAAAGAAAATTAAACCACTTTGAATTTGGAGGGGGGGCAGCTCCATTCTACATCTACGTTCCATGAAAGTCTATGAAATAATTACAGTGTCATATCTATAGACATTTCCCCACATAATGGTCTTGCGACTCGGCGACTCTTCCACGACCCGGTACTGGGTTGCAACCAGTGTTCTACACCAGTGGTCCCCAACCTTTTTTGCGCCACGGACCGGATTAATGTCGGACAATATTTTCACGGGCCGGTTTAATTTTGGACAATATTTATTACGAACCGGCCTTCAAGGTGTGGTGGAAAAATACTACAAAAAACAAAAACGATACCACCGGCAAAAAACATTTTGGCATTTCTAAATATAATAATAAACGTGAATCCACTGTGTTGTTTTTTGGTCATTTTGCTCGCTTGGGGGTTTGAATTCAGCTGTAGTGTATGATGTGTGATGTGTGATGTGTATGTGTATGATGTGCGGCCGGAGCAGTCCCTTTAAGAATGTGGATAAGACATGTGACCGAGGCATCTTGACATGCATCAAGAGTGAGTCATAGACAGATGTGAAGGAGAGAATCTGGTAATTTTCCAAAATGAAACATTGTTCAGAAATGAGATAATAAATAAAACAAAAATACCAACTGACCCACGGACCGGTGCCGGACCACGACCGGGGGGTTGGGGACCACTGTTCTACACTATTACTTTTAACGCTGCAGTGCGCCTATCAGCCACATGGGGGGGTGCAACCGTAATGTGGTGCTAGTCAATGTTTGTCAATGTTTAGACTAAAAAATGGTCAATGTTTGACTAATTTGTGTACTAATTAGTCACAAATGCTTATACAATTGTTGAAAGATGTATAAACACACAATTGTTAATCAATGAACCTCAAACCTGTAATTTTTTCTAATCGCAATAAATGTACAGGCATTCAACAAAAAGTCGTTCAATGCAACATTTCCATGGCAATGCTTTCAATAAGAGGAATTTCTGCCTTCAGTTAATTCATTTCTGACATACAGTACACAAGATTTCTGACATATTCACAAAAATATGAGGTAAACTTCCACTCCTCATCCTCACAACATAAAGGTGTCATCGAGGTCGTCCTGAACTGGGGCTGCAATTGATAGATCGGATAAAGTTTTTTATTAGATGTTTTGCTTATTATAACTATATAAAAATCCCTAATTCAGGGTATTTATGTAGAAGACTGTATTAAAAAAAAATGCAAAAGCCACATATTGAATTTAACTCAGGAAGTGTATCAGAAAAGTGAAAGGAGCAGAGAACATTGTTGGACCACTCAGTCACCAATACAGGATATCCACCAAAAGCATTACCTCAGTAAAACAACCAGATTAATGTCTGACCCAATCTACCTCTACCACACCCTCTTATGCCTCTGATATACAAATTTTGCAGTGTCAAGACCAAGCCCTACCGTTATAAAGTGCCAGAATGTAACTGTTAGGCCTCAAGAACAATTGTAGAGCATAATAAACTCTTTGACTTAAATATTGTGCTTCACTAAGCACCCAGTTGGGGCACGTTCTGAAAGAAACCTTTTGATAGACAGGCCCTTACACCGGGCAGAATGGGCAAAATACATTAAAATCCACAAATAATAACAAGGATCTGCAGGAAGGTTACCTGACACTGCATTGCTTGCACAAACATAATCTGCATGAAAGAGTCATCAGAATGAAACCTTACCTCATCATGTGAATGAAAAGAAAATACTTGCCAAGTGTTATGCAACTGGGTGGATTATTACATGCTGGGTTTGTGTTGTAGCTAGTGGCAGGGGTAGATGAAATAATACTTTCCAGTTAACACCAGTAAATGTAATACTATCAGTCATGAAACTGAATCTGAAAAGAGATTTTTATACTCTCCCCTTACATTTTTCAGACTTAAACAAGACTGAAATCTGGAAATAGATCTTAACCATGCAGTGCTTCCAAGACAGGCCAGGAATATCTCTGGAAACTGGAAACCATTCTGCAAGGTATAGCTAAGTACTTACCTAGAAGAGCTCCACATTACTAGCATTAGGTAACCAATATGATTTTGGAGTGTCCACGCGTTTTTTTTTTTTTTTTTTTTTTTCGGATCCTTCCAAGTTTCGTTATAGTTTTATATCTAAAGACCAAGCTATTCGGTACAATTTATATCGACTTAGCTTTAAATAAATAGTTTCGCACATTTATAAGAAGAATGCTTTGACTTGATTTTGAAGGCGTTTCTATTTTTAATTTTGTATTTACTTTTTTATTATTTTATAGTTTGATGTAGAGTCTGTGCTTAATTCTTCACACTTTAAAAATGCAACAAACTATGTAATCTGGTGAGAGTTACCCAAACGTTTGCATTCAACTGTAAATCATATTCATGTTATTTATGAATATCATAATATCTACATTAGTTTTTCCCTGTAACAAGTACACAACAAGAAGTACTACACTTGTAGCAAGGTGATTGTTGTATCCACAGTGTTAGAAGGGTTGTAATAGTGGTGTTGTACCTATTTTGTTTTTATACTGTACAACTTGCACAGGAGTTATTGATTGTTGGGTCCATATTGCATCTTTCAATGGCATACATTTTTTTCTTGAACCTTTCCATATTATGTAGTTACAACCTACAACTGAAATCATTTTATATGAATAAACGTATCTTGCTAATGAAAAATTACATATGATTAGCACATGGTAGACTGTTTATTGCTCTATGTTTGGAATCCTAATAGTATAGTGAAAAGTAGCATTTCTGTTTTTATAATTTACTTTAGAATTCTGGAGTGAGTTAAATGAAGTGGTGGACTTGTACATAGAAAAGAAAGATTGGTGATTGGGGCAGACTTTAATGGGCAAGTTGGTGAGGGAAACGGAGGTGATGAGTAGGTATGGTTTTAAGGAGAGGAATGTGGAAGGGCAGATAGTGGTAGATTTTGCTAAAGGGATGGAAATGGCAGTGGTAAATGCTTATTTTAAGAAGCAGAAGGAAGCAGAGGGTGACGTATAAGAGAGGAGGAAGGTGCACACAGGTGCTCAGTGGTGGTAAAGAGGTGCTGGATTATTTAGCAACTACTGCAGAAGTGAAAGCTAGGAAGGTACTTGGTGTGACATCTGGAAATAAAAAGGAAGACAAAGAGATGTGGTGGTGGAATGAGGAAGTGCAGGTGAGCATAAGGAGAAAGAAGTTGGCAAATCAGAATTGGGATCAACAGAGTGATGAAAAAAGTAGGCAGGAGTACAAGGAGATGCGGCAGCAGGTACAGAGGGATGTGGAAAAAACTAAGTCAAAGGCATATGAGGAGCCGTAGGAGAAGTTGGACACTAAGGAAGGAGAAAAGGATTTGTAGCGATTGGCCAGGCAGAGAGATCGAGCTGGGAAGGATGTGTTACAAGTTAGAGCAGTATAGGATGGAGATGGAAATGTGTTGACTAGTGAGGAGAGTGTGTTGAGAAGGTGGAGGGAGTATTTTGAGCAGCTGATGAATGAGGAGAATGTTGATGATGAAGAATAGAGAAGGCCAAAAGGAGTTGCATTGTGTGTTTTTGAATTTAGAGAAAGTGTACGATGTATGAGAAAGTTGGGTGTGTCAGAGAAGTATGTGGGGATGGTACAGGACATGTATGAGGACAGTGTGACAGCAGTGAAGTGGGCAGTAGGAACGACTGATTCAAGGATCGGCTCTGAGCCCTTTCCTGTTTACAGTGGTGATGGACACTTTGAAGGACGAGGTCAGACAGGAGTCTCCATGGACTATGATGTTTGTAAATGATATTGTAATTTGTGGTCAGAGTAGGGAGCATGTTAAGGAGAGCCTGGAGAGGTGGAGGTACGCACTGGGCAGTGGGGGAATAGAAGTCAGTAGAAGTAAGAGAGTATATGTGTGTGAATGAGAGGGAGGGCAGTGGAGGGGTGCAGTTGCAGGGAGAAGAGGTGGAGAAGTGGACAAGTTCAGGTACCTGGGGTCAACAGTGTAAAGTAATGGAGAGTGTGTTAGAGAAGTGAAGAAAAGAGTGCAGGCAGGGTGGAGTGGGTGGAGAAGAGTGATTTGTGATAGAAGGGTATCTCGAGAGTGAAAGGGAAAGTTTATAGGACTGTGGTGAGACCTGTGATGATGTATGGTTTAGAGACAGTGATATTGAGTAAAAGACAGAAGGTGAAGCTGAAGATCATTTTAAAGGTGCTCAAAGCCTTTTGCAGGGATAATTCGGGCTTGATAAGCAGGAAGAAAGTAGAGTTATGTCAAGAATATATTCTACAGCTAAAATCTTCTGGGTGGTGGGGAGCAACTCGCAATAAATACATTATAACTACAGAGATAAAGTCTGTCAGGCTTTGATGTTGGTGTGACAAAGCCGTTCTGAAAGTTTCTGACTATGAATACTGTGCGAGTGTGTTTGTATGTATTTGTTTTTACCAGTAATGGGTTGACTCTCATATAGGGAGGCCAGTCTGGGTCTGTGGGGCAGAGGGCAGTGAGGGTGTGCGAGTATGGATCAGTGCGTCTGGTGCCCATGAGAACAGCACGGAGCTCAGGTCTCTTCTCCTGCACATCAATAAGAGCCTGACGAATGTTTCCCTCCACAGCTAACAGGTCCAGTTCGTATCTGCAAAACACATACATGAGTATTTTCTCTACTTATCTTAATTAATAGTTCATATGTACAGGCATTGCAATGTCTATTGCTGAGAACTGTGGCATGGGTGGACAATGCACAACTAATAATAAATACATTATAACAGACCGTTTTTTTCCCCATTTGGGTCAAAAGGAGACGAAAGCAAGGTTCTCATTTCTAAATAAATCAATTCTAAAAAGGTTTACCTTTTTATCGTGTCCTGTAGAAATTTTTCCATCTCTGGGAACGGGGAGACGATTCGGATGTACAGTGCTTTCACCTTGTCTTTGCTGTCTGGATAGCGGCTGAGAATGAAGCAGGGTTATTAGCTAATATAAATGCTGTGTTTGTGTAGTGTATACTCTATGCTCTACATTGAAAATCTTCACATGCTGATCTTTCGTTATTGTTAAGTATTTGTAAGGTATGACCTGCATATATAATAGACACAAAGGTCATCTGTCAAACAGCTGGACTTTTGGTATAAATTTGTAGCATTTTCTAACCAACTAAAACTTCAAAAATAAAGGAAAAAAAACAATAGCATTGCCCAGGGGCTGATTACAGAGCTTCATTTTTTTAACAGCAAAACCCAACATTTTTTTTATAGTTTCACAATTTATCTGTATGTTAAAAAAGAAAGGAAGTGAGAAGTGTGTGAACGGAAACTGGATGGGTCTTTATTAGAAACAAAACTGCCTAATCAGGCCTGTTCTACAAAATGCAGAAGCGCTTTTCAAAAAAAAAAAAAGAGAGAGAATTCTAGGAACAAGTCGCTGTTCCGTACTTTATTGCAGGTCAAGGATTTCCTGTTGTCATACCTTTAATTGAAGCCAATTACTTGGACCTTGGTTCCAGCACCATAACGTGAATACTGGTAAACTTAGGTATTTGCAACAGTTCTCTTTACATAACTTTTTTTTGGTCAAGTTTAAAGAGATGGATCAAGCTTAATGACTCTTATGCATTGCACATCAAATAGAAATACAGTGGTGTGAAAAAGTGTTTCCTGATTTCTTTTTTTTTTTTTTTGCATGTTTGTCACACTTTAATGTTTCAGATCACCAAACTAATTTAAATGTTAGTAAAATATAACACAAGTGAACTGCAGTTTTTAAATGAAGGTTTTTTATTATTGAGAGAAAACAAAATAGTGAACCACAGTGAGAGCTATTATTCACAAATAGCAAAAACATGGAACAGTGGAGAAACTACCCAAAAGTGGTCGGCCGACCAAAATTACCCCAAGAGCACAGATTCGGCTCATCCAAGAGCTCACAAAAGACCCCACAACAACATCCAAAGAACTGCAGGCCTCACTTGGCTCAGTGAAGGTCAGTGTTCATGACTCCACCATAAGAAAGCGACTGGGCAAAAATTATAAAAATGGTCTGCATGGCAGAGTTCTGAGACGAAACCTGCTGCTGAGCAAAAAGTACATAAAGGCTCGTCTCAGTTTTACCAGAAAACTCTTGATGATCCACAAGACTTTTGGGAAAATACTCTGTGAACTGACCAGACAAAAGTTGAACGTTTTGGAAGGTGTGTGTGTCCCATTATGTCTGACGTAAAAGTAACACCGCATTTCAGGAAAAGAACATCATACCAACAGTAAAATATGGTGGTGGTAGTGTGATGGTCTGGGGCTGTTTTGCTGCTTCAGGACATGAAAGACTTGCTGTGATAAATGGAAACATGAACTCTGCTGTTCCAAAAAACCCAAAAATCCTGAAAGAGAATGTCTAACCATTTGTTCGTGACCTCAAGCTGAAGTGAACTTGGGTTCTGCAGCAGGACATTGATCCAAAACACCCCAGCAAGTCCACCTCTAAGTGGCTGATGAAAAACAAAAAGACTATGAAGTGGCCTAGTCAAAGTCCTGACCTGAATCCTATTGAGATGCTGTTGTATGACCTTAGAAAGGCGGTTCATGCTCGAAAACCCTCCAATGTGGCTGAATTACAACAATTCTTCATAGATGAGTTACCAAAATTCCTCCACAGTGCCGTAACAGACTCATTGCAAATTACCGCAAATGTTTGATTGCAGTTGTTGCTGCTAAGGGTGTCCCAACCAGTTATTAGGTTTAGGGGCAAACACTTTTTCACACAGAGCCATGTAGTTTTCGATTTTATTTTCCCTCAATAATTAAAAACTTTCATTTAAAAACTGCATGTTGTGTTCACTTGTGTTATCATTTACTAATATTTAAATTAGTTTCATGATCTGAAACATGCGTGTAACAAACATGCCAAAAAAAAAAAAGAAATCAGGAATAAACACTTTTTCACACCACTGTATATAGTCAAATCAATCAAAAAGTGTATTTATGGGCTGTTTAAAAATGTCACAATTCTGATACTCTCATTTCTCTTTTCCTCACCGTTTAAGGGCAGCATAGAAAAGATGCAGCAGCGCCGTGCAGTCTTTGCCACCGTTGAAGCCGATGCAGATCTCATTCAGTCGGTAATGATCCAGTGCCTTCTCGATCGTCCTCAGAGCTGCAGCTACTTTCTCCCCAAGGGGTGAGCCTGAAAAAGTGTAATTAAAATTATATATATATATATATATATATATATATATACACAACACACACACACACACACACACACACACACACACACACACACACACACACACACACACACACACACACACACACGCACACACTGGGAACACCCAGTTTTTTACGGTTTTAGAGAGACATGCATTTTCCTTTTATTTATATGCAACAACGTAGGTAATTTAACAGTATGAAGATTCACTTTGACAAAAGCAATAAATAAATGTATAGATATACTTTATTTTTATTGAAAAAATCCTCTGTGGGCATGAATACTGTTTACGTTTAGCTGAAATACTTCGCTAGTTGGAGATTTCTATCTGCCTGTCCATTTCATGATAGATAGCACTCTAACAGACTGTTTGCTCTCTGAATGACATTTACAGAGCTTGGACGTATGTTTCGAGTGATTATCTTGTCGTATTACAAACTTGGATCCAATTAGCCGAAGTCCAGACAGAATGGCGTTGAAGTATGTAATGGAAGCAATGTTGGTCAGTATTCCTTTCACTTGTAATTAATCTCCAATCTTCCCTGCTTCAAAACAATCCCAGACTTTTTAGCATCCGCCTCTATGTCTGACTGTGGGTGTAAAATAGTTTGTTAAGTAGAAGTACCCACATCTTCTCTCCTGTTCTTCGTCTTACATAAGTTCTCCTGTTAGAGCCAAAAATGTCAGACTTGGACTCATCTGACCCCAGAATTTTCTTTTAGCCGTCACTGTCCAATTCTCTTCTATATATATATCGAAAACACACTTTAACCGGCTCCAAAACCAGACTTTGAGCATGAGAAAAACCACACAGAACACAACCAGTCTGTTGTGCATTATTTATCAGCGATTTCTGTCTTTGCTGATATTATCCCATTTCTTCACTTGCTGTTTTTTCCGTATGGAAATCAAAGAGAACTATTCATGAATCAGTTTTACAATAATTACCATTCAAGGCGAGTGAGTAGACCTCATGAGGAGCAACGGCTACCGGATCGCTGACCAGCGGCACCACACTCCCTTTAGGAAGCTCCTCCTCTAGCTGGGCCTGTGCCCTCTCCACCTTGTTGGCACTATCCGAGTCTAGCACGAGTCTCACACGGAAGTAGTTACTCAGCCAGTCGGGATACGATCCGAGCGCGATCTGCTTTCCCCATTCTGACTGCAGCCTCGTCAGGATGGGCGCGATTTCTCTTTCGTCAGCATCCACGAACACCTCACGCGTGTGGAAAGCAGTCCCCGGGCTGGCAAACAGATGTTCCAGGCCATTGAATGCTCGCTCCAGAAGTGTAGGGATCCCAGGGAACATGTAGACGTTGCGCACACTGACGAGTGGGAAGCGCAGAGGTTCGCCGCTCTGAGGATCACGGCCGTAGTTCAGCCTTGCAGAAGAGGGCACCATGGCAAGTTTCATTGTGGCACTGGTAGAATCGACAGTACCGAAGAACTGCTCGAGAAGGCGTGTGAGGTCTGGGTGGGCATGCAGACTCTCATCGAATGCCAGCGCCACCGCTTCGAAGGTTACGTCATCGTGCGTGGGCCCGATGCCCCCCGCCGTGATCAGGTGTGTTACCGTTGGTGAGAGCGCGGCCACTTCCTTAGCGATGACCTCCTGCACATCAGGCACCACCGAAATGCGCTGCACACTGACTCCCAGCTTGCGCAGGCCGCGGCACAGGAAAGTGCTGTTCGTGTCCGCCGTGTGACCCTAAGACATAAAAATATACATTTTAAGACTTTTTTAAATTAAAATTGTATAAACATTGCATCCCTGATAAAAGGACTGTTTCCAGTCATTTATTGCTCAATCACTGCATACCGTACAGGCAATTTTATCATTAGTATTTTTATGCATTTAAAAATAAACGTAAAAGTAAAAGCACAACAACTGAAAAAGCAGATGAACAGCTGATAAAGGTTTTTTTGCATAAAATGTGTAGTACAGCGGTTGGCAAAAAAGTACCGCAATGTAAAAGTACCGTAATTTCCGGACTATAAAGATCATATATAAGCCGCACCCACTGAATTTTACAAATATTTTTATTTTTAACACAAATAAGCCGCACCTGTCTATAAGCCGCACCGGTCTACACTAATGTACTTTACACAGGCTTTAACGAAAGACACGTTACACACGGTGTAACAGGTGAAATATGTTGCGCTTTCTTTAGGAGCATAGCGGTATTTTTTGAATAGCATGCCAGAAGCGAGCTCTCCCTTCACCCTGACTCAACGCGTTACAACGGCTTGTATCTAAACAGAAGCCGACCAAGAAAGTCATTGTTTACTGTCTTACTCCTTCCTTTCACCACTATTTCTCTCGGGAGTTTATCTTTTGGCATCGTCGTGTGTTTAAAAATCACCCGATGGAAGTTTTTTCTCCCGATGCCGTGCAGCTCAGAACACAGGTGAGGTGCGTTTTTTCGTTTCCGTTCAGAAATTTCATTGGTCTAATGTTATGGGGTTCAGTTTTTTGGCTTGAAGTTTGTAAAACCAGAAAAACTCAGGAAAAAATCATAAATTAGCCGTTTCTTTGTTTAAGCCGCGGGGTTCAAAACGTGGGAAAAAGAAGCGGCTTACAGTCCGAAAAATACGGTAGCTCGCAGACCCAAAGCGAGCTTCACCATACAGATTAAGATTTTTTAAACAACGACAGGGGATGATGGTTACATTGATGTGTTTCTTATGCAAAGCTGTTCAATGTCTAATCTGAAGCTATATACAGCCTAATATAATGGCAGGCTAAATCGAACTGGTATTTTAAGTACTTTAAGATCAAGATTTACCCCTCAAACCCCTCATGATGAGAGACATGAAGCTAAAATTGTGTGTGGTTTTTAAATAAACAGATCTTTTATTTTTCCAAACTATCACCATTTCACCCTGTGTAATGGTAATTACCGGAGTGCCACATCGTAGCGGGTTTGTCTCTGCGTCTCACCTTGAGAATCTCATCACCGACGATGATGATGGCGGCGGTGACGGCTTCTCCGTTCTCGGTGCTACCGTTTTGAGCCATGCTGCTGAGGTGAGCTCCCACACGGCGAATCCTCTCCATGGCTCTGCACAGCCGAGGTAAAGCCTGGAGCATTCAGACGGGGCGAAGACTAGGGATAAGACACAATTGTGTTTATGAATGCTTAGAGTCATCGCAAAAATATATCCTGTAACAGTGAAAGCTGTTGGATTCATCCAAGACCAAAAAGATTGTTAAAGGTCTTGCTCAAGCAGAACAGTGGCAACTTGATTGACTGTATAAAGGCCCAGGGGCCCAAGCAGTCAGGGGCCCCAAAGTCAGAAATTATTTACTACCTACAATCAAAAGGCCTCCACATTTAACAGTGTGTGATGTGATTCTCGCTGTCATCTGTTATTTGCTATTCAGTAGGTTACATGATACTAAATAACAGGCTGCAGCTCAGTGTTCTGGCCTCTTCACGGAGAACGGTGACTTGTGACGTCACGGAGGTAACCTTTGAATCTCCCTCTAGTGGTAAAGCGTGGAAACACAACTGAAGAGGAATCCTCTCCCACAAACCCTAACCTCATATGACCAGGGATTTAAACGCATAACCTGATTTTGATCCATATCATCATCACCATCATCATCATCAGAAGAAGAAGAAGAAAGACAATATAGCTGAGACGAGTTATGATTTTTAAATGATTTTACAAATTACAAATAAGATATAGTATGGATTATTTACCATGGCTTTTTTGACTCCCTTACCTTCTTAGCAGGTGATAAATGATCACTGTGTGTGAATCATGCCAAGATCATGCCTTGAGAGGTGCATCTTCTTGAACATAAGCATGTGCTTAGACCAGAGGGCATTGAATTACTACAGCGGTCAATGTATCTATAATACAGCATGTCAATGAAGATTTAATAGGCACTGGAACATCCAATGACAGTCAATCATACTAAAACATAACTAACTAGAATATAATTAAAAAGAACAGAGTATAAACCGTTCAATAAAGTCCCACAATTTGTTGACTTGACCATGGACCCTTGCCCTCCGCTCAGATGCTTCAAAACAATACGATCATGTCCTGTAAGGAAACTTGAGCTCCTCTCGAATCATCCAATCGGATGCAGCGTTTGCCGGACCTGACGCAGTAGGTCCTCTGCATGGACCAATGAACATTGAGGAAGGCGGGACTTACCACTCAACCCGGAAGTGCCGCTACTTTTCCTGGGTGAGGGTGTCGTGACGTTTTTCCGCCTATATTCAGCAAATCCCACCTATTATTACACACATGCCTTCAATGTGCCCCATTTTTATGTCTAAGTTGCAATAATGCTTTCTTATCTCCTTTTTTTTCTTATGTCTAATAAAATAAAGCTTTCTTACTTAAAATATTCTTTCAGAAAATGTATTGAGGACACACCTATATCTAAACAATGTTAAAAACAAGTTTGTTCATTTAATTCCCTCAGAAGCAGCAAGCTTTAAAGTGGTTTGGTTTGTGGTCAAACTGAAGCCTTTTCCCAAAACACTGTGTAAGGACGAGAGCCCAGTCACAGAAAAAAAAAATCCCACACACACACATTGAAACATCTATACATCTACACATCTCTTTCATCTGTTTCTATTGTGATACCCAAGTCACAAGAGCTCACTTATGAATATCTGGAGTGACAGATTGGGATCATGATGTACTAGTTTTACTTCAGGTGTTTTTGGGGGGCTGTAATTCTCATTCCCATTGCTGCACTGTATATTTTTCAATTTCAAATTATTTGTTGTAATAAGGGTTGGCCTTGGGAGTTTCACTACTTATGTCATTTAACAACTCTCATATAAGTAGTGATACTTTAATACTTTAATTCAATACTGCCATTGTATTGAGAAGCTTGAAGGTGGAATGGTAGCTCAGTAGTCAAGGCTCTGGGTTACTAATCGGAAGCTTGGGGGTTCAAGCCCCGGTATCGCCCAGCTGCCACTCTTGGGCCTTTTAGCCAGGCCCTTAACCCTCTGTGCTTCAGGGTCACCATATCATGGAATATGTGAAGAATTAATTTCACTGTGCTTTAATGTATATGTGACAAATAATGGCTATTCTATTGATTATCACATACAAATATTATTCCTGGCCAGGATTTTAACAGATTTGCTACTATTTCTTGCACTGCTCCTCTGTTTATTGTAAACACATCTCAGTATTCTGTCACTCAGTTATATATCTTGTGATCATTCAGTCATTTGTACCTTCTGAGAATTCGATTTGAGTCATAAATCTCGACTAATTAAGTCAATTAGTCATATAGGAAACAGGTTAAAGGGGGAACAATTGTCAACATTGTCTTGTTCTGTCACAAAAACATAAAGGAATGTAGTTTGAATAATAATTTTTGAATGGTTTTTTTTTGTTTTGTTTTATAAATGTAATAAATAAAAAGTGTGTGTAGTGCATTGTAGTTTATTTATTATTAATCTAAAAAATATATTTCATAATTAAAAATACTGGTATTGGTATTGACATTCTTGGTTTTTAGAAGTACCTGGTATCCTATTAAAACCCATTTCACTGCTATAGGTTTTGCAGAATTTGCCCTTAATCCCACTTACCCACATGCCCCACACTTTATATAAAAATCCTTAAAAACTCTAACTATTCTTCACTGTCAGTGTTAGTCTTTAGGAATTTTATATGCTCAAATATTTGTAAAACATTTGTATTGTTTAAACAATGAAGGAAATAAGTGAAATCTTAATTTTCACAACCTCAAGACTTCAGTGAGATGCTTTTTTTATTCGTTACATCTACTTTGAGAGGCCTGGGTTGCAATCAGCTTTCCAATTCATTCCAATGGTATCAATAGGGTTGAGGTCAGAGCTCTATAGCAGGCCACTCAAGATCTTCTACTCCAAACCATGTAAACCATATCTCCATGAATGCACACGGGCATTGTCATGCTAGAACAGGTTTGGGTCTCGCAGTTCAAGTAAAGAGAAAACTTAAATATACCACATGCAAACGTTTAATACGATTCATTAAATAAAGCGAAACATTCTATTGTGTGCCTGAGGAGGAACCACATAAGGCTGGAAAAGTCAGGTGACCCAAAACTTTTATAGTGTCCAACTATAAGTATATAGTGTAACAATAGAGCGTACATTTTTGTGTTTTCTGGAATATCTTAAATGATTATACAGGGCTCCTGGTCACAGAGGGCTCTAAGAAGGGCCTAGGTATATTTTTAGAAATCGGAATTAGGCCCATGGAGAGTGTATTTACACAGGGACTAGACATTCGTCAGACAGCCCTGAGCCTAAGCAGCTGAACTAAAGTGCAAAATGTCTGAAACTCCTAAAATATCTAGTTTTACTGACCAAAAACTTTATAATAATTAAGGAATAAAACACGGCAGGATGTTGTTATAAGTAACTAATCCATGCTGGGTTGGTGTGAAAAAGTTCAGACACAAAGCAGACTTACTTGGAATAAGTGTCTCTTTGCAGTTAGTGAAGTGTTTGTTTAGCTGCTCAAACTTCTATCTCTGGACAAGAAAACAAATAACCACAGTTAGGAGTGGCAGTACACTCTGAGAGTTCTTTTTGGCCCCCCTTCCTCCTTTATGATAGCCCTGAACAAGTGTGTGTCCCAAATGTATTATGTTTGTTTGTTTTAGCATTATTTTACCTTGAACTGTTTGTTCTCATCATGTTTCCATTTCACACTTGTTAAAATCAAAGTTGGAAACTGCAGGTCAGAATGAACTAAGAACAGAAAGTATAGATTGTTGATCATCACATGCTCTTTGCTGACGGAATACAGTGTGTGTCATTTTAAGACACTGCCGAGATCCAGAAGATTCATACAGTGACAGGTCCTACGACCCTATATTAAGCGACTGATGCTTTTATTTTTAACAAAGGCGTATGAAACCAGTTTAGATGCTAGTAGTTTATGCTGTATCTGAATGTTATAAATCCACAGAAATTCATCTGGCTTATTCAGAAGAAAGAATTACTCCTCAGAAAGAAAAACATGGGGAAGCTTACGTTATTTTTTTTCACTAGAGTGCCTTAAGTATTTATTCATACTGGTATTTATTGTAAATAGGCCCCTTATGCACTTCTGGTTAGATGCTTAATGTATTTCATTGGCTCTGTACATGTACCTTGCACAATGACAATAAAGTTGAATCTTATCTAATCTAATAATGCAGTGACTGAGATGTGCATTTTATTTGCTAAATGTCACACCCACCCTCGAATGATTAAGCATGTCAACTTTCTGTTTAATTTAGAGATTTAATGATTGTGTTTTGTTTTTCTGATGTTTTGTCTTCATATTTTTGTGGCCTTTTATGTATTTGACATGATTTATGTATTATGTGTTTATGTATGTATAATTCAATTCAAATTTAAAGCAGCTTTACAGAAATTAAAAGATTATGAATATACGTTTTTCATTTATAAATTAATTTGTAAGTTCATCTCTACTGAGTGATCCAGTGGCACCAATGACAAGGAAAACCTCCCTGAGGAGAAATAAAGGATAAACCTTGAGAGGAACAAGTTTTAAAAGGAAACACCTCATCTTCCATTCATTAAAGTTCCATCATTGTTGAAGTTTTTAACTGTGGTCTGATGGAGACTCGATTGGAAAATACTTTATGGTGATTGGAGTCCTTTAACATTGTCCTAAGCAAACTCCATTCCAGTCCAAATTACTCACAGTTCTTGAGTTGAACCCTCCACAGTAACCATATGAATCTATAAACTGTTCATGTGGAACCATCCTTAGCTGCAACGAATGGTCTTTAATCTAAAAGAACTCCATCTAGAAGTTGAGCATCAGGGGGAATGGTAGTCCTTAGCCAATGCAGAAGAATGTTTTTTTTTATTTCAATCCAAATCCATCACCGATTTTGAGTTGAACCCTCCACAGTGACCTTATGAATCCATAAACCGATTATGTGGAACCATCCTCATCCTCAGCAAGTGGTCTCCAATCGAAAAGAACTCTCTCTATACTTTAGGGAATCAGAATGAATTATTGAAGTAAAAAAAAAATAATACTCCACTACTACACACTCCACTTATACGCACTACAAGTTATTAAAATGATTACTAAGCAACTCAAGAACTTTGAGGATGGATTTGGACTATCAGGAGCACTGGTTGCATTTACTCGCCTATAAGTGCACACCTTAACAATGATAGAATGAAACAATGATGGAATGAATGGACTTTCGGTGCCACCCAAATGAGGATGGGTTCCCTTTTGGTTCCGGTTCCTCTCAGAAAGTTTTCCAGATCGACATACAAAAGTGCTTTGAGTCTCTATGCTAGATTTCAAACGTATGATAAATCAACATGTTCGCTTATTAGGGACAAACTTACTATCAGAATCAGAATCAGGTTTATTGGCCAAGTGTGTTGACACACACAAGGAATTTGGTTCCAGTTGTTAGTGACTCTTAAAGTACAGACATAAATAAAAACTATACGTTCAGCTTGGACTATACAAGACAAAACAGACAAGACAAGACAAAAACAGACTATACAAGACACTACAGACAATGTGAGACAGTATAGACAGTGTGAGTATTAGAGATACAGATTAGTAATGTTTTATAAGCAACAAACTTACACATACTTTTATAACCACTTTATCTCTGTTAAGCTGCTTTGAGACCATGTCCATTGAGAAAAGTGCAAAACAAATACAAATGAATTGATCTGAATATTTGTTTTTTTAGGAATGTTCAACAGACAGATGTGGAAATATGACTAAAGAGTTACAGTTACAGAGCATCACTCATTAATCCTGGTACAAATCAATTGACCAAACTCTCCTTTACTCTGTAGTTTAATCACAGTCTATGCTTTGGGCATATGAAAAAAATATTATTTGCTGATTTCTATCAATTCGCAAAGGGTGCTTGAACAGAAAACACGAGAGAATCACGGAAAGCATGGCTCACGCGCGCTGTTCTTTCTGCGATTGCGCAAACGAGTGAAGGCCGCGCGCTCGGCCGGGCCAGGTGCAGGCGCTCGCGCTGTACGCCAAACCGAATGACGCAGGCGGATCGCGGAAGTGTGCGTGTGTGCGCGCGCGCGTGTGTATGTGTGTCTCTGGTCTTTGGAAAGGGTGGCGAGCATAGGAAGGAGGAAAAGGAAGAGTTAATAGAAAACAGAGAGACGACAAAAAAGTTTTCATGTCCTTTTTTTTTCCCTCAAGCACTTTAAACACAGCCGGCAAAAAACAGGCGGCGGGATTTTTTTTTGTATTTGTCACCGGACTGTAAACTTTTTTTCTTCTTCAATGTAACACTGCAGGAAGTTGAGGTTACAAAAAAAAAAAAAAAAAAGGTTCGGGAAAGGAGGATATAGGAGACCCGAGGACTGCAAAGAGGAAGAGTGTGGGTAAGTTTGTAGAGAGAAAGAGTTTGCAGTAGTTTCTTTTTACTCATGAAGATGTTGTGAAAGTTGAGAAAGTTTCGCTGTCGCCTTTTTCCAATCCGCTCTTTGACTTGTTCACTCTTGACTGGTATGAATCCCAGTCCTCATGCCTCCTTATACTTACTTACTTACTTACTTACTTACTTACTTTCTTACTTACTTACTTACTTACTTACTTCTATCTATCTATCTATCTATCTATCTATCTATCTATCTCTATCTATCTATCTCTCTATCTATCTATCTATCTATCTATCTATCTATCTATCTCTATCTATCTATCTATCTATCTATCTATCTATCTCTATATATATCTCTATATATATCTCATATATATCTCCATCCTGTACATGTGTCCTGAGTTGAATAAGGGCTGTTCTATGTCGTATAGTATAAGTTTGACTTGACTAGGAAGCCATGTGGGATTGTCTTGACTTCAATATTCCCACTTTTTTATGACATCATGAAAGAAAAAAAATCCTTTTGTGGTTTTGTTTAGTCCCTAGATGTTTTCTCATATCTCATACAAACCCATATGATAGAGATTTGAGTGCAATTTCCTGTATAATTGTCTCAGAACCCCCCAACAGAAAGAAAAACACAGGTCTATTGAGTGACCATGTCTCTGCCATTTTCCCCACCCTACTAATCTTCCTGAGGTTTCATTAAGAATATCAAATGAGTGATTAAAATAAAGGTTTTCATGCTATTCTGGTGCAGAAACATAACAGTGCCGTGGAGTTTTGTTTGTTCAGGAGCTGTCTTGAACCTTGTTGTACAAGGGAGGAAAACAAACCTACTTTTGTTTGCTCACCGATCGTCATTACGATTCAGACAAAACCTTTGGTTGATTGCAGAATGATTTTTTTCACACCATATTATATATGTGTTTTAAATGTGTATCAGACGTGATCAGAGAGCACACGCTCGTTCTCCAATCAGAAATCAGCATGTGAGGACAATAAAGAAAGAGAGGTTTGTCACATATATACATTAGAGCACAGTGAAATTCCTCCTTCACATATCCCAGCTTGGATAGGAAGCACCCCTGGAGCAAAGAGCGTTAAGGGCCTTGCTCAAGGGCCCAATGGTCGTAGGTTGACAGTGCTGATGCTTGACTAACAATTTTCTAATCAGTTATCCAGAGCTTTAACCTTTGAGCTGTCACTTATCCTCTCAAAGGCGATATTCAGGAAAATGTGCAGGGGGGGGAAACATTCCTATATATACACCCAAGCAAATTTGCATGTAAGAACAATGCGTGCAGCTGAAGCAGAATTAGGAAATGTCACACACAAATGTTTAATTGTTTGCAGGGTGCAGTCGTATGTAACTATCACCGACATGATGAAATTAAACACAAGGTTTGCTTGTCTGTCCAACCCCCCCCCAAAATGCGATCAGGCGACCGTTATCAGGGAGTTCCTCAATTCAGCAGGTATAGCTGTAACGATGACGATGGTGCGACTATGTTCAAATATTAGAAGTCAAACCGCGATAATTACGACGTCTTATTCTAGAAAACGTTGCTTTAACGGTTCTCAGTACCAGCGGTTCCACAGGCTCCATCATTAAACTAAACTTGGTTTTGTTCAGGTGAATTATGTAGGTTTACATCTTGCGCCAGCAATAATGAAGCACGTCGCGTCTCCTTAAAGCTTCCAGTAATGTTGTCCTAACATGCTTTTTTTGCACATCTCATCTCATTTATTCAATTTTGATCCAGAGGAAGCCGTGAGCAGATATTCGGTGGTACATGTTTAACGCTGTAGGTATGTTTCCTCCAGGCCCAGGCATGACCACAATTAGACTCGTTTGTATTATTATTATTAATTTTTTTACACTGCTTCAAACTCATTCCTGTTTCTGTGTAAGTGTGCGCCAGGTACAATAGATTAGATGCCCTTAAAGTTATCGTTGGTCTTTCTCACACACAGACTTGTAGACACTCTGAATGTCAGACAGTTAAAAAAGAGGCACCTTTAAAACCGCCAGCACAAAGTAATGGAAAGCAATTTTCCTCACTCTTATCACTCACACTGGCTGTTCCATCTCATCGGTTGCAGGTTGTTTGAAGTCAGAAGACCCCCATATTAAAAAAAAGCCAGAGCAGAACGTTGGTTATGTGTATTGAATCAATTCAATGGTGGAAATCCAAAACAAAAACAAAACAGTAAACACTTGAGAGATTTTTTGTGGGTAGTTCTGTGAATAAATTAATGGATTCAACAGAGAAAAAAAGCCTTAGAGGGTAGTGTTGCAAGATCATCTGCCATAGCTTTTAGATTTTTTCTACATATACACACGCTATGGATAAAAGTTTGTGGAAACCTGATCATAAGCTCCCATTCCACTTTACTCAGTCTGTGTAAAGGTGACACGCATTCAGTTCACAGTGTTCAATAGGGTTGAGGTCAAAGCTGTATAGCAGGCCACTCAAGATCTTCCACTTCAACCCATGGAAAGCCATTGAGCTTGCTTTGTGTACAGGGGCACGGTCAGGCTGAAAAAAGGTCTGGGTCTCCTAGAGCAACTGAAGGGAACATTTTAATGATGATGCTTTTAAATACATCGGATACAATTGTGTGCTTTGAACTTTGTGGTAACAGTTTGGGGAAGAACAGTTTATAGTGGTTTACTTTTCATTTCAAGGGACAGGAACAATAGTAACTGTTTATAGCTGTAATAATGCAAGTACTAGTATGATCTGTTTGATGGGTGTCCTATTATATTATATAAATCTTAGCAGTGTTAAAGAAGAATAATCTGTAGTGGGGTTGGCTGTTGGATCTTTAGATTGTCTGCCTATCTACTACAAAGAAGTCTTTTTTCTTTTTTTTCTTTTTATTTGTCACTTAACAAATATCTTGGTCAGTATGGGTTCCTAATAGCATTTACCGTATCTGCATAGCCAGGGTAAGCAAATCTGCTTTTCATGGGTATCAGTTGCAGCTTAAGCATGACTAAAGCAGCGTTCAGTCCCCACGCTGCCCCACCAGCATTCCAACTTCATCCACCTTCCATGGAATTACTTATCTTTTGCTTTGCTTCCTCACTGTGTTCCAGGTTTCCAGACACAACTTTCAATTCAAGAAATGTTCTAGAATGCCTGAATGCACAGAATTGCAATCCTCCAAGCAAGGAAAAACACCCGACGGTGTTATAAGCAAATAATGTACGCCAGAGCAGTGTGACACGGCCCGAAGCTAAACGGATTATATTATTTTACTTATTAATGAGGCAAGTTAGTTCCTAGTAGAGCAGCTTTAATAAAGGCTTGTGCACCTATTGTGATGTTAATTAGGCCAAAATAAATATAATATATCGTGTTGTACAAGAATAAAGGAAACACTCCTTTCTCCTGAAGACTCTTCTGTGTCTAGAAACTGGCTGCTACAAAGCTCTGACACCTGAGCCTACACCCATATATGTTACATAACTGTTTCCTAACACAACGCTTCAAGTTTTAATGAGTATACATTTTATATATATATTTTACTGTTTCCAATATGGTTCACAGGCCCTGTGAAGGTCTTGTTTTTACAGCAACTTTTAAGTATTTGACAAATGAACCTTATAATTCAGGTTGTAGGTGATACTAGTGTTGGAGACGTGTGGATCTAGAGAACAAATTGGCAACTTCTGATGTGAGAACTTAGCAGCCTTTTCGTGAATTCAGGTGTATTCCCATAAACCTAAATCTGAAAAATGTGCTATGTATGTATGTATATAATCAGTTGCGGGTTGTGCATTTGGTACCTGGGCCTTCAGTGGGGACTTACCCGTCTTAATCCACCTCTAAATACCACCACTATCACGTCACAATTATAGAAACAATCGATACTATACAAAAACGCAATATAACAACGCATGGCATTACAGACAGAGAGAGAGAGAGAGAGAGAGAGAGACATTTCAGATATGGAGGGTGAACACCATTTTACTAAAGCAATAAGCTCCAAACCTTTACACTGCAACCGCAACTGTGCCACCTACATCATCTGGAGCAGTTCAGAATCTATATTTGTCTAATAACATGACAAAAACATAAAGATTTAAATAAAATACAACTTACTCTCATATATACATACTCATAATGCATACTCATAATTTGCAATGCTCTTCAGAGGCTGTAAGCCAGTGGTACCGCTCGTAATCACTGGTCTGGAAGCGGCGAACAAACCCTTTCCCGGGCTGAGACAAGCTAGTTAGCTTCAGGGTTGATCGACCTCCTAACGATGTCTAGCTTTTCCTGCAAATATATTTTTTAAATATGTCCAAGACCAAATAAATTTCTCTTCCTCTGTAGGCATAAAAAAAAGGTCTAACTTCGATGTATTAATGTGTGCAGAGCTACAGACGTGTTTTGCTAGTTGAACTTGGCTGTAACAGTTTCCCTCTAAACCAACCAATCAGAGGATGGAAAAATGCTGACGCTATACTGGGCCAGCTAGCTGCCCTGTGAGGTGAATTTGAAATCGGATTGGTTAAAGACACACCTGTTAGTAATATTCTCAAGTAAAAAGGCCAGCAGTACAGACTCTGAAGGCCCTGGGCAGATTAGATTGACATGGCAGCACATAGAGGCTGAAATGTGATTGGACAAAAAAATCAAACTTCCACATACACGTACTGAAAGCAGTGCAGCCACGAGAAACTCCACAAAATGAAGAGAATAAACTGTTGGGGATAAATTAATAAAATTTCATAGAAACAAATATTCGAATTTAGGTTGTAAATGTAGGTTAGTACTTCTGAGGAAGGCTTTGATGGCCCTGACCGCCCACCACTGATATATATATATATATATATATGTGTACACAGTGGCCCCCGACCTACAAACGCCCGACTGTTATTATTATTATTATTATTATTATTATTAGTATAGTAGTAGTAGTAGTAGTAGTAGTAGTAGTAAAGTTGCCGCCTTGTGTTACACCATAATCTCACTAATGAACTATCATTGGTAGTAAATGAGGAAAATCTTATGCTCCTGTAATACGTTCTGTAATGGGATCATCCTAATGGTCTCAAAGACCATTTGAAAACCTACAAAGATGAGGCAAATCATAAAAAGTGCCTCACAGACCACAGTACTGTTCGAAATATCTTTTTGAACAAGCATACATTCGAGCCCCAGCAGCATCATCAAAACGGAATAGTAAAAAAAGTTCCCCATTCTAGATGAATCGTTCTTGCTACAGCAACGAGCAGAACTGCGTCGCTACTCTTAATGCTCTACACAGCCATTAGAGTGTCTCTGAAATCGCGGGTTGTCGCAGCACACGAGGTCTTAAGTAACAGCTGGCGACCCACACCACAGCAGGTGACTGATATAAACATAGTCTGCATTTCGCTATCACTAGCGACGAGCTGTTGAGGTTACAGCTTAAAGAAAAAGCAAATAAATTAGAAAGCAGTTTTCATGTTGTTTTCGAGTTGCACAGAATATTGTAGTGATTGCTGAGGTCATGGATTATTCTTACTAAATTTAGCTTAAAGCTTTGAGCTTATGATTGCAAGATTTCAGTTATATACCAAAAATTGTTCATTCAGCACTTTCTACAATATGGAATATGTCTTGGGTTTAGGCAAAACAGATTCCAGCTTGGGATCACCTTTCACCAGCTGAATCTTATTTTCATCTTTACTTATAGTTTGTCGGTCTCTAAATGCTGTTTATTAATATTGTACAACGATGTGGCATTAATAGAGGCCATTTTGCATTTGCCCGACGCCCTTATTCAGAGTAAATTACTATAATGTCACGGAGCAGTCGAGTGTTAACGTTGGTACTCAAGGACCCAGAAGTGGCAGGTTGGTGGTGCTGGGCTTTAAAATGTAATTATTCTTAATGCAGTTTTACATTTTAACAGTGCATTTCTTTAGCATTGATATTAAATTCTATTTATGGCAGAGCAAATGCAAAGTAAATAGATTTCATTTTTGCACAAAATTTGACTATATTCCTGACTATTTGATTATTTGACAGGTTTTTATTTGTGTTTGTACCTGGATCTCAGCCAGAAAAGCATCACACAATCTAATTACAAAAAAAAAACACTTTTTTTAAAAAATATTTTTATTTATCAGAGCATTTGTGAAATAGTAAATAGTAAACCATGGACGGGTATTTAAGTGACATGCAGTGCAGAGACTTTTTTATATATATATATATATATATATATATATATATATATATATATATATATATATATATATATTTAAATTTTTTTTATTTATTATTAATTTAAATATCATCAGCAATATGCGTACATGCTGACGTGACATATTTTGCCTATTTTGCCTGACCAAAGAATTTTAGTGAAAGACGTTTATAGTAATGAAGCTGGTGGTTTCAAAATTGGGGAAGCACAGCTGTCTGTCCTCACAGCTGTCTCAAAGCACTGCAAACCAGCCAATATCATGGATCAAGCAAAAGTTGAAAGTTTTTTTTATTATTATTTATTTATTTGTTTTGCTACTTAAAATTTTGCTGACAATTGGTAAAGATTTTGCTACACTTCACCGAAGGTATTGACAACTAGCTAGCTAGACTTATATTATATATATATATATATATATATAAAACAACAAATCTTAGAAAACACGTGTATAATAAAAAAGAACCTTAATTGCAAAGAAAATAAATTTACAAGCTATATTATTTGTGTAGAAATGTTTTGTATCTACTTGATATTTTTTGGTTTAATTGCTTTTGCCAAGATGTTTACGTTTTAAATGTCAGTCCTGATGCCTATTGTTTCACTGATTGCTAGTTGGATGCAGGGTTCAGCTCTTTTTAGAGGTTTTCCGATCATCATTTAGTGAAGCAATCCAAAAGAATAAATAAATAATAAATACATTTTGAGAGAATTTTTTTTTTCAATCTTCAATGATGGACTCTACGGCTCCCATTGAAACTGAATCCAATCAACTAATAATCAATCAACTTGATAAACTGTACTCAAAGTGTACTTGCCAGCATCTGACAGAAAAGCTCTATGGCTTCAGAGAGAACAAGATCCAGGTTGGCATGAGAGAAAAGCATTTGTTTTAGTGATTGATTCCTAGCGTTGCCAATAATCAGAGTGTCGAACACCGTACCAGTGATTGCTCCTGATCCTGCGACTGTAGCAACTTCAGCACCAAATTGACCTCAGTGTGCAGCACATGCTGGTTCACATTTACAATGCTGAATGTCCTCCAATATTGAAACAGTTTGTGTCAAAAGTATAAACTGAACCACATCTACTACTATTTATTGTTGCAAGTGACCACGTGAGTCGTTTATGGGGACTACAGAGTGACAACATTTTGTGGACAGCTGCCTATAAGATTTGTATGTACATTCCACATTTAATCCCCAATTGCTGTTATACCAACCTCCACTCTTCTGGGAAGATGTTCCACTAGATTTTAGACCATGCAAGATTTGTGATCCTTTGGCCACAAGGGTGTAACAAAAGTCAGGTCCTGGTGTAGGGTGAGGAGACCTGGGACGGGGCAGTCAGTGTTCTAATTCATCACGAAGGTGTTCCGCATCTCCATGGAGCAGGTTTTGTGCACAGGATCAGTGTCATGCTTGGAACATGTTTGATTTTAATAGTGTAAGCGAAAGGAGAGTGTGATTGGCATCCCAATACGTTTGTCCAATAAATTAATTGTTTAATTAATCAGCTCTCCTTGTGTTTGAGTGCAATGTGCTGAGTGAATCTACAGCACAGATCGTTGCGCTATTCAATTGTCTTCGTCATTCAATGCTTTAAATGCTTATTTTTTGTCTCTGACACCAAAGACGACTCAAATGGACTGTGGACTCTGCCAAAAAAACACAATTGCAGAGTTGTTTTTCTCTTTCTCTCTTCCTTTCCCATCCATTTAATGTTCTAGTTGCTAAAAATAACGGCAATTTTTATGTTGCCTTTACCTCCAAAGCATAATCTTATCCAGTAAGTGGGTCGCCTGGGACCCGAATTGCACATAGCTACACAGGATAAGACACTTCCTGTCTTCCCCTCACTGGTTGTGGCTTTAATTCTTACGCAAGGCTTCAGCAGAGCGACAGTTTTAACAGCACCATTAAAAAAAAAAAAGGGAAAAAATGGTCAAATGTAAATTATATTTCAGGCAAATGTGAACTGTGATATTCAAATAAGGAGGATCATTCTCAACTTAAAAAAGCTATTTTTATTGTGGCATAAACGATGGTGTAAAGGAATTGTGCTATGTAATGATTAATATATTTAATAAAAATGTTTTTTATTTTATTTTTTAATAAAATCAATAAGAAGTCTACATATCGTGTAACTGATCATTGAACATGCACCTAACTCCAGATCATTCGTGTTGATGTGGTGGCCATGAAAATGTGGCCAGAAAGTGTTAAGTGACTTTCTTTCCTTTCTGTGGATGTGTGGGATCATTTTAAGTACACAACATCCTCTCGGTTATTTTCCATCCCACAGCCTGTTTTTTTTTTTTTTTTTTTTTTTTTTTTTGTGTGTGTGTGTGTGTGTGTGTGTGTGTGTGTGTGTGTGTGTGTGTGTGTGTGTGTGTGTGTGTGTGTGTGTGTGTGTGTAGGTTTTATTTATTTCTCCTACTTAGTGGTGCAGTAGCAGCCTCACTGCAAGTAAGACTGTGTAAAGTACAGATATAATAATAATCTGTATGTGGGCACACTCTTTATGGACAAAAGTATTGGGACACCTGTTCTTCTGTTACCACGAATTTGAAGGCACGCAATTGCATTAATGTCTCTGTAGCATTACATTTTCCCATCACTGAACCTGTTCCAGCATGCCCAAAGCCACCTCTGTAAAGATATGCTGTTCATGGGTTGAAGTGGAAGATCTTGAGTGGCTTGCTATAGAACTCAACCTTATTGAACACCTTTGGGATCAATTGGAACGCTGACTGCACCCCATGCCTCCTCACCTACACCAGTACCTGCCTTTACCAACTCGCTTGTGGCTGAATGAGCACAAATCTCCACAATCTGGTGGAACATCTTCCCCGAAGAATGTGGAGGTTATTATAAAGGAAAGTGAGGACTAATGGTCAGATTGTTGCCCATATAGTGTGTCACATGCTATCCGTGTACTTTTCTTTTCTGAGACATTGAGGACAGTATCAGCCTCATGCTAAAGATATTACTGACCTTGAAAGCATTGTACTCGCAATGCTGCATGTAGTGTTTTAATTGTGTCACACTTTTTTTTTCCTTAATACATATTGATCTACTGTTGTTTCCTTTGTCAGTGTGTGCAATGTGTCAATGCTTTGATGCCCACACGATCATCAAGCTGCACATCGAGCCCAGGCGAAACTCGCAAAGGAAAAAAGGCCCAAGTGAACTTAAAAACTTTGTGAGCTCTGTGGGTGGTTTAACAACCAAGTTCTAAAACTGTTACACTGTTATCTAAACATTGACCCCCCCCCCTTACTGGGTCTGAAAAGATAAATATACCTTCGCTTAATGATCTCCCGAACTTGTTTTTTTTTTAAACTCTTGACAGTCTCAGTGCTCCACATGAACTAGTATTGTGTCTTCCTCTAGCTCTGAGCTCTTTTTTTCACCTCTGTAATGATCTGTTATTTTACCGATCTTTCTGTCGCAACATATAAGGACAGGAAACTGTTACAAGGGTGCTTGGAACACATTTTGTCTTCCTGTAGACAGTTTGAAAGAAATTAGATCATCGTTGTAGGATCATTCCATTATGAAACATATGAAAGCATTCACGCTGAAATATTTGTGATGGGTTTAGAGATAATGGTGCTGATTTGTCAGTGCTGAGATCACAGAGGGCCATTGTTGGAGCAGTTACAATGACATAAATAATCACTGTTTCACTGTTAGTTTAAAAAGTCTTTTCTTTTTTTCTTTTGAGAGAAAGAAGGGATCTTCAGAAAGTGAAGTTCAGGGATTGGATTATCAGTCGATGGATGGATGGATGGATGGACCACCATCTCAGAGGAAAAATTCACATATTATATTCACAAAAAAGAGTTTGAAGTAGGGCTGCAACTAACGATTATTTTGATAATTCAATTAATCGCGCGCGCGCGTGCGTGCGTGCGTGCGTGCGTGCGTGCGTGCGTGCGTGCGTGCGTGCGTGCGTGTGTGTGTATATGTATATATGTATGTATATATATATATATATATATATATAAAGAAGCCGAAAGTTTTATATAATATATATAATTTAGACTATTTAAATCTTATAGTAGCTGCTGTTTGAGGAGTGTGTGGGGGATTTGTCATTTGAACAAAATTCCCTTATGCTGGGTTGTTTCTTTCTGTAAATAAAATCATAAATGAAAAACTATTGATTATGCAAGGTGAAGCAATTTGTGTACATTAACATTTTATTGTTTTTAATGATAATTGCAGATGGCAAGTTGACAACCGTTTAAAAAAAAAAGTGAATGGAACGGAGAAACGCAGCGAGCTAACAGTCTTGATAATAATCACTGATCATAATCATAAACCCACAGTGATAAAAAAAAAAAAAAAAACAGTGATAAAAAATTTAATCGTTTACCACTGCTGTTTTTTGCTGCTTTCAGATTGTGTTCGTTCGCACCGTTTTAATGGAATCCATCACCATGTTATGAGCGAGCTGATTGCGCAACATGATGCTCACGATCCACAACAGGACAGATCCAGTGCGACTTTCCTGAAGTGACCAAACAGTCAATAACACTTCATTAAACTACACCATTTTCACATGATAAGGAGATTTTGCTTACTGTACTGATGTTCCAGTGCATATGTCCTATAAATCTAAATTATCAAATATATCTGAAGTGGATTTTAGAATAACTACTTGGTAAAATATGGAAGAACTTGGGTGACCTCAACACTAAAAAAACGCTCCGCGACCACACGTTAATTTCAATCGTTTCTCAAAAGTCGCTCATCCACACTGAAACGTCTGAAAACGCTTACGTCTCTGTACTGCACATGCGCACATCGTAAGGTGCTACGATCTTCACCATTTCTGCCCGCCGCACTTTAAAACGCCGTGCCGATGACAAAAATGCGTTGCGGTTTCCGAAATCTTCCATTTGCCGTTTTCAAATTTATCCACTTTGAAACGGGTTTTCAAGAAGCGTCGTTTTCGTTGACTACAAACGCAGTGTGGAGAGAAGCAGAGCAGAGTGATGAGCTCTTGTTCAGTGTGATTGCTTTTGCTACAAACAGCCTCTTGTACCACTTCTTTCTACTGTACTTTGAATAAATCTTCTACTACAAGAGCTTTGCGGTTTCATCAGTGGGTTGCAAAAATGAATAAAAATGATCAACAGATGTGTTGGTCATGTGGCAGGCAGCCAATCAGAACTGATTTTTGGGAAAAATAAGGTATTTGAGGTTACGGTAAGCCAGTTGGGTCGACCCACTGCTGGCAAAAAGAACCCATTTGTGCTCACACCGGCCTCTCCTTATTGTGGGGAATGATTGTGCTTGTGCATACAAATGTTTCCTCATTCACGAACTTACGAAGAAAAGCAACACGAAACAGGTGAATTGTGCTTGGTGATATCCAGATCACGATATTTGAATGTATTATGCATCTCTACCGAACGTTAATGGTAAAGCCTTGCTGCATCACATCCCTTTTAGCATGTCGTCAGATAGCATTGTGGGGAATCTTAGAAGCATTTGAAAAACGTCAGTGAAAAATCAGTAATAACACTAATAATGGCATGCTAGCTTTTAATGATTAGCATTATATATGCAAAGACATTTAGGGTGAGAAATCAACCTTGCACCTTGTGTTCCTCAGCTTGAAGAGAGGGCGTGAAGAGGAGGAAAGGAAGGAGACTGTTTTAGTCCAACTCAATGTGTGTGCGCTTGGAAGAGGGAGAGGGTCTAAAATAGAACTGGCATTTGTGCTCTGGGAGACTCTGGATTTTAATATATCATCAATTTACAAAAGCAAGTTCTCCCAAAGCGGTTCTCGTGCTCGTTCAATATCCTACTTCTTGCGTACAGCCGTGAGAGACCTGCAGAGTGGTGTAAGAGTGATTAAGGCAGTGGAGAAAGTAGACTTTTGTCTTGCGGTAGTGCAAAGAGTGTATGTGGTATGCATGCAACTCGACACAACTTTTTTTTTTTCTTTTTTTTCTTCTTCTTGTCTGACAATGAGGGCACAGAACAGCCCACATTTAAAAGTTAAACCCGTTTGAAGTCTACAGCGTTTTCAGTCTCTCTTCTTCTTCACTTTCAGCGTGGGAAACGCCCGCAACCGGAGTTCACGCTGAGTTCAGAGCGACTTTGTTAATCATCCGCAGCGTAAAGGTGTGTTGCGTTTGCGCTCAGGAACGGCAGGCAGCGTGTGATAACATTGCGGTGGCCGTAGGTGCTTTAAGATCTACTAAAGAGAAATGAACTCGGCTGACATTGTGACTTAATTGATTTTGAGGGCCGTAGAAGGGTTTTCGCTCACACGCTCATTGGTGGCTTTGATTGAAACGGACAACCTCGTGGTCACGCAATGGAACTACTGAGCTGCCATAGTGAGGGTGTCAAAAATCAAGTGAAGAAAAAAAAACAAGGAGAGAAATCACGAGTTTTGCTTTTTTTTTTTACAATAATACAGGTTTCCTAAAAAAAAAAAAAAAAAAACTGCAAGAAAACAGGCTTAATATTATTCAGGGAATGCTTTAAACGGATTTAAACCGTTCCAACGTTTTTCGTTTAGAGAAGTCCTAACCCCCTGGTTACAGAATTTCCAAATTCCTCCCAGCACTAAATCCAGTCAGACTTCCTCGTGCTTTCAACCCTGTAATTATAGAAGATCTTAGAAAAGAATGAAGGCCATGCTGAGGTTCTGCCCACTCCAGCTATAAACGCATGCAGCCATCGAAACCGATTCTTTCATCCCATTCCTTCAATCCAACCTTGTATTTAATGATCACAATTTTTAACCGATTGCTTCTTTCAGCTCTCAAGTGTATTAGCGTGCATTATTTATTTATTTATTTATTTTACTTAATTAGCTCTATTAACCATATGACAGTAAGTAATACTGTAGTTCTTAATACTACTAAGAGAAATCACATTTTTGGTGGGGTACAATGTATAGGGACACCTGACATTTTTCTAAACCATATGAGGTTCTAACCCCAAACTCTTACCACAAAATTGGGGGCACACAATTGTGTAGTATGCCTTTGGAAAATTTCATTAGCATAAAATTTTCCCTTCACTTGAACTAGGAGATCTAAAACCTGTTCCAGCATGACGTGCACAAATCCATCTCCATAAACATATGGTTGGAAGCGCTTGAGTGGCCTCTGACCTCAACCCTACTGAACAGCTTTGGAATGAATGTGAACGCTGACTGCACCCCAGGCCTCCTCACCTCACCTACATCAGTAGCTGACTTTACTAATATTCTTGATGCAGAATGAGCACAAATCTCCACAAGCACACTCCAAAAACGAGTGGAACATCTTCTCAGAAGAGTGGAGGAATAGGAGTGTTAAAAAAATAAATAAATAAAAGCACACGCGAATCTCGAGCTGTATCTCTTTTTATATTTTGCACATCTGCGACACGATTGGCTGATTAGATCTCCACATGAGCATGCAGGTGTTCAGGAGTCGACTGCGCGTCGTGTTAAACTTGACAACATTGCGCTCGGACTTTCGACATCAGGCGAACGGAACAGCCGATATCAAAGTGCAGGGACTTTCTTAGCTTGCCCAATTATCCACATTACTCCACAGTGCAGTCATGCAGCCTGACGTCTCCTCCCGAAGTCACAATTTGATCTGGTCTTTGACGGTCTGATGGTTTTTAGAAATGTACAATTGCACTCAGGAGCTTTATAAGGCAACACGGTTGAGGAAAAGAAATGATGCATTTGTCAGGGTTTGTCATGCTTGAACATATTTATTATTTTATTTGACCACCCGGCACAAAACCTGATAAGAACAAAGTGCCGTTCTCTCTATGCCTCATTCATTCTGGTTGTATTTAGTATTTTGTGCCGACCGATCACCAGTGATGGGACAAGATGGAACAAATACTTAGTTACTGTACTTAAGCTGATTTTTTTGGTATCAGTACTTTACTTCACTATTTATTTCTCTTACAACTCGAACTTTAGTTTTAATCTATTTGATGGCATGATCAAAAAAGTTTTGTTTTCATTGCCACCGTTTTGAGCCCATCAACCTATTTGTCATTGTGTGGCTTTTTTAATCTACCACCGGTGTATCGTTTCCTGGCTCTCACACACCACAGATGAAGACTAGTTTACAAAGCTAAGAATGAGCAAGTCAGAAGGCAACGGGAAGTATGGTGGACGTGGATGAGACAGAGGGAATGTGAACATGACTCTCAGGACACGTCTTGTGTTCTATATGGTGGTTGTTCAGCCTGGATACATTCATTATGTTAGAATTATTTTGTATTAATATGATGTGAGGTTCAGTTACCAGCATGACACTAAAACAGGTAACAGTATTGGCTACCTTTTATTGAAGCACATGTCAGAACCCAAACTTCTTTACATTAACTTGTAAAGAAAAATGTAGAGTACTTTAACCTTTACCAGAGTCTTTTTTAAAGATCTGTACTTCTACCTGATTGAACGATATGTGTACTTTTGCCATCTCTGCCGATCCCGTTATTACATTGTGCTAATTCTCCATCGTGATTGCTTTGCATACAATCGTTGATTGAGCATACGATCGTATTTTGCTTCTGTCTCACTCTCAACCATGTAAAACACACTCATCTATGCGACTGAAAAGAAATAGTCTTTCCAAAGGGGCACAAAATGTACCGGAAGCGTTGCTGTTGGTAACTGTCTTTAGAGACTGTGCACCGAATGCACTCGCATTGAGTTCACAGGCCGGAGCTTGAGTTTCTTGTTATTCTTTGTGTCTGAGACCGAAAGGCAGGCAAGCAGGGGCAAATACACACCACCTCCTCAAATCTGATAATTCTTCTCATACCATGGTGTGTCTGGGCATGATCATTTCAGTCTCTATATATCTCTCACACAGACGCACACTTCAGCAGCATTCAGCACATCAGCATTCAAGGCTGTGCTCCGGTGTGGCAGTTATCGTTAATAGCTGCTGCTTTATTTGCGTGTGTGAATTTGTGAGCATGTATTGTCACAATGCAGGTACGACAGCGGCAAGTGAAATTCCTTCCTCTTTCTCAATCCCACAGGAATCAGCTCCACTCTATTTGTGAGCATTAACCAATAGGTGACTACCATGAATTGACGATTTCAATAAGGCAGGATTTATGTATTTATTCTCGACTTCAATAGAAGCAATTGTTATCTGATAACGCTGTCACTCGAGGGGCTTGGGAGGGTTTGATCTGACCACAGTAACACTTCATCGCTCTTTACATCCGTAGTGCGCAGAAAAGCATCTCTGAATGCACATTGCCTGTTTTTGGATGATAGTTTTCTGCCATCCAAGCCCATTTACCTCCGGGTAAACATGCTGAGCGTTCCGAGATGCATTTCTCATCATAACGGTGACGCAGCGAACCGACAGGTTTCCGGTGTCTTACGTGATTACTTACTGTTTTGACGGTAATCTTGTTTAAAAAAAAAAAAAAAAGGTCCCGTTATAGCCCGGTGAGTATTATGTGATTCATTATAATATCACTATATGCACACACACACACACACACACACACACACACACACACACACACACACACAAAACTGTAAAAAGGAGGCCAATTCTGGTTTTTGAGATTATTAAACAATTTGTGCCTTGGGTATGGGACTATATGTGTGTTTGTGTATACATATGTATGTAAAAATGAGTTTGTCTGCGCTTTGTGGTATTTCTAGGGAAACAGATATACAAAAGCAGAGAGTTGTCCAATGGACTATGTGGTAAGCTTCTGACACACACACACACACGAGTCTCCTGTGGCATAGAGGCTGATAATTGATAATGTCTTAGCTCACTCCCAGACCTTATTGGTTTACTGTTCATTATTGCCTTAGGTCTAATTTGCTCTTTAGGAGAATAAACTCGTTTGATTTTACATGTGCCCAAGTGACCTTTTTTCCCCCACTTGAATAGTCTCTTTATACACATTTCCTCATTTATCAAGAGCTAATAGACACAACATTTAAGGTACAATGGAAAAGCAACGGGCCTCATTATCCAGCTGGATTTAAATAAATGTAAGCGTAAAATCGTATGTAAGGGCATTCACATAAGCAATATGGTATTCATGGTAATCTAGTTAGTCCCACAAGTGCTGTTGGCTTGTAGATTCACATCTAAAGAGACTCAGTGATGTAATTGATGAGCTTTGAAGTCCGTTGCTTAATTGAGTCATATTTATGATTAGTAGGGTTGCAGCTACCATCAAGTTTTTTTTATTTATTTATTTTTTTTATTCAAATCACAGCCTCTGCGTGGAAAGTGACGTACCTGCGCTTTCATCCTCGTTTTGTGCATACCCCACTTTCCGCACAAAGGTTGTGATTTTTTTTTAAAAATAAATAATAATAAATATATATATTATAATAATAATAATAAAATAAATAAATAAATAATAAAAAAATCAGAGCCCTGCGTAGGCACAATGTGGAAACACAAAATTCGCTGGCGATGCGGATACTTTGAGTGGAAAGTGGCGTATGCACAAAACGGGGCTGAAAATTTTTATAAATGAGACCCCCGGGGTGGTCCAGATTTTGGCGGGTGGTGCGTCGGTAATATTGGTCCGAGGGGAAACACGGTGCTCCGTGCTGGTTGAATAGACTAAACATTGCGCCCTAATGACAATGACAGAAATCCAGCCAATGGAAATCCATAAATAAATGAAAAAGAGAAATTATCTACCAAATGCAATGAGCTGCATTGGTAGATAATTAAGAGCATACTCAGGTTAGTGGGCATCACTAAATAAGAATCTGCTTCATAGTAAGCTAGAAAATCTTTGTTTAGTTTGATATTTACACAGAATTTGCCTCTTCAAATGATATTGCATTAAAACGCCATCTGTGGGTTTAAACACGAAAAGCCATGTAAAGGAAAAGTAAGCCATCTCGTAAACTTAAATAGGCTACAGACAAAGCTCGCTGAAATGTTGCTTAAAAATGTGTTTTATTTATGCATGTCACTGCGACACGCTCTTCTCAGAAACCTAAGCACACTTCACAAGTATTGTAGGGAACTAAAAATATAGGTCAGAGCAGACCATGATCAATCATTGCTTTTGTGAGCTACTTCCTGTAAGCGCAGTCCCTCGTTACAAACCGCACAACCTCAACACTATCTACACATTCTAGATTTGTGCAGGTTTTGCAGAGTAAAAATCAGCCTCAATGCCCAGAGTCACAGTCCTGCATGCACACCGGTGGAGGGAAAGCATCCGGAAGCGGACCGCATGGTGATACACCTGTGTGTGTATTCTCACTCCTGGCTCACTCATTCTTCTTATTCTTTTTTTTCTTGGTTTTAAACACAGAACCTAGTCGTGGGCTGGTTTACTGGTGTCCTGTTCACATCTGGTGTTGGTCTTTGGTTTTGGTCTCATTCCGGACAGAATCATTTCACTGTTCCCTTTTTGTCTTTATTGGTTTATTAATTTTTTCCGTTGTCGGAGGGGTTTGGTATCTCAGTTCCGTCAACCCGAGCAGCCAAAGGGTGTGCGTATGCCTCTTTTTAAAAGCATGAACTCTATAAAGGTTAGTTGGTGTGTCTGTTCTCAATGTATTCTCCAGTGTTATTTCCAAATGGGACTGCTGCTTTTTCGAACGATATGTAGGCAGCAGAACTTTATTCACTGCATGAAGCCTCGTGGATTGTTGTATCTCGTCACGATACTCGTATTGTAAGTGTTTCATAGGTGAAAGCTGTTGGTGTTTTTCCCCTGCAAACTCTTTCTTTTGAATCAAAATGTTTTTTTTTTTAATGATTCAGTTTCATGTTTGTTCGTATTGATGATGTATGTTGTTTTGTATGAATTGCTGCGGAATAAGAATTGCAGCGCTCGCTCTCTTTTTCTCGCTCTCTCGCTCCGTTTCACCTCTGTCTTTTTCTATGCTACTCATCTCTGTTTCCATGTTTCTCCATCTGCCCCTCCCTCTCTGCATTTGTTTTTCTATCTATTTATCTATATATATATATAGACTACCTATTAAAGTGGCCCATAAATATCTGTATATTATGAATTGTTAGTTTTTGTAGGATTTACAGCACCTTTAAAATATCCACCATTGTAGGACAACCCCCCACTTTTTTTTTTTTATTATTTATTTTTTTATTTTTTTAAACAAAACACTTATCTGTTTCATGGCAGGTGTGTGTTATTCCATCATAATTTCCTCATTCACCTCACACACATAAAAGGTCTAGAGTTTATTTGGAAGCTGTTGCTGTTAGCCGTCACTGTGAAGCTCAGTCATCGCCAGTGAAGCCATGATCCGGCTGAAAAAGGAAAAACCTTCACATTAGCTGTGGCCACACCGAATAACGTTTTTTCCCTAGTGATGAAAAAAAACGCTTGACAACAGTCAGTCAGATTGAGAACACGTGCCCGTGTCAAAGTCAACAAGGTTCCACCAGAGTAAATACAGAGGGTTTACCACAATTTGTAAACCACTGGTAAGCCTCAAAAACAGGATGAGCAGATTAGTGTTAGTCAAAAACATCTGAAAGAAAAAAAAAAAAAAGAAATTGTTGCTGTTCTAAGGTGAAATTTCTATGAATGATGAGGCGAAGAACAGCTTGCGGCAGAATGCTGCGAAGAGAAGAGTATGACGAGATGGAACTGCTCATGAGTGAAAGCATACCATCGATCTTATGGCATAGGCATGTATGGCTGCCAGGGGGCAATGAAGACAGCTGCAGAAACAGCCTGGCAGAGCTTCATCAGTGGAATGAAAAACAGTGTTTGGTGATGTGCATGTGACACAGACTTCAAAGGATTTTTGGATTAAAAATGACAATTTTCATATTTGTAAGTTTGTCAAGCCCTTATAAACTTGAACAAATAAATAGTTAACAAATTGGATGAAAAAAGCCATTAAATTAAAGATAAAGGTTTGCACATTGATATTCAAATATGTATGTATGAATGTCTCTCTCTCTCTCTCTCTCTCTCTCTCTCTCTCTCTCTCTCTCTCTCTCTCTCTCTCTCTCTCTCTTCTCTCTCTCTCTCTGTGTGTGTGTGTGTGTGTGTGTGTGTGTGTGTGTGTGTGTGTGTGTGTGTGTTTGTTTTATGTTCCCCTTGGCAGTCTTGCAGGATATTTCAGCACAGCATAGTGACGTGAATGAGAGCCGAATGAAAACTGACACGACTTCCTCTGACAGCTCCATACACATTCCTCTGTGCTGCGTGAAGACTCTCACCTGGTGCGCTCTGGGAGCTGTAGTTCAGATCATCCTATATTTAGGTTGCTTATCTGAAATACTGATATGTAGCATCTGGTCTGCTTGAGAGAGTGAATGTGTGTGTGGGTACTTTGCAAGCGTGGAACAGAGAATCTTTCGCTTAACCCTGGGATCGTTTGGGAACCTGCGTGCTTTTCTGTTCGGTTTAGGAAACGGGTACCGCTTCACTTGCGCACACGTGCTATCTCAAGGTGTGAAAGAGGTCAAAGGAAGTTAAAAGTGGAGCCTGAAAAACAAGAGAGCAGGAAATGTGAAAACGAGAGGAAGGAAAGAGGAATGAACTCCTCCTCAATGAGCCTCCCTTTGTCCTTCTAGCTCTTAGGTTACCAAGGGAGGAGCATCGACTTTTTTTTTTTTTTCCCCTTCCATTTGTTCCATCCAACCATCAGTGGCACCGTCCATATATTCTCTATTCTCCCCGACCCCCATCATAAGTGTGTGCATTAGAGAGGGAGACTTGGCACACACACACACACACACACACACACACCACAAATTCATAAATGACTGACGCTGCAAGGAGTCTGTGAGGGAGGAAATGAGGGAGGGGTTGGGAGAACGAGGCAGGGAGGTGGAAACAGGAATCAGCAGCAGCATCAGTGTGTGAACGTGCATCGGGAAAGAGAGAGAGAGAGAGAGAGTGAGAGAGTGAGTGCAAGACGGAGGAGAGGAGAACAGAGGACAGTTGGCTGCACTGCTCAAATGCAGTTGGAGGTTGGAAGGCGAGGAGGATGAGTGAGCGTGGGGGAAGGAGATGAGACAAAGAGAGAACACATCGTTGTTTTCATTCCACAGAAAAGAGGGAAGAGAGGGATCTGCACGGAAACAAGGAGAGGAAGGAGAGCCTAACCATGACTCTGTCATTTTTTAGCCAAAGGAAGCAAGTCAACGGATAACAAGCAAGCGCTCCTTTTTTTTTTTTTTTTTTTTTTTTGCTGCCAGGGAGGAAACTGAGGGAGAGAATTTCAAAATGAATGGGAAAGATATTGTTTTAGCAAAGCCATAGCTAAATAGTACTTTCCTTTTAGAATTGAGAGACTCAAGAATTGCTATTTTGTCTTTACTTCATTTAATTATTTGTCATTTTTATTTTTATTTTTTTTTGCGCATCCCAGGAGAAATAAACAGGAGGCGAATCGAACAGTGTTTTATTATATGGAATGTGTTTAGTGTTGTACAGACACCCTTGGTATCATTGTTAGGTTTACTTTACAGCTAATATGCAGAAAAACCAGGTTTCTCTTATGCAAAAGTTTTCAGAGGCAGACGTTCTCACCCATCGCGCTCATTTCCCCGTCATTTCTTTCCTTTTGCGATGTTCTGTTTCAGCTTGAAGCACGCGCCTGTGCGTACTCTCGAGCGATCTTTGATTTCCTCGCCGGACCGCTGCCCTAACAGACAGAGTCTCTACGAGTGTCTGCTGCTGTCTTCATCGAGATGTCAACATTGATTAACTTTATGGCAGCTGAGACAGTGGCGGGACTTTGCCGTCCCTCTTCAGCGTGCGCGTATTAAACCAGCGCGGCGTGTGTAAAAGTCCCGATCCGCCGAGCCGCGACTGACAGGTTGCGTGTTGGCGGAATTCGCCGCCCTCTGTTTGGGTTCTTTCAAGGTTTTCGTCTGGCACAAATCTGCGCCGCATCGTGTCACCATGGCAACAAGCTGGCAAGCGTGAAGCCTTTCAAGTTAGTGTAAACTTTTAAGGTCAGTCTGTCTCTCACGATTTAGATCCAACACGCAGATTACAAGGTGCTTTGAATTTTTTTTTCTTTGAGAGCTCTGTCTGTCTACCGTTTCTCTCCCCTTTTTCTTTTTTCTTTTTTTTTTACTTTTGTGCAGCCGATTAGATTAGATTTGCCCTCACTAGTAATTAGTACAGGCAGTCATGATTTATACCTATTTCCCATCGTGATGTTGATGATCAACTTGTGTTGTAGTTGAACTCAGGTTTCATCTTCTTTCTGGAGTGCCAGCAATGCCCATCTCTGCTAGATGAGGCTTGTGAAGGCAAACAAAGCTGTCTGTTTATTAACCAAGCTTCTACTGAAACTCTTATATGAGCTGCTAGTGATAACGTAAAAACCACAGTTTTCTTCATGTTCTCATGAACCAGAACTTCATACACCTTAATCTCGTTGCCACATAATTCACAAATCCACCTTTTTGGCTTCATCAAGGAACAGGGATTCTGCCATATTCTTGATGAACAGGTGCTACGTTCGAGTTGCCGTGGTTTGACCCCGTGCAAGGCTCGGTTCTTTGTACTGTTATGTATCCGATGTTTTTGTAAACCCCTCCCCTTTCCTATACACGGTGCACCTGTCATGAATGCTCACAAACTAAGGACACGATTTGTGATTTATGATCCTGTTTGATTGATTTATTTAGCGCTTTCTCACAAGGGCCATTGTCTCAAAGCAGCTTTAAAGAAGTTAAGAATTAAAGTGGTATATGTGTATATGTATTCTATACGTGCGCCAAGTCCCGTCTCGCACATCAGGACCGCATCAATTTATATTCCGTGCCGTGTATTTGTACAGGCGTCGGTGCATTTAATCAACTCCTCAGCGAGGTCCATAAGCTCTTGCACTTAGCGGGCCTCTTTAGAGCTGCACTGAAAAGACACTAGAAGCTTAGTAACAAGCTCGTTCAACTTTATTACACGCCACAGCAACACCAGAGCCTGTAGTGTCGTCTCAAATATCACACGGCTGCAAGTTTCTGGGGCTTTGCACGTGGTTCTCGCCTTGCCGTCCGTCTTCACTTGTACTGACTTGTAACCATTATATAATCGATATCACTGATTATAGCTATTGGTGCTCTGCTAAAACAATCAGACTTACAATCTGAAGCTTATGGTTTCAGAAACAATTTATTGTCGTGCTGATGCCTGACTCGTTTCTGTGTGAATAGGAAAAGACTCTGAGGACCTGACAGTCTGAAGAGCATGGATAGGAAGTGTGGCTACTGTTACAGTCACCGAAAGTGCTTTTAAAGTTTTGGTAATATATGCAGCGGACTTGGACTGTGCTTCGTGCTTGTAGGACTGTTCTGCCCGTACACACGGACACTGTTCGTAATTTATCCAAACAGTCGGCCATTATAGGCTGCTGTTTCTTAGCCAGATGCTTCATTAGTATTTATGTGACCCTGCTATGTTCCGCGTGGGATTATTTTTTTTTTTCCTCAGGAAACTGATTTATTAAGGCCCGCTCTATTCGAGGGAAGCGTTCCCCGGGTGGGAGGTGTCATTTAGGATAATAACCGCGCGATTGATTTTTCCACTCCGCCTCTAACGAGTCATCTGGCCGAGATCTCTTAGGGCCGAACTTCTTATTAAGCCAATCAAGTCTCATTATAGTCACACCGGCAGGCCGCTCGTTAGTCGGTACCGCGGGAAGTCGTGTTTCAGACCTTGGAAGGCGACAATCTATACACCTTGGCTCATACAGATGCGCAAAGTCACTAATGGTGCTCTCGTTGCATTACCTTTTATAATAGCCATATTTTGATCTGATTTCTAGGGCATTGGTAGAACAGTTTCAGGGCTCTCGAATATCAGTTTACCTTTTTTCTAAATCGGTCATCTTTCTATGTCTAAAAATTATCTTCAACAGTTTAGCTATGTAACTTGGGGCTTTGTTTTAGTCTTGGTCTATGAGTAATAGAATTCGGGTTATCGGCTAGCAGGAAACAGTCAATGAAATCGAATATTAGACCGTTTCGCTGTACTTTTTAAACAAAAAAAAGAAAAAAAAGGAAGGTCAGGTCAAAGAGTCAGCCTGGAGAACGGGAAAGAATACGTGGGCGGGGGGACGGGGGAGAGAGAGATCATCTGGAAGAAGCGGGCGAGCGTGATCGAAAGGGAAAGGGAGAGGGAGCGAGAACAAGAGGAGGAGGAAAGGAAGAACGGTGCCCAGTGCACAGTCTGGAGGCTGAGGGAGGGATTTCAGGAGAGGAGGGACAGGGAAGGGGAGCAGCCGAAGGGAAAGAGTACAGAAGGAGCGCGAGAAGCTCAGCCAGAAGTGATCTGGAAGAGGCGGGAGGAAGAGGAGAGAGAGAGAGAGAGGATACAGCTGGACGACAGTGGACCCAGAATCATTTGGAGGAAGAAGTAGAGAGAATGAGAAGTAAGAAGGAATATAAGTGCCCGTGACTCGAAAGAGAACGGAAGGAGGTCAGCCGAGCGAACTCGATCCAGGCAAGAATTGGTGCTTTCGAACCTTTTGTGTTCCTGATCTAATACTATGTTGTAAAGTTTACAGTATTCTTTTCTCACAAGGACTGATTTCTATCATTTGGGTACTTAAGAATTTCGATCAAGACGATTTGTTTATAGTGCTATTAACCAGGACATGACAGGAGACAGACATAAGCACTGAGAGGTTATGTGCTTGGATCTGGGCAATTCTTCAACCAGGTTCGTCTCAAACTTGAGGTAGATTATCTGACCGTGTTTAGTGGTTTCTCACTCTCTTTCTTTCTCTCTCTTTCACACTTCCTTTTTTAAATTTTGATCTGCCTGTCTATTGGAAGCCTCTTCTCTTAGAGACTCAGGTGCAGGTAATAGCTTTTTATGGGACTCTTTCAGATACGAGCGATTGTAGTTTAGCTTCACTCATAGAAACCCAAACACCCCCAAATATCAGAGACTTTTTTTGGGTGTTTTTTTGAAGTCATTCACATTTTACTATAAAAAAAAAAACACCAGACACCAACCAACTGATATCAAGAAGACAATCATGCTTCTTCAGTGGAGCTTTTGGTGCTCTTAATGATGCGAATATACAATGTGAATTATAATTCTCTCTATGCAGACTGAGATCTGATGCAAACACTTTCACACAGACTTTAACCCACACTGTGTGACTACACTGATGTCATAGTCCAAAGTCTTTGAAGTCTTCTCTTCAATTTAGAGTCTTTCTCCTCCTCCTTGTTTCTCACGTTCACACTCGCTTTTAAATTGAACTGAGCCGTTTTATAATTTTTTTTCCCTTTGGCCCAAAGATGAAGGGGTCAGTGGATCGAGATAAGAAAAGAACTATAACAGAAAAGATGGGACCCGTTTGTATTTTATTTGAAAGAGACTCTTGGAGAGACCTGAACAGACCCTAAACGACCTTTTCGAATCGAAGCGGAACTGAGCGACGAGAAAATGGAACTCATCCCCAAAGCGAAATACACCCCCTTCCGGAGTGACTCGTTCAGCTCTACGGACGAGACAGCCTCTAATCCTTCTCTCCCTTCCTCTGCTCCACTCACCCCTTTAACTCCTCTGAGCATTGCTTCATCTCTGTCTTCCTCATCGCTCGCCCCTATCCTGCCCCCGACATCCCCCCGGCCGGCTGAGAACAGCCCCACTACGCTGTGCTCCTTCTTTCCCAGGATGGGCTCCCTGCGACTTGGCATGTCTGCCAACCTTCTCCCAGGCCTGAAGGCATCCAACAGGGCCCAGGAGACCCCCAGCACCTCCTCCTCTTCTTCTGCTTCTACTCCTCCTCCTCCACCTCTTCCCACTCCTACCCTCCTTCCTCTAACGGCTCCCTCTCCTCCTCCTCGTCCTCCACAGGACATGAACCGGCTGGGTGGTGCGTCACGCAGGGCCCGTGTGGAAGGGGGCCAGCTCGGGGGCGACGAGTGGACGCGCCACGGCTCGTTTGTCAACAAGCCCACGCGAGGATGGCTGCACTCGGACAACGTGGTCAGCACTACCGGAGTCAGCTACATGGTTAGGGTAAGATGATTTTAGTTACAAACTTGAGACTTGTAAAGACTGTTTTATGTTATTTTCAGTAAGTTTTTTTTCTTTTGTTGTGAAACATCATTGCTTCAGTTTAGTAGGCGTTAATGGTACAACTGCCAAATCAGATTCTTCGTAAATGAAATCTTACTTGGACCATAGCATTCTGATTATATAACTAAAATATAAAAATGAAATAAGCCCACATTACAGCCACACCAATGGGACCTTTAAAAGTTAAGCTGTTAAAAGGGCCTTACAGTGTCCTGCAAAACCGATGATTCAATCGCTTTATCTTCAATCAATATTTTCATAGAATTTACATATAATAACTGTTTAAGAAAAGTTCTCACGATTACTTTAACTCGCTGGAATTCTGTCTCATTCTGTGCGCGTTACTGATCCTCTGACTCATGATGTACAGACGGCAGCTGCCGAAGAAACTTGGCTTCGTGTCATTACACTGAAACAGGGTGCATCCTTTTCATTCATATGACTAAAGCCATGTAATATGTCTCAGAGCTCCATTAAATAGTTTGCCTTTCCATTATTGACTAAATCCAAACCCTAGCAGAAGACTGATCTCTATGTGTGCTGAAAATCTCCCTCAACTTCGAAATAAGGCCATAGTTAAGAGATTGTAATACGATATACTTACAGCGTTAGTGCTCTAACCCAGTGCTCTCAGAAAAATGTTCACGCAATCATTTAGGAATCATTTGGATTTTGAATTTCAAGGATGCCCAAACCTTTGTCTCGAGGAGCGCAAAATAGGCTCCGGGTGGGAGGAGTGGCATATTTTCAATCCCCTGTTAATCACAGCACAACACTAGCCAATCGTAGGCACCTGCGAGCGCCAGTGTGTAGAAGAGGGTGGAGAGCAGCTGTTCGAATAGATGTAGGTTCTATATCTCTGAGGAAACACGTGTTGGTGTTCATGCGCCCAGGCGGGTAGCTGTTGCTGGATAGGAGAGTGTCGGTGGGTGGGGATTAGCTGAGCCCAATTTACAGAGAAATATAAAAAATAAATCTTTTGATTATGGACCAGTATGAATTAAAAAGTCCTTTTAGAAATATATTCCTTCCTCAGCCGGGGTCAGATTCAAATCGAGCCAAGACCTGGAAAAAACCTTTTAAATGGTGTCTCGCTATATTATGGTTTAGTCGATGACTAGCATTAATCTGTAATTAGGGATGTTTTGTTTTTTCTGTTTGCTTTTTATTATTATATCTAGGTGTATACCTTTATGTTCAGTAAGACAGGAGCTGCTGTTGGTATCTTAGATGCTGTTTATCGCATCTCTGTGCTTGGTTTTTGTGTGTGGGTAGATACAGGAAGTGGTGTGGCCTAACATCGCATTGTGCGTTTTTCTTCTTCTTCCTGCAGTACATGGGCTGCGTGGAGGTGCTGCAGTCAATGAGGGCGCTGGACTTCAACACCAGAACTCAGGTTACCAGGTAAAACCCGCCCTCGCGATAAAACCGCTTGTTTTCCGTCAAAGGGACGAGGCTGGTTGTGTGCGCTTTCGCTTCAGACGCACTGCAAACCTGGCGGATAAAAGGCTCTCCTTTAATTAAATATTAATCGCCTGCTCTCATATGCCTCTCCTCTGTCGTGGTGAGAGGGGGAGGAATCATGGTAGAGAGAGAGAGAGAGATGTCTTTTCTCTTTTAATTCCACTTTTTATGCCCTCTGCTGAACTGATATGTGTGTGCTTGTATGTGAATGAAAGAGAGGAGGCATTTGAATGCCATCACTCGTGCCTTGCTGCCACATACTCTTATTATAGAAACATCTGGAAGCCTCTGGAACCCTTGCGGTTTCTCCTATTTTGTTTAGTCGTCCCTACCATTTGCTCGGCTCTATAGTTTGTGCGTCCGGTTCCAAAGAACAGCTGACTGAATAAACCAGGCTGTTTTAAAATGCAAACATGATCCTGTTTAATTTATTGAAAGGGAGAAAGGAGTGTGTGTGTATGTGTGTGTGTGTGTGTGTGTGTGTTTGTTGTGCGTGTACTGTGTAAGAGAGAGATCTAATCTAATTTTGTGCAAGACTGTGAAATCTGGGAATGGAAAAAAAAAAAGCCCTGATGGAAAACCTTGTCTAATAATCTGATTAACACACACACACACACACACACACACACACACACACCCATTGCCTGCCACTGTTTGTGTGCGAGTAACTCTGCATGTCTGTGTGTTTCAGAGAGGCGATCTCAGTGGTGTGTGAGGCAGTACCAGGTGCCAAAGGAGCTCAGCGCAGGAGGAAGGTATTCAGCGCTAAACTGATATTCACCCGGCATTTAATCACCGCTCACTTCTCTGCACTGTGCTGATACAGCAGCCGACACGCACACCGTCTCTCAGTGTTGGACAAGACTACAAACCTGTTCTTCGGGGTCATAAAATACACGTAGCACAATTAAACTATTGTAACGGCAAAGGGCACGTCGATTGTCCATAACAGTGGGACAGAATAAGATTCATTCCAAATAGATATAGAATAGAAACCTCGTTTTCTTTTTCTCTTTTTGTGCTCTGTTCAGAGTTTGTTTTCAGGGACAGTCGATTCGTCTGTGCACTTTTATAGCACCGACTGCGACATTTTTGTGGCGTCCAGGGTCTGAACCTTTCGACATCCAGCACGAGAGAAAAGAGCCAGAATGCGATCTGGAAACTTCCAAAGCGATTTCTGCAGCTGTTTATTTTTAATTTTTTTCTCTGACTGCTATGTAATATTTAACACTATGTTTTTTTTTTCCCCTCCTAATTAATGAACCCATCCTACATTTGAATCCATTTATTGTGTAAGTTGTGTAACTTGCATGACACCTATTTATCTTGATGTTGAGGGAAAAAATTATAATTATCTCGTTAACAAGACACAAACGATGGCAGATCTTTCGCGTCTTGGAAAGCGTAAAGATGCAGCTTAACCCCGAACTGTTCTAAAGCGCTGACTCTGGAGACACCTTCCAGAAATGCACCGTAAACAGGTTCTTGCTAAAAAAAAAAAAAAAAAAAAAAAAAAAAAAAAAAAAAAAACCTTTGCCGTTAACCGTGGTAATGTACAACGTCTGCCATGCAAGTCCCTGTGCACATCGTTACTATAAAAAACAAAGGGTTTTCAAGTGACCGCATAAATCTAAAGTGTGCAGCTGCAACACAGTTATTGTTCAATTTGTGCTATCGTGGAGCATTTGACAATGTTCTGTGGTGTAGGTGTTAATAATTGTGTTTCGATCACTTTTTTTTTGTCTCTCTGTCTGTCTCCAGCCGACATCTCGGTCTCTGATCTCCATCCTAGGAAAGAGTAACCTCCGGTTTGCTGGAATGACAATCAACCTCACGGTGTCAACGAACAGCTTAAACCTACTGACAACCGACTGCAAACAGGTCAGACAGTAGACCGAGAAAGATAAGAAGGGGAAAGCCAGCTAAGGACCAGAAGTGGTTTTCTCCAGCAAGGCTACACTATATGGAAAAAAAAGTTTTGGGACAGCGGATTTTTCCATCCATATGTGCTTCCTCCCCAAACTGTTATCTCAAAGAAGCAGGCACACAATTGTGTATGATGTATTTGGATGTGGTAGTTTTTCCCTTTCGCTGAACTATGAAACTTAAACCTGTTCAACATTAACCCTTGTGCACATTGGCTGGAAAAATCCAAAATCCAGTGGAACGTCTTCCCAGAAGGGTGCAGTTTATTACGCGTTGGTATCAAAAAGTTTCGAGACTAGCTCTGTTTACAAGAAAGCACTTTTATTTATCTCTATTTACACACCATCACCTTCAAAATAGTCCCCTTGCACAGCAATACAGCGCTCCAGCAACTTCTGGAATGCGTCCTGCAAGTGTTCTTTTCGAAGCGTGTCAAGCACCTTCTGCTATTCGTGCCGGATTTTCGCAACGGTGCCAAAACGAAGAAGCGAGAAGCTCGGTGACCACGTGCGCACGTGGTCAGAATAACACAGGACGATGTCTTTTGCCACAACTTATGAAGGTTGGTGCTCGCTGTGACTGTGTGTGCAGCCTTGTGCTGCCACCTGTTGGCGTGTCTTGGAACTTTTTGATACCACATCGTATACCATCAAATGGGGACTACACATGTAAGGGAGTCCACAAACCTTTTTTCATATAGTCTATGAGAAAATAATATATGTAAAAAAAAAAAATAAAAAAAAAACTATTATGAGCCTTTAATTTGTGACAGCAGAATTGAGCTTTCTAGGTAGGCCTGATTGTGTTTAGATTGTGTTAATCAATATGGCAAATCCTTTGTAAGTGAAAAACAAGTTCATTACCGTAATTCTTGTAGTAATTATACCTTGTGGTGTTTACGATCTAATGAATGTGTCAGGTTTTAAACATATGACGATGATTGCGCAGATGTGCATGAATGTAGCTTCACTATTTTTACCCTTTCACTTCTGAGCAAGGACCTGGGATGAGTGTAATCTTGAGACAGAAGCTGATTGAATGTCTGTAGTGTCTCACTTGCCGTTGTGAATCATACATATAAATGGATGCCTCTGATGCTTAATGTCTGCTATTTTAAACCCCAGACTCCCCACACACTCATTGTGTGCTGGTTTTTTTTTTTTTTTTTTGTTGTCGTCCCCCCCCCTCCCTGTTTCTATATTGCCACTTTCACCTCTCACACGTTTTTTTATTTTGGTTTTCTTTTTTTCTTTTTTTTTAACCATCACCCCATACGTTCTCCATTCGTCTTCAACTTTTTTTCTCCCTGCAGATTATCGCCAACCATCACATGCAGTCCATCTCTTTTGCATCAGGAGGAGATCCAGTGAGTCCTACATCCTTCACTTTTGTCTTTTTTTTTTTTTTCTGTGCCCATCTTTTTTTCTTCTTCCTGCATCTATTTCTCTCGTTTTGTACCCATTTGTGTCTCTTGTCCTGCCCCTGTGGTTTGAGCTCATTCCTGTTTGCTCATATGTAGTTTCCCTCGCTCTGGACTCGTGATGAGTAGATCCTCTTGCAGCTCAAATTGAACTTTCTTTTCTGACTTTTCCCCTTCTTCCTTTTATTTATACTTTCTGAAAAAGAAATCTGTCTCAACATAGAGTAAGTTCTCTACCCGCATCTTCCTCCTCATCCTTGTCTTCCTCTCTTATTTTTAGGATACCGCAGAATATGTAGCCTACGTAGCCAAAGACCCTGTCAATCAGAGAGGTAGGTCTAAACTATTACCTGTGATTATTTCTTTTCTGATACATTTTATTAGCAGTTTTTCAGCTGTATTTAATAAAAATAAAAAAAAAGACTTAAATATGACTTCTTTAATGTATGTGTGCTGATTACTAAAGGCAAAAAAATCATAATTAAAATAAATATATATATTTTTTATTATAATTTATTTTGTACACTAGCAAAATCACAATGTAATTTATATTGTTGCACTATCATTTTGTCTCGATCCTGCTCTGACTTCCTGTGTTGATAGCGTGTCACATCCTGGAGTGTTCTGAGGGCTTGGCGCAGGAAGTGATAAGCACCATCGGACAGGCGTTTGAGCTACGTTTCAAGCAGTATCTGAAGAACCCCCCTAAACTCGTCACCCCACATGACAGGTGTGTGTGTGTGTGTGTGTGTGTGTGTGTGTGTGTGTGTGTGTGTGTGGTGTGTGGTGTGTGTGTGTGTGGTGTGAGAGGTTGTGTATGTAAGCACAGCGTTGCTCTTTGTTGCTGAGATGGATAGTATACAGCTGTCTTTACAGCTGCATATTTAAATCATGATTTGTTTGTGTAACTCGAATATGTGCCCAATGAACCGTTCCATTGTGTATTGAAGACACTGAAATTTAATCTAATATTATTATTGTTGTTGTTATTTATTTATTTTATTTTAGAGTATGCTTATTAACCCAGTGGCTACACAGAGAGTTGAAAGCAGTTTAGAAAACAGAAATGATGATTAGTCCTGCTTGCAATTTGCAAATGAATCTCTCCCTCTCTCTCTCTCAGAATGGCTCCTTTTGATGGCTCAGCATGGGAGGAGGAAGAAGAGGACTTTGCTCCTCCCATAGACGTTCCATACTATAATAATTTTCCCGGGAAACAGCCACCCCCAGGAGGCCTCGTGGACATGAGAACTCGCCCTGGACACAGCACAGGAGCCACAATCGTGAGACCCTTTTCGACCAGTTTGATGTCTTACTGTGTGTTCATGTAGACTATGAGAATAAGTGTCATTTACTTAACAGCTGTAGAGAGGCTACAAATTCCATCCAATGCAAGACTTAAAAGAAACAAGTATGTACTCCATACATCTTTACACCTAACTAGGGGGGAAAAAAAGGGTAAAACCATATTCTCAGCGGAGTCTTACACAATGTGCAGCTGACTATAGTTGGCTTCCACTAGTTTGTACTACTACTGAAGCACACACAGACAGTTTCTGTACCTTTTTCCTCCCAATTTCCCAGTTACTGAACAGCGCCCCACAGTGGTGACTAGCGTGAATGTGTTAAATGGTTAATTAGTTTGTGCTTCAGTACATGATTAAAGCTAGGGGGCACATTAGTACCGTGTTGTGATTTTATTCCAGGAAGGGCAAGACGTAACAAAATGACGGTGAGCTTTCGCAACCTAATGTGTTGTTTCTTTCTGTGTGTGCAGCCCTATGGCCAGCCTGGAATAAATGACATCCATAAGCAACCTCTGCCTCCACTACCAGGTCAGTATATGTTCCATCGCTTATGTCCCCATTGCCATCAGAATGTTACCTGTGCTGAAAGCATCGCTCTAATGAACAGTATTACTTCTTTTATTTTCTCTCTCTTCGCATCTCATTTAGTGGGAGCTAAAGACGGCGGTCTGTTCGACGACCCGTCATATGTCAATGTCGATAAGTCCCGCCCCCAAGCGGCCGCAGCTAACGGAAGTGCTCACAGAGACGCGTTCGACATGAGTGAGTCGAATTACCTTTAAACACTGAGCTCCTGATTTGTATTTTATTTTTTTGTACTTTTAATTTATAACCCGGATTAGAAACGAGTATAATAGAGGGACCGCGAATGTAGGATGTTTTGGAGATAAGTGAGTGAGGCGCGACTAAGATGGTTTAGACATGTGCAGAGGAGGGTGGAAGAATGCTGAGGATGAAACTGTCAGGATGAAGGAAATGAGGAAGACAAAAGAGGTGTGGTGAGGGAAGACATGCAAGTAGTTGGTTTAAATGAGGCAGATGTAGAGGACAGGGCGGGGTATGGAGACAGATGATCTGCTGTGGTGACCACGAACGGGAGCAGCCGAAAGAAGTTGTTTAATGTTATGAACCATACATCAGCAGAATCTGTTGTACTTCTTGTGAACGGGGTTTACACCACAGCGCTGCTGAATTCTTAAATCCGATTGGCCGAAAGGTGCTGATTTGACTGTTATGACTGGGCGCCATATGATCTAATAGTAAACTCGAAAAATGTAACTAAGCTAACTAACTTTTTTGTTACTAAGCAAAGGAAAGCAGCTGATTGATTGATCTAGTTAACTTTTTTTTGTGTCAAGACATTTATTTAACATTTTTATGCATAGATAAGGGTGTAACAGTTTCCGTAGCTAATCAGACCAGGATTCTCTGCATTATTCGCGTTATAACCTTTAAGATATATTGAAAAAAAGCATAGACCGGTGAGGAAACGAGTGTTTAGCGGTGCTATGAGTGAAAACAGAACTTACTTGTCTTGGACATTTCACAACATTAAATGTAACTACATGTAGGAGGTGTCAAGTAAATTTAGAAATGAATTTAATATCAGTAGTAACAGCTCCTCACACCACTCCATGTTCCGTATATTCCTGTTAATACACACTGTCACGTTTTATTGGTTGTGTATTGTGCGTATTCACAGAGCCATTTGATGATGCCCTCAGCGTGTCCGGCACAGTGCCCCCTATGGCTCAGCAGCTACAGAGTGAGCCCTGGTTTCATGGACCCCTGAGCCGCAAGAAGGCCGAGAAGCTGCTGAGCAAAGACGGCGACTTTCTGGTGCGCGAGTCGAGTACCACGCCAGGCCAGTACGTGCTCACAGGCCAGCAGGGAGGCCAGCCCAAACACCTGCTGTTGGTGGACCCAGAGGGAGTGGTAAGAATGACTGATTTAAGGAAGGGCATGTTTCAGCTAGAGGGGGAGTGGGTTTGGGGTGGGGAAGTGAAAATGACCTTACAGAGCTTTATTCATTGCAAGCCATGTGTTGATAGGTTATGAAATTTTTTGAGTATTTCTAATGTAATTATAGATGTTTATCAGCTGGATTCGAGTTCTGTCTCATGCACCCTCTTTCGTCTGCGTTTCCAGGTTCGTACCAAAGACCATCGCTTTGAAAGCGTCAGTCACCTGATCAGTTATCACATGGACAACCGGCTGCCGATTGTATCCGCAGGAAGTGAAGTGTGCCTGCAGCAACCAGTGGAACGCAGAGCCTAAGTGTCTGCCACATACACTGTTCTTCTTCTGCCATGGTGTCTCCTTCCTACTCGAACTCTTGTAATTAGATTTTTTTTTTTTCCCAGAGATCGTCTCACGCTTTGATTTTTGCAGAGAGGATGAGCAACCAAAAAAAAAAAAAGAAACGTGTGCTCTGTATATTCTCAGTCCATTTTGAAGCTTCGAAGCGAGTGATCATTGGACTCGTGGACCAAGAGATTTGCAGATGTCAGATTAAGCTCTAAGGATAAATACAAGACTCCAGTGGGTGGGGAAAATGAGCCAAAAAAGAAAATCTGGAAAGACTCGTGTATGGTGTGTGTGATTTCAGAGTAACATGTCTAAGCATTCAGTGGATGAGCTGAGCTCGGTAAAACTCAAAAGGTCATGTGCTGCAGAAGAGAAGTGAAGGGAATGAGTGATTCGAAAGACTGGTAGTTTGGTTGCATTTATTGATTGATTCATTCTCAGAGCACCGGTGTGTAAAACATGATCACGCAGAATCATTGTGGACAGATCTGACACAGCCAGGCACTGATGCTGATGTCACACGTGTCATGGAGTGTGTGTGTGTATATATATATATATATATATTACATTAGCGGGAACCACTTGATTTGATAGATTTATTTCAATTAACACACTTTTCAGAGTAGTCAAGATTTAAACAGGTAGACCAATTCTAAGCTTGAAACCTGCCATTCTGGTTTATACTGGTTATAAATTCTTTTACCATTTGGGAGTGTTTCAAGGCCACGTATCCTATATGCAAAGAGAAATAGATGATATACTGTAGATTATAGATATAATGAAGAAAAAAAAAACATTTACTTTCACTGAAATGTTGACCCCAGCAAGGATTGGATCGAAGAAAAAAAAAACAACACAACACAACACCCATTCAATCTGGCAAGAACGGACGGAAAGATACTGGGATCTGTTATATACAGAGCTTAACAAGACTCAAAAAAAAAAAAAAAAAAAGTACCATATTAAAGGAGTCATATTCTGTTGTGGTGATGTCATTCTTTTGAAAGCATCTGTATCATGAACTTTGTTTTTTTTTTTTTTTTTTTTTTTTGGTTTTTTTTAAAGCTGTATGTTTCACGTTTCTCTCTGCGTTTGCCTGGTTCGTTGTGTACTTGATTTGAAATTCAAGAATAATGAGAGTCAAAAAAAACCAAACGAAATCTGACACACTGTTGCAATAGGATAGTTAATATGAAACATTTGATCAACTCTGCCCTATAATCCTGGAAGAGAACACGCCCTTATCTTTTCCTGTTTTTATATTCCTGTTTGAATTGTGCCTTTTCCCTCAAAACCACATCATTAGGATGCAGTCGGAGTAACGAAAACTTCGTCAGCGTTCTCAGTCCAGAGCGTTTTCGTGCCGAAAAAGTGTAGTTCGGTTTGGTCCAGGTTTTATTCGATGACAATCTCGGTCGATTTCTTGCACATTCTCGTAATCTTGCTGGTAAATAATGCTCATGTTTTAGTGCTGTGCCGTGACTTATTGAACCTTCTAGATATTGTTTGTTTCCTTTTTCTTGCTTGTATATATATATAATTTCCCCCCTCATAGATGTCAGTGTTTATAATACTTGTATGCTCTACCAAGATCCACGCTTGAACAAGGCCAGACAGCTCTGTTATGAATGTCTGCATCGATTGAAGAAACCAGGAATCCTATTAAAACAATGGTGATAGTGAGTTTTACTGCTTTTTATTGATTTGCAGCAGGGTTTGAGTTGATTTCCAAATGTACCACTCAAGTTCAAAGATTTTTGTATTATTAGGCAACCAGAATTGATGTGTGACTTCTTTTGTGTTCAGAAAAGTAACTGTTAGAGGGTCAAGTGCAGACTTATTGCGACAGTGGTTTCTTTCTTTCTTTTTCTTCTTGTGTGTGTGTGTGTGTGTGTGTGTGAATTGTTTTTTTATGTATTTTGCATTATCTTGGCCAAAGGTTTATTTTGCCTTACAAGAACAATTGTTTTTTTCTGTATGCTTTCTTTTTGATTTATTTTAATATGCCTTTAATGGTTTTATTTGGGGGAAAATACATGTTTACATATGTATCTGGAACTAAAGATTGCATATATAAATGCATTATCAGACAATTCAAATGAGTTCAGTGTGTTTTTCTATCATTTGCACTGCGTTGTCTTTCTCTTCTTCACATTTTATGTGAGCTACAATATCTGCACATTATTGTACCATTACCATCTCTGTCAGCAAATCACAGCGCCCTTTTTTTGAGAATCGGGGCAAAACTGGATGAATATTGATTTATTTACCTCTTGATATAAATGATCCTTAATTAAAGAGTCGTATTTTTAGGCCTCCCACATACCTATTTATAATAAATAAACACCTCTCATATATATTATGTATTCTATGACAGGTGAAGTGAGAAACACTGATTATCTCATCAAATTACCTATTACTGGGTTGGATATACAGTATTAGGCAGCAAGTGAACATTTTGTCCTCAAAGTTGACGTGTTAGAAGCAGGAAAAATGGGCAAGGGTAAGGGATTGAGCGACTTTGACGAAGGCCGAATGGTGATGGCTAGACGACTGGATCAGAGCATCTCCAAAACTGCAGCTCTTGTGGGATGTTCTCGGTCTGCAGTGGTCAGTATCTATCAAAAGTGGTCCAAGAAAGGAGCAGTGGTGAATCGGCAACAGCAGAGCCAGTTTTATATATACTAGGGGTTTAACGGTATACATATTCAGACCGAATTTTCAGGTACAGGGTTACAGTACTTGTGTACTGAATGCAATCCTTTTTATGTGCAGAACGTAGGTAAAATCGGAGTTCCCCTCAGGAACGCATTAAGTGGTGGACTGCAAGTTTGTTTAGGCTCTTTAAATGCATTTTTTAAATGATTATTATTATAACTTGAAAACATGCGCAACAATGCCAGGGGTATAAAAATAAATTAGAGTTAGCGCAGTGTCACTGTGGCTACTCACTCCGTACAGGAAATAAGAATTTTGCGCATGCATGAAAACGCTATTGAATCCATAGCGTTAGCCGCTAGCCACTTCCTGCTAGCTCTATGGATTCTTTAGCATTTTTAATGTCCAATTTCACTTAAAAGGAGAAAAATTATTAAAATTGTATTTAATCAATTGAATTAACAAAAACATGTATTACATTATTTGATTTATTCGATTTTATTTTTTATAAAATAATATAAAATATATTTTATATATTTTCTAACCAAGCAGAACCATAACCAAAGCACCAAACTATTTTATTTTAAATAGTTTTTAAAATTGAACTGTAGGACCTTATATAGAGAGGTGTGTGTCTTTCCAAATAATATCCGATCAATTGAATTTACCTCAGTTAAACTTCCATTAGCATTTTTTATTTATTTATTTTTGAGTATTATATTTATTTTAGGCTAAATCCAAAATGTATTATTTTGGTGCCAATAATTCTGAAACCGGTCTGGAAAATGTACATTACAAATATTTTTTACTAAGTGATATCTCCTCAGGCTCAGCTTTTCCTGAAAATGGCCAATAATTCTGGAGTTGACTGTATTATATTCCTGTTCTCGTGTGTGTACATTTCTTCCGTTTCAAACCTCCTCCTCACGTCAGAAGGACAGAACAATGTGAGTATTCAAACTCACTTTTGCACGAGTCAGGAATTGGATGCAGTGGACGCACCAATGACGCCCATAAATTGCTTCCTAAATCACATTAGAACAAAAGGCACCGGTTCCAGTGGGGGCAGAATAGACCAAGCATGTGTTTGGGTAAATTATCATTTTGTTTTATGTGTAGCAGGTTGTGGGCGGGGTGTGGTGGGGGGGGTGAGGCAGGAGATTCTGGATAGTTTCCCAGCACAAAAGATGAGCTAAAGATACACAATAGGGAGATTTATAGGTTTAATGACTGTACAATATATTGTGGGAGAAGCGTAGAATGTGCCTGGTCCACTGGTATGTTCCAGACCTGAATATAACAGAGACTAAAAGGAAGGTAAGGTCATTTAGAGACTGTGTGTACAGGTAACAGCTGCTATTGATAGGTGAAGAAGAAAGTCACAAAATTTGGTCTCCACTTTACAACGACAAGCTGGGGAACTTTGTCACGCAAATCCATGGTACCCTCCGTAACTTTCTTGCCCATCACTTCCAGTCTTCGGTAGACAATCAGCACAGGATGTATTCTCAGCGCCCCCTGGCGCAGGCAGTACCTCCCTCACTGGGCCAGAATCTGAGAGACCTGGCGTACGGCTTTGGCCATGGAAAAAACCTGCTGGGGGGGAGCATGGCTTATGCTGTGATCCAATCTCTGAAAGAGTGTTTTTATTTCCTGCTCTGCTGCTGGTGCATCAAAGAGATCCTGGATTGAAATACAGAAAAGAGAAACCAAAGACAATACAGGTATGTGAGGGCTTTGTTTTTCTCCTTTCCCTTTTTGCTTTTTTGCTTTTTTAATAGCATGATGATTAGAATGATGGTAATAAAGGGTCCAAAGACACTAGAGACAAAATTGTACACCTCCACAAGGCTGGAAAGGGCTACGGGGAAATTGCCAAGCAGCTTGGTGAAAAAAGGTCCACTGTTGGAGCAATCATTAGAAAATGGAAGAAGCTAAACATGACTGTCAATCTCCCTCAGACTGGGGCTCCATGCAAGATCTCACCTCGTGGGGTCTCAATGATCCTAAGGAAAGTGAGAAATCGGCCCAGAACTACACGGGAGGAGCTGGTCAATGACCTGAAAAGAGCTGGGACCACCGTTTCCAAGGTTACTGTTGGTAATACACTAAGACGTCATGGTTTAAAATCATGCATGGCACGGAAGGTTCCCCTGCTTAAACCAGCACCTGTCCAGGCACGTCTTAAGTTTGCCAATGACAATTTGGAGGATCCAGAGGAGTCATGGGAGAAAGTCATGTGGTCAGATGAGACCAAATAGAACTTTTGGGTCATAATTCCACTAAACGTGTTTGGAGGAAGAAGAATGATGAGTACCATCCCAAGAACACCATCCCTACTGTGAAGCATGGGGGTGGTAGCATCATGCTTTGGGGGTGTTTTTCTGCACATGGGACAGGGCGACTGCACTGTATTAAGGAGAGGATGACCGGGGCCATGTATTGCGAGATTTTGGGGAACAACCTCCTTCCCTCAGTTAGAGCATTGAAGATGGGTCGACGCTGGGTCTTCCAACATGACAATGACCCGAAGCACACAGCCAGGATAACCAAGGAGTGGCTCTGTAAGAAGCATATCAGGGTTCTGGCGTGGCCTAGCCAGTCTCCAGACCTAAACCCAATAGAGAATCTTTGAAGGGAGCTCAAACTCCGTGTTTCTCAGTGACAGGCCAGAAACCTGACTGATCTAGAGAAGATCTGTGTGTAGGAGTGGGCCAAAATCCCTCCTGCAGTGTGTGCAAACCTGGTGAAAAACTACAGGAAACGTTTGACCTCTGTAATTGCAAACAAAGGCTACTGTACCAAATATTAACATTGACTTTCTCAGGTGTTCAAATACTTATTTGCAGCTGTATCATACAAATAAATAGTTAAAAAATCATATATTGTCATTTCTGGATTTTTTTTTTTAGATCATGTCTCTCACAGTGGACATGCACCTACGATGACAATTTCAGACCCCTCCATGATTTCTAAGTGGGAGAACTTGCAAAATAGCAGCGTGTTCAAATACTTATTTTCCTCACTGTATATATATGCTGTTAATTATCTGTATAAAAAAGGTGAACTATCTGAAACTTAAAATCATCAATCACTGTCATTATAATCATGTGCTGCTTGTCATAATAATATATTGCTCTGACATTAATGCAATACTATTTTAACAGAGATTCATCAAGGAAATAATTAAAAGCAAATGATCACCTTGGGTAATATGCAGATAATTTGCATATGTTCTTCATTAATGTACATATGCTACCTAGAGCCAGACCCATTATCCTCCCAACTAATTCTGTTTATTGTCCAGATCTGGAAAAGTATCTTAAATACTATAACCACATTAGAGCCTTGGCATTGCATTCTATTAGCTTGCGTATTTCTCCAAGTTCCAAAACTGAACCACTGTCTTTTTCCTACAGACTGCTTACTTTGCACATTTCTGCTTGTTTAAAAAGCAACTTTTACTGTAGAATTCTTTTGAGATCGGGTCCTTTCAATGAAAGAGGCCAGAAAAACCCATATTTGGGCGTATTCCCCCCCCCCAAGATTATACAAATTCGTTTAGATTGTGACTGTTCCACTAGATGGAGTTCTAGTAAAACAAATGCATGATTCCGAAGGAATATCTGGGACTGTCAGAGAACCACTGCAGGGTGGTCCTCAGCCAAAAATTGCTTTGATTGTAACTCTGCTTGTCCTGAACAGTTTACATGCTTTTAATTTGAAACAATGTTCAATTAATCTAAGTGTATAAGTTGAGCTGTGTCTTTGGATTTCTGCTTCTTTTCCAGTGTCCCTGATTGAAGTGGTTTCCAGCCTGTTCTGTTAAGCAGACCCATCATAGAGGGCACTGAACATGACATAAAGAAAAAGGCCTCCCTGTGCACAGATCCAAATGCAATACTTTTAGGGTTTGTGCTAAAAGAAATGATGATTCTGAAGCCCTTTCACTCACCTGCCGCTTCACGTTTACCTGCTAGCGCTATCCATAGCATATAACATCTATTAACCAGCAATGGTAAAGGCTATTCCTTCTTTCTCTGAGATCAGCCAGCTGCATATTTTCTCCACAGATGCTCATGATTGGCTAGTGTTGCTCTAATTGAGGCTCCCAATCAGAGAGCACAGCCTCTTCTCCAGTTACAGATGGCTGTGGTAGCATCAGGATGTAAACTTCCTAACGCCTAGTGATTACATTGTTTAAAAAAAAAAATTATAATAAAAAGAACAAGACAGCAGCTTGGCCAGTCTTTCATTTAATCATTACTTTTGTCTCTCACACAATGTCATATCGTATACGCAGAGCATACATTACTGTCATAAGCTATAAAACATGCACAATAGTAATGTACAAAGTATATGACAAGATTATTTTCTATTTTATCCACCGTGCTGCTGTTTTACCACTGTATCACTGTGTTTTACAGATCAAATATACACGTTTTAATATTTCAACTCGCATCGAATTTAGGATATGTCTGTGCTCCATATATTCTCATGTACTATTTTCATTTCAATCTGTACTCATTCACTATAAAGCAGACACCTTGTAGATAAAAAAAAAAAAAAAGATTTATTGCACAATAATAATAATAATAATAATTTTAAAAAAACCAGCTAAAATAACAACAAAATATTTGGAAAAAGACCTAGCAACAGAAATATGGATATATAATGATAAATTACTCTCCTTTATTGCATATCAATTGTATCATGAAAGGGATTTCAGATTCATTTGCAACCACGCAAATGCAATCTATGGTTTACACTGAATGGTACTAAAAAGTACATCCAGTCCGCAGCTGTTCTGTGAGGAGAAAAGCAGACAGAAAGACTATGGAAATTCAAATCACCACTTTTTACAACTGTGGTAAGCAGAAAACCATCTCAGAATGCAAACCAGTTAAACCTTGAGGTAGATTGGCTATGAGACAACTTTACATTTACAATGATAGTTCTTACACAAGGCCTTTTCTGCTGGCCTAAACACTGTAATCATTACTTACATGACTTACGTTTTAAGAAATGTTTCAATGAATATGTATTAAAATTATTCTTAATGGTCTATTCTCTTTATACACTATATTGCCAAAAGTTTGCAGACACCTTGTCATAAGTGTAGTATGTGCTTTTTGAGCATCGCATTCTGCATTTAAATCATGTTTTCGGAATTAAATAGTCCACCAAGCCATAAATTAAGGTGTTTATCAACTTTAAACCCACTGTATATGCACTATATATGCAAAATGTTACTTAGATTAAAAGCACGTATGCAATTACTGACAATAAGAAATGTGTGCAGGTGTGTGTGTGTGTGTGTGTGTGTGTGTGTGTGTGTGTGTGTGTGTGTGTGTGTGTGTTAAAATATATATAGATTAAATATATCAGCACTAGGAACATTTGTTCACAAGCTCAGTGCAAACTAAGCCTCAGGCTGGTATTTGCATAGACTGGTCTATTATACCACGTGAACTTGTTTTCTCTGGCTTTTTTCTTGCTCAAAAGATTTGGCACCCACACAGAGTGGCATAGAGCGTGCATGGTGCCCCGTACTCAATCCCAATACACACAAACACTAAAATAACTCTATTGCTTTTACATTAGATCCCATGGAACAATAATTAGCCTTGTGTTCTTCTTATATATCCTGTGACATTTGCACTAGTGTGAGGATATGCTTTGAAGGAGCTATCTGAATATATATGTTTTCTAAATGCTGTAAAAGTAAAAAAGAGATAGATAGTACAGTTTCACAGCAACAGAATGCAGTTTAGCATTTACCAGAAGTGCAAAAAAAAGGCAGCCTTGTGTGAACCCAGAAGCGCAGATAATATGTAAATATATGTACCACAAGCAAATATAAAGGTTATGGGTGTAGAAATGTGCAGACACTGTTGAGCAAGTACAGTAAAAAATATGTATGTATGAGAGGGGAAAATTAAATTTTAAATGCGTGTAAGATGTGTGTGCATCACAATATGAAGAGCAATATGGGATATGTACATTTATAGTATGAGACAAACATTTATCTTAAGAGATATGTACATTTAAAGTATATATGTACAGTTACAGAATGAGAAGTACATTTTCAGTCTGAGATATATACATTTACTGTATGAGAAATGTACATTTACAATATGAGATGTACATTTACTGTATGATATGTACATTTACAGCAGGATATATTTACATTTAGAGTATGAGACATACAGTTACAGTATGAGGTATGTACATTTCAGGATAAAAATATGTACAGTATTTTATATGTACATTTACAGTATGTGAGATGTTTTTTTTACAGTATAATTTATGTACACTGATATGTACATTTACAGTATGAGAGATGTATATTTACAGTATGTGACATACATTTACAGTATGAGAGATGTATATTTACAGTATGTGAGATGTATATTTACAGTATGATATATGTACACTATGATATATGTACATTTACAGTATGAAAGATGTATATTTACAGTATGTGACATACATTTACAGTGTGAGAGATGTATATTTACAGTATGTGACATACATTTACAGTATGAGAGATGTATATTTACAGTATGATATATGTACACTATGATATATGTACATTTACAGTATGAAAGATGTATATTTACAGTATATGTACACTATGATATATGTACATTTACAGTATGTGACATAAATTTACAGTATGAGAGATGTATATTTCAGTATGATATATGTACAGTATGGTATATGTAAAATATCCAATATGTGTCATACATTTACAGTATGATTATATGTACAGTATGATATATGTGCGATAAATTTGCAGTATGAGAGATGTATATTTACAGTATGATATATGTACAGTATGGTATATGTACATTTACAGTATGTGACACATTTACAGTATGAGAGATGTACATTTACAGTATGTGTCATACATTTACAGTATGATTATAGGTACAGTATGATATATGTGCGATAAATTTGCAGTATGAGAGATGTATATTTACAGTATGATATATGTACAGTATGGTATATGTACATTTACAGTATGTGACACATTTACAGTATGAGAGATGTACATTTACAGTATGTGTCATACATTTACAGTATGATTATAGGTACAGTATGATATATGTGCGATAAATTTGCAGTATGAGAGATGTATATTTACAGTATGATATATGTACAGTATGGTATATGTACATTTACAGTATGTGACACATTTACAGTATGAGAGATGTACATTTACAGTATGTGTCATACATTTACAGTATGATTATATGTACAGTATGATATATGTGCGATAAATTTGCAGTATGAGAGATGTATATTTACAGTATGATATATGTACAGTATGGTATATGTACATTTACAGTATGTGACACATTTACAGTATGAGAGATGTACATTTACAGTATGTGTCATACATTTACAGTATGATTATATGTACAGTATGATATATGTGCCATACATTTGCAGTATGAGAGATGTATATTTACAGTATGATATATGTACAGTATGGTATATGTACATTTACAGTATGTGACACATTTACAGTATGAGAGATGTACATTTACAGTATGTGACATACATTTACAGTATGAGAGCTGTACATTTACATTTTGATATGTACAGCATTATATTTTGTACATTTACAGTATGAGATGTTCATTTGCTGTATGAGATTTGTATATTTACAGCAGGAGATATGTACATTGACAGTATGAGCTGTATATTTACAATATGAAAAATGTACATTTACAATATTAGACATATTTACAGCATGCAATATGTTTATTTACATGATTTAATATACGAGATATGCACATGTACAGCATAAGGCACATTTATAATATGAGAGATGTACATTGCATGTACAATCAGGCCAAAATATTACACGATGTATGTACAGGTAGTATTCAGATATATCGAAGATATTCTAAAACATATTATGAATTTACAATGATATATATTTATAATTATATTATATTACATTTACATTTGCATTTACATATGTGCTTTGACTCTAGCAATGATTAAATCTACACTGGTACACTAGATTACAAACTTAATATAAATATAACTTTTGAGTTCTACGAAGCAAATTTGGAAAGTGCTAATTTAAGTGTTTCAGGAAGAGGTAGGTCTTCAATCCTCGCTTGAAGATAGCCAATGACTCCACTGTACGGACATCTAGGGGAAGTTCATTTCACCACCTCGGTGCCAGAACAGAGAAGAGCCTTGAAGTATACTTACTTTTCATTCTGAGAGAAGGTGGTATAAGTCGAGCAGTGCTGGAGGATCTCAGACAGCGTGGTGCAGTGTGAGATGTGATGAAGTCTCTGAAGTAAGATGGTGCTGGTCCATTTTTGGCCTTGAAGGCAAGCATCAGTGTTTTGAATCTGATACGTGCAGCTACTGGAAGCCAGTGAAGGGAGTACAGCAGTGAGGTGGTGTGGGAGAACTTGGGCAGATTGAACACAAGTCGTGCAGCTGTGTTTTGGATCATTTGCAGTGGATGAATAGGTTTCAGGGGAAGACCTGCCAGCAGAGAGATGCAGTAGTCCAGTCTTTAAAAGACAAGAGACTGAACAAGCACCGGAGCAGCCTGTGTGGACAGAAATGGTCGAATCCTTCAGATGTTGTAGAAAAGAACTCGACAGGAACAAGCCACATTAGTGACATGTGGGGAGAAGGACAGATGTTTGCCAATAGTTACACCAAGGTTACGAGCAGAGCGTCATGAAGAGTTATTTGGAGTTAATCACAGAATGGTTGGACATTTTAGAGCTCAAGTATACAGAATACATGATGATTTCTGGTAGTAAAATCAGTAAAGCATGAGTAAGTGTCCTGGAGGCACATTGGAGAGTTCAGTAGGGTCATGTTTGTAGGAAAAGAACCTGCTGGTTGTGGTGCAAATGTTATAGTTATGATTCTAGAGCAGACATGGGCAAACTACGGTCCGCGGGCCACACACGGCGCGTTGGACAGCCAAATTCTATTAAAATTGGTACAGGTAAACATTGTTCAATTTGGATTTCCCCTCTAATGCCCACGTTTCCCCTAAAGATGTCGCACTTCAGCTCCATTGACGTTGTTAGCGTGCAATACTCTCTCTCTCTCTCTCTCTCTCTCTCTCTCTCTCTCTCTCTCTATATATATATATATATATATATATATACACACAGTGAGGAAAATAAGTCTTTGAACACCCTGCTATTTTGCAAGTTCTCCCACTTATAAATCATGGAGGGGTCTGAAATTGTCATCGTAGGTGCATGTCCACTGTGAAAGACATAATCTAAAAAAAAAAATTATGATTGCTCCAACAGTGGACCTTTTTTCACCAAGCTGCTTGGCAATTTCCCCGTAGCCCTTTCCAGCCTTGTTGAGGTGTACAATTTTGTCTCTAGTGTCTTTGGACAGCTCTTTGGTCTTGGCCATGTTAGTAGTTGGATTCTTACTGATTGTATGGGGTGGACAGGTGTCTTTATGCAGCTAACGACCTCAAACAGGTGCATCTAATTTAGGATAATAAATGTAGTGGAGGTGGACATTGTAAAGGCAGACTAACAGGTCTTTGAGGGTCAGATGTTTGTGTGTGTGTGTGTGTGTGTGTATGTATGTGTATATATATATATATATATATATATATATATATATATATATATATATATATATATATATATATATGTGTACATATATATATATATATATATATATATATACACAGTATACATATGAGTGATGGGGTGCTGCGCCAGATGACCTGGCCTCCACAGTCACCGGACCTGAACCCAATCGAGATGGTTTAGGGGTGAGCTGGACCGCAGAGTGGAGGCAAAAGGGCCAACAAGTGCCAAGCATCTCCCGGGGAACTCCTTCAAGACTGTTGGAAGACCATTTCAGGTGACTACCTCTTGAAGCTCATCAAGAGAATGCCAAGAGTGTGCAAAGCAGTAATCAAAGCAAAAGGTGGCTACTTTGAAGAACCTAGAATATGACATTTTTCAGTTGTTTCACACTTTTTTGTTATGTATATAATTCCATATATAAGTCCACATGTGTTAATTCATAGTTTTGATGCCTTCAGTGTGAATCTACAATTTTCATAGTCATGAAAATAAAGAAAACTCTTTGAATGAGAAGGTGTGTCCAAACATTTGGTCTGTACTGTATATATATATATATATATACACATACACACATGTATGTATATATGTGTGTGTGTGTGTGTGTGTGTGTATGTATGTATATGTATGACCCGGCCGGTAAAATTTTAGAACCCATTGTGGCCCGTGAGTCAAAAAGTTTGCCCATCCCTGTTCTAGAGCTTTGTAACGATTATTTTGGACTCGATCGGTTTGTTTTTCTTGACACCTGTGCTTGTCAGATATTGTGTTTGAAGTATGGCGATGCCGGCCTGTGATTGGTGCACTGTCGATAAAGGGGCGGGGAGTTTAGGAAAATGTCAACTGCGATTGGTGGGCGGGGTTTTAGAGCAGCGAGAGCCAGGAGAGGAGCTGAAATTCAGCTGGAACTTGAGATTCATACGATTTCTAAGGATTTGAGGTAAGAAACAAGACTTCTTATATATAAATATATATATACACACATATATGCAACCTTTTATTATAAATGGAACCGGTTTATCTCGTGTAACTTGCATTCTTTCGCATATCCGCAAACTTTCTCTTTATTTCCGGCGTGGCGTGCATACCAAACAAGACTCTTTCAGCCCTGGAGTGCACTACAAAAGGCGTAGAAAGCCGTTCATTTGCATTCTATTTAGGTCACCTATACAGGGAATACGAATCTGATTGGAATTCGGAACGTTGTCCGAATTTCATTAGGGTTTATTGTCATTTGGGAAAAAAAAACTTATATTCATAGCCTGTTCACGTCATGAGCCACTGGCTGAATAGTGCGCATACAGTATGTAGCTGGCTGGGGTAACAGGGTTTTAGCTTTGGAGCAGGTAGCTTCGGGTCCAGACTTCATGTTAAGACAAACTTTTACCTTTTTTGGGCATTTGGAACGAAATGGAGGAGAATGAACCCTATGATTGATGTGGTGGTCATTAAAAAAAAAAAACAACAACAACAAAAACATCAAAGAACTGCATTGGGGGGAAAAAAGCTCTTTCATATCAATTGCATAGATATGTGCAGTATAGGTTTTGGTTTAAAAAAAAAAATTCTGAGCTGCTTTGGGAATCCATCATGGTCCATTCATGGTTTAAAAACGGTTCATTTGAATACATCCCAGTACACGCACACACACTTGTCACTCACAGTTCCACCATATGTGTTGCCAGAGCCTTGTTCCAAAAAAACCCACAAAAAACGTAACCCATCTAGAGCGCATGCATTTCCACTGCAAATCCCACTACAAACCATCAGTTGTTCATCAGTAAAACCATCACCAAAGGTCTTCCTTCTCATACTGTGTTGGTATACAGCATTTTTTCCATCAATGCCACTATATGTGCAGACAGAGGAATCAAAATACCGTTTCTCTTCTCTCTCAAGTGTTTTTATTGTCAATACAATGAAGAAAGTTCAGTCAGTGCAATATAGAGCAGTAAACTTGTAATAAATAGACATGTATATAAGCCGGGTGAATATATCTCGTTAACGTCTGAATGTGTAAGGTGCAAAAATACATCCTTGTAGATGCAAACATACTGAAGTTTTGAGTATAAAAGCAGGTCATTAACCCAAAGAAACCAGTGTAGAACCTCATTACATGTTGAATATGATGTCCTAATGGTTCCCATTGGTGTCCAGTAGACACAAATCCTGTGATCTACCAGCTATCAGTGTTCTATCAAGTAGAAATGACATGCCATCAATAGCCACAGTGTTACAGCATTACAAATTCTATTAAAACCAACTTGGCATCCATTCTAACCATTAAATATTTGATATTTTTTCCCCCCCTCCAGCATGGAGGAAACCTGTGAACCCCGAGTAAACCCATGCAAAATGTTCTTTCTTTTTCTTTTTTCACAACCACTTAGTTTTCCAGCTGAGCTAAAGATTAACTGAAAGTGCAAACATCTTTAAGTAAACAGACATAAAATACGTCATTTGTCATTCATGACTTTCAAACAGAGCTCAGTTTGGGGATACAATTTGGCAGTTCACTTTATCATTCAGATCATTAAGATGGAAAAATATAGAAGCTAGAAAGCCGCTATAATCCTTCAGCGTTCCTTTTTTTTAAATAGTTCTGTTCATTAAGCGTTCAGCTCAGCTGTTCTTAAAGGCTTATTTTTAGCTCTTCTCTAATTCCACTATATACTGAGTTCCCATCACATCCCCGGGCTACATTTATTCACCTCTCAAGGGGGAGTTGCTATTAGCAGACCCAAATTACTGTGACGAGGATTTAAAAGATCCTTAATGCAGCGTGAAGTGTGTCACAAAGTACCTGATTAGTTTTTTGGTGTTTAATAAATGGAGCTTTTCTATAAAATATGCTTGATATCTTCTTCATACTATTCTAAACATTTCAATTTCAGTAACATAATGATTGTCTTGTACTGAATTGTAGAGATCAAAACAACCCAAACGAGTGACCTATTTGGAAAAGGCACCGATTTGTAGTTTTTTTGGTTTGGTTTTTTTGTCTTGTCTCCCCCCCCCCCCCCCCCCCCCCATCTTACTCAAGTCTAACTTTTTAGTTTTTCCAAGAGTTTGCTGCTTCCGCATTTAAATTGCTCTCTTTTTATTTGTACTGTTTGTGACCGCCTTAGTTACCCAGGTCCCTGCCAAAACATTTGGTGTCTAACGAAAGGCCCAGTGTAGCGCAGAGTGAGATACTACCAATGAAGATTTGAAGACTCGAGCACATTAGTGTGTGCTTTTTGAAAATCATTCCACGTTAAGTCCCCATTTCCTGTTATAATAACCTCCACTCTTCTGGAAGGATGTTCACCTAGATTTGTGCTTATTTAGCTAAAAGGGAGTTAGTTAAGTCCGTTTCTGATGTAGGTGAGGTAAAGAGGCCTGGGGTGCGGTCAGTGTTTCAATTCATTCCAAAGGGCCAAAGAGCTCTATAGCAGCCCACTCAAGATCTTCCACTCCACCACATCTGAGCCAGATGTTCATGGAGCTAGCTTTGGGTCTCCAAAAAGCCAAGTCTGTGTCTCAAAGTTCAACTGATTGGATTTGGAAGCATTACATTTTCCTAGGACATTCTATACAATTGTGTGCCTCCAGATTTGTGGTAACAGTGGGGAAGAACCACATATCCTGGAGATCTCAGGTGTCCCAAATCTTTTGTTCTTATAGACTTTGTCACTTGTGGCAGAGGTCTGTTAATTTTCCTTTTATTTCCGCCTCATGCGCATATTGGAGAACGAAGCGTTTTGTCAGTCAGCATTCATATACGTGATTGAGCACGGAAATTATTCTGTCACTTTTTTTTACCTACCCTGTGTAAGAAAGGATTCCCATTCAGTTGTATTTCCACGCTTCACCACTAGAGGCAGACAAACAGTTTACCAATCATGATAAGTTACCTATGACACAACAAAGTGCACCGTTCTCCATCAAGAGTATAAAAGGCCAGAACACAGAGCGTCATTCGGCATCACGCAACTTCCGAACAGCAGCTAGCAACTGACGGCAAGAACCACACACGATCAATTCAAAAACCCAGTAAAGTTTGAGTGTTCTGAATCCTGTACTGTGTTTTCATTGACACGCTGGGGCGAGTACAATCTCCTGATCAGTGCACACCAGATAGTGAAACTCTCTTATATGGTCCTTCGAGCTAGATAGGAAACCTTCCTAACATTTGGTCCTTCGAGCCAGATAGGAAAAAAGTAAAGTTGATTTTCTTTTGTGTTGTGTTGCAGTGGCTGAACAGGGCCATCAGGGGGCGATGGCTGACAACAGCAACACCAATGGCAACAGTTGGACCATTCTTCCTCCCGATGTTAAGGTGTGTGTTCTGTAATTATGGTAGGCCTTATTTATTTGGGGTGGTGGGTGCTCTTGATTTCTTTCATACAATTTTGAGGAATTCATGCATCGTTGCCATGCTGCACACTACATAAATCATTACACAAATCTACACACTAAATATGGTAATCTCTGAAGTCTTGAAACAGCAAACGCTATTCCTCTTGTTTTTGAGTTTAAGAACAACAGATGAATCTGACCATAGATCACATTTTCAGGATTGAATTTCCTGATATTTAGGAATATACGTCTAGATGTGTTCAACATCCTTTGACAAACTTTGGTGCCAAATCCTTTGCTGGATATAACTGCATCAAATCGATCGACTTGGTCAGTCTAATACTTGCTACCTTTTTTTTCCCCTTGGTGATGTCCTATGATGTAGCAGTGGGTTTTAGGTCATTGCCTTGCGGCATGATGAAGCAAACGGATTTGATGATTAATAAAGATTCTTTGAGCCTGCTTCAGAAGCAGTCATGCACGTCAATGATAGTGGTTCACAGTTTGGATCATGAGCAGATCTTTTTTCTTTTTGGTCTTTAAATAATTTTGTTAGAGGTTAATTTTTGGTTCCAAAGTATTTGCTGATCACATGTTAGTTTTGTTCTCAATTTGGCATTACTGCTGATGAGAACGCAAAATTTGTGACACCTTGAGTGATGGAGGTTAATACACTATATTGCCAAATGTTTGTAGACACCTAGTCATAAGTATTTGATGTGCTTTTTTGGGCATTGCATTCCACGTTCAGACCCAATTTCCTCTTAGAATTCCCTCCAGTCTTTTGGGGAGATGTTCCACTAGATTTTAGAGTGTGTTTACAGTATGGACATTTGTGTTCATCAGCCACAAGGGCGTTTGTTAAGTCAGGTACTGATGTAGGTGAGAGGTGCAGTCCAAGTTTAAGTGCATTAAGAATTTAATGCACCACATCCAAGGACATCCTATACAATTGTGTGCCTGTAGCTTTGTGTGTAACAGTTTGGAGAAGAACCACATTTGGCAAGAAAACGCTACCAAAGGTACATGGAGTTTAGCAGTATTGGCATTTAGCAAACCCTAAAAGCTTTTTCAATGCTTGTTGATAAACTATTTCATCTACATTACCATATAAAGTAAAAAAAAAATCCTTCTTTTTTTTTTTTTTTTTTTTTTTTTTTAAAGTTCTGCCCCATTCATTCAGGTCTTGAGTGCAAATAATGAGTGGATGAAAACCTTAATGATGTTAATATTAGGTGAGAAAATGGGTTATCGAGTGGGCCGAGGAAAATGGGTTATGGAATATCAATTAAAGTTTAATTTATGTTCTTGTACAGGAGTCTGGTGTAGAGAGCATGGGTCCGCTGTCTGAAGGGCAGGAAGAACTGCACGCAGAACCGGTTCTCACACATTCATCCGCCCTCTCGGACACTCCAGCAGAGCAAACCCACCCTCCTGATCTTCCACAGGTTTGTCGCACATACTTTTCATTTCACTTGAATGCTAGTGATTTAATTTTTTTATTCCAGGAAGGATAGAATAAGGTTGAAAAATATAGTCATTGAAGCACAAATTCAACAATTACATGATCACTTAAGATACATTAGGAACAACTTGAGGTGCAGGAACAGTGTAATGGACACAAAATACAGTGTAGTTTTATGAAAAAGTAAAGATGTACATGTTATGGATATAGCAAAAATAATGATAAGTTTGCATTACACCTAACCAGAAGATTAATGTGCCTTTTGTACATGCCATTCCACATTTAGTTCCCATTTACAGTTCTGGAAAAATGTGCCACTAGATTTTTGGAGTGTGCTTGTGGAGATTTGTGATCATACATCCACAGGAGTGTTAGTAAAATCAGGTACTGATGTAGAGTGAGGGGTGCAGTCAGCGCTCCAATTCATCCCAAATGTGTTCTACAGGGTTTTGGTCAAATCTTTATAGCAGGCCACCCAGGAACTTTTACTCCAAACCATGTAAACCATACATTGGTTACGTATGCTTCATGGTGCTGGTTTTGTACAGAGGGGCATTTGTCATGCTGTAAACGTTTGGGTCTCCTGGTTCAAGGAAAGATGTCATACTACCACATTCAAAGACATTCTATACAATTGGGTGGTTTCAACTTTGTTGTAAGAGTTTGGAGAACCACATGTGGCTGAAAAATTCAGGTGCCCCCCCATACTTTATTCCATACACTGTATTGGTTATGCAAAAATTAATCATTGTATAAATATAGTTCATTGGAGCATATTAAAATAACTTTTTTCACTGAATTTATGTTTAGGCATTGAATTTTATTTTCATTTGCAAAAAATTACAAATTGAAAAATCTATTGATTTTTATAAGCTAACTGAAAATTTTTTTTTTTTTTTTTATTAAATATTCAATTTTTTTTCTTTTTCTTCTTCAGTTATTTAATTTCATTTTGTACATGAACCGCATATGAACATAATTAGTTTTTGTACATCCAACATGATTCGATTGTGTATTTTCAAAGTCCTAATTAAATTCACTAACCCTTTGTAAGCTGCTTTGAGACAATGTACATTGTTAAAAGTGCTATACAAATAAAAAATGAATTTAATTTGATTGAATTGTTCAAATCTTCTCGTCTTTACCCAGAGCGATTTACAATTATTAATACGACTAAGCATTTCCTTGAGCAGTTAAGGGCCTTGCTCAAGGTTTAAACACCGAGCTCCCATTTTCCCTTCCGGTTATATTCTAACACTTTTACTACGAGAATGGATCACACTTGTCCTATACAGTAAATAAATAAATCACACTTTAATGAGAAACGTAATATTTATGTACGAACTATACAAGTTTTACATTAAAGATGCAAATGAAGCAGCTACCGATGTGATGCAATGCGATTCACCCCTATTACGATGCAGTGCGACCAGAGTTCGATTCCATTAAAAGCAATATGCTGCAATGGAAAAAATATGATGCAGTGCAATTCAGTATGGAACAGAGAGTTCGCTTTTCTTTGGTTCAGACAGACAGCAAATCATAAATTTACTTAAGCGCCCCCTGACTTCTAACGCATGGCCCTTTCACAAACCGGGCCTTCCTGTTCTGTTTACAGGAAGATGCAGCTCTACCTCTGCCATGTTGATCTATATTTTGTGCGACTCAGGACGCGCCTCGGCCTCCGTGGTGTTGTGACGCGTCATATTTACTTAGCAGCAGTGTTTCTGAGGAGAAATTAATATGCAAATAAAATATTGGTCATTTACTAAGTGATAAAAGTATAGCGCATCTACTAACAATTACATATAAATAGGTTTTTACCAATGCATATATGTTAAAAACGATGCCTCATGATACGAATGCCAACTTGTATCCGATGCACTTTTTTTTTTTTTTTTTTAACAATGCATCACATTGTTAACTTTCACTCAGATACACCGATGCGAATCACTGAATCTTTAAAATAAGAAACTTTCAATCTGATCAAATTTGAAACTTTTTTTTTTTTTTTTTTTATGAGTAAGAGAATGTTTTTAGTAATGGTGTGCATTTTAAGAAAAAATAAATATATAAATGAATTGCTTCCCTGTTTTGAATGCATAAAAACTTTGCATGGGCCTCAGGTTTCCTCTTATTGTCTACCAGGTGACACCACTAGAGGGCATGGAAGACGCAGCTGTTTTACCCAGTACCACTGTGAAAGAGGACGCGCCGTCCCGGAGCCTTGATCATGTCGAAAACCTGACTTCTTTAACCCCAGACCCTGCTGAGCGAGGAGCATCTGGCGAAACCTCCAAAAACCAACCTCTTATTGAAACCGAATCCTTCTCTGACTCGTACACGCACATCAGCCCGTCACCTGTGTACTCAATTCCTGGAGCCCCAGAAGATGATGAGTTAAAGCTTTCCCAAGGGGAAGAGGAGAGTGAGCTGAGGAAAACTCTTGGAGAAGGTAAGGAATAAGTCATGCACCAAAAATGGCCTAATTTTACAGATGCACTAATTGTAAACTTGTAACTTTTATTTAATTATTTTTAATGAATGATTTTATTTATTTGAAATTTTCTCCCTTAAGTTTTGGTTGCTGGGGTTAATGAAGAGTGACTGATCTTGACAGGTCTGGCATAGAGTGTTTAGGAGTTGCCTGATCCCAAGCCACCAGACAACCTGATCTGTTCCGCATGAGGCTATATGACTTGCTTAATGATCTACCTTGTGCATATTTTCTGAGCTACGCTGTAAAAATCTTACCAAGTGAAAATTATTGAACCCATTTCTTCTTATAGCAAATATAAGATAGATTTGTTCCAGATATTGCCTGTGTTGTGTGCACACGTAAATGCCTGGAAACGAACATTATTTACAGAAGGCAAAGTGTGTACATAGCTGTATGTGCAAAGTGTCAGCTTTTTGTGTGCACCTGCATAGCGTGGGGCAGGAATACAGTCCAGATGGGACACCAGATATTTTTGGAAAGGCGGAAGAAAACAGGAGGATCCGAGGTAAACTCATGCATACCCTGGGCGAATACTGTGCAATACTCTATACAGACAGTAAATCAGAGAGCCTAAGCTCAGGATCAAACCAGAGTCCCTGAAGCTGCATTTAGACCATTTGCGAAATTGTTTCGAAGGCAAATAAAAAACGTGGCACATATTATAAATCAACGGTTTTTATTGTTCTTCTCATCTCAAGAAACTGGGTGTCTGCTGGATGTGGAACAACTGCACAGGCACACTGATTTCCGGAGCCCTGAGGAATTCCAGAAATAGAAATAATAGACCACATCTTGTGAAGCCCTAGCCCTAGTACGAGTATCGCCTCGGTCCACAAGCAGTATGGCGGAGAGCAAGATTAAAAAAAGCATTTCAGTACAGCTTGCTGAGAAGATTGCACTAATGATGCATTAATCAATCGAAAAGCTTGCAAAGGCAATAAAACATTCATCTCTATAGCAACGCATAAATCCAGTGTTGGCCACTACTGAGATTTTAGGCACATGTTACTGAAATTTAAACTCGGTTCTGGAATACTGGCATTAACCTCCCTGTTATACTGGAGATTTGTGCTCATTCAACCACAAGGGCGTTAGTAAAAGTGTCAAGCAGGGTTGAGGTCAGAGCTCTACGCAAGGTCTTTCACTTCAAAACCAGATGTTCCTTTGCTTTGTTCACAGGGACATTGTCATGCTGGAACAGGTTTAAGTCTCCCAGTTGAAGTAAATGGAGAATTTAATGCTACTTGATCCCAAAGGCATCCTACACAATTGTGTGGTAACTTTGTGGCAACAGTTCGAGAACGAACCGCATACATCATACGCATACGTCTGAAAATGTCAGGTGTTGCCAAAGTTTTGTCCATAGAGTAGATTTGATTATCTTAGTCATTCAGAAATGTTTACATGTTTACAAAGACTGGTGCAGAAAACAAAAAACAACCAGGAAGTTGCAGTTCTGCTGGTGGAAATGCTTGGTTGATGGTGGGGGACAAGCTTTTTGGCTCAAAACGTCCCTGTACGATCCAATCAGTATGTCTGTGTTCGCTTCAGATTTTGAGGTAAACAGGCTACAATAGAAGATCTTTTCTATCTTCCTAATCGGCCAATCACATGGCAGATTAGATAAGTGCAATAAGCAGTGACAAAATAATTAATCACGATATAATAAGGTGTGTCTCTTTCCATGCAGAGTTTAAGCCGGAAGAGAAGGCGAACGAGGGTGACGGACTTAGGAGGAGGAATGTCTCCGTCCTGCCCCCTTTGTACCATCGGGGTGAGGAGGAAGAGGAGGAGGGTGAGGAAGAGCAGTTCAGACATCCGCAGAGAAATGGAGAAGGGGACATCGGGTTCACCTTGAACAAGTGCATTTTTGGAGCCCTCGTTCTTCTAGGCCTCGGCACCATATTCTTCTCTGGTAAATACTGAACATGGAACATCATCTCTAAAACATGATATATTTCCTTGAATTGAGTTAAAGGGCTTTCTGAGACATGGCTGTATTATTCTGCAGGTATACTTTTTGATCTGGATGACGGTAGGTTGTATGTACGCGTGTGTGTGTGTGTGTGTGTGTGTGTGTGTGTTTGCACGGTTGTGAGAATTGGAGTAAGTTGAATGCATGGCTTCTAATTGATAAGGGATTGATAGGAAATAATTTTGTTTTAGGTGGGTGATCCCTCAGTTTCATGTGCATATGACTAAAAAGAAAACGGAACAGCTTATGTGAGTTAACCACTGGATTTTGCTGTTAAAGCCAAATTCTTATAATACAAATGTGGGAAAAGTAGCACATAAGCTCGGGCCACCATGGACCACCACCATTCTTCTTAACCAAGATACCCTTAGGTGGCATTTTGATAATAATGCTTGAGAGTGCTTTCTATGATTTTCCAATAGATGTTGAGCTCTGGTGACTGTGAAGGCCAGGGGTAATTATTTTTATTCCCCCTAATTTTCATTGTCATCATTCATTAAGCGTATGTACGGTGGCGTGAACGGGATTTCTTTTTTTTATCATTGTGAAAGAAACCATTTTCGGTCAACTGAGGAGCTTGAGCTGATCCGTTTTTCTTTACACGGTGCACTAATATGCAAGAATCACTCACCTTGAATGTATGCATTCGGTCCAACCACAATATCCAACTGTATATGCTGATGTTTTTATAAATCTAAATGTGGATATCACTCAAGTCACTGCTATTTTTCAGACACAAGCCAGTCGAGCAGTCTTTGTGACTGAAGCCCTTGTTAATAAATGCTCTTCTCCAAGATCTGATTCAAAAACAAGACCTGCTCAGCAATTTTATACATGGGAGAATTTAAATACTTAATATACTTGGTATTCAGTACAAGTTGAAACATTTTTTTTTTAGCAATCAAATATTAAGCAGCTTAATCACAAAATACACTTCCAGAACATATAGTGGTTTCAAGAATATAGGGTGGGTGTGTGTGTGTGTGTGTGTGTGTGTGTGTGTGTGTGTGTGTGTGTGTGTGTGTGTGTGTGTGTGTGTGTGTGTGTGTGTGTGTGTGTGTGTGTGTGTGTGTGTGTGTTCTGCAGTCTCTTCATGAACATGTCTAACCTTAAGTATGTGAGGTGTGGGAGGTGGTAGCTCAGTGGTTAAACCATTGAACTTCTGTTTGGAAGGTTGAAATTTAAATTCCAGTAGCACTAAGCTACCATCAATTTTCTAAAAATTAAAACGTTGTTGTTGATGTCAAGGCCATAACTTAAAGAAATTAAGTTTGCCTTGCAATGTAATGTGGAGAGGCACATGAAGCAAGTACTGTTGTTAAAATACAACAAAAAGTGGAGAGAAGCACTATGATGCATGTATCTTGTATCTTACTGGACTTTTTATTGGGTATATATCCATATAGTTGTATTTTGTGATCATATACTTATTCACTCTAGCTCATTTTTTGCTACACAGTTTATTTATTTGAATGTCTTTCATTTATAAAGAGGGACTACTATTGGCCTGATATTATTTGGCCTGTAGCAACAGATTTTATTTTTCACTTTTGGATTAGGAAATGCTCAGCAACCGCAAATATCCTACCGGCAGCAGTATTCTGGACAGAAATAAACATGGCATACACTTACATCCACACCACACACACTATAACCGATATCACTGCTGTATTATGAATTATTGATTCAAGGAGCAGAAGAGGCTACAAGATGTGCCAAAGATGAGCTACAGTTAGTATTTGTATACCAATGGACTGTATCTGTACATACTAACTGTACCTGAGCAAATCAATTCTGTGTATTTCGAAGGTATATTGTATCTAAATGCGTGTCCATTTCATTGCTGTTTCTGTACAATCTGTATGACCTGAATGTACAAATCGCATGTAGCATTAACTCGTTGATGTCATGTGGAAATGAAAGTCTGAATGTAAAAATAAGTATAAATCAAGTTCATTTTACTTCAGTTTTCAGGTTTGGAAGTATATGGACCTGGTCTTTTGATCATTTGCATGTGTGCTTTTACGTTTGCATGTTTACTTACATGCTTAAAATGTTCATGTATGAAAGATTCCTATTTAATTTTACATAGACCAGGCACTGTGATGACCTTGGCCAGATTATCATTATTTCAATTATATCTTTTAGAGGGGGATGCTGATTCCATGGACCTGAAATATCCACAAGAGAAAAAGGTTAGTTGTTTGTTCACGTTGTCCTGTTTTCGAAAGTGCGCCCTGTAAAAGTGTCATTACTAAGAAACTGCAGTCTAATAATTACATTTAGCTGCAGAGGGTTAAGATATTTTGTTAAAATACGAAAAATGACTGAAAGGTTTTCTGAAATTTTGTTTGTGAGCTGCGGGAAGAGAGCATTATGCATCAAATATCATACGTGGCATATTTTAGACATGTATATGGATATGATTTTGCCTCTGTGCACCACCTTGATGGATTTGAAAGTGGTTTAACAAAAATATTGCTTTAACCCCTGACAATTTATACACATTATAAATATAATGATTATTTTAATTCTCGTGAGTCCCTGAAGTCTGGAACTCATGGGCTTTAGCAAATGTTGTTCCCTTTTTGAGATGCTTTGCAAGGTTTTTTATTTATTATACACTTGTACTGTGAATAGCCAGACTTTTTTTCTGATACTTCTGTCACATTCACTATAAAAGCCAGTAATTACTGGTGAGCCCCACTGGTATCCATATATGACATAATCCATATATCATAACACTGCCCCCAAAATCTGTGACCGATAATGTGGTATGCTTCGGATCATAAGCCCTTCCTTTTCCTTTCATCTCCATTGTCCATTGTTTTTGAGTGTTACCAGTAGTTTGCTAGGTGTTTATATTCATGTAGGCATTTCTTGACTGCAGAATTCTTTTACCAAGAAAAGAGCTCTGCAATCATCCACTTTAATTGTGTTCTGTGGCTTTTCAGGCCTTTCGTGCATTCGTTCCAGTATTGCCAATGGATCCTTTCTTTTAAGAATGTACCAAATTGTTAGTATGGTCACTCCTAAAGTTTCTGCTGGAAAAATCTATAAAGACCTAATGATAGCTGATGGTGAAGTTCTCATGAACACCTACTAAATACAAATTCAGTACTCATAATCTTGACATTTTATTTCCATCATTTGTAATGTGGACACCTGGCAATTTACTGGGTTACTGTGTAAAAATAGCTTAAAAAACTTTTTTTACACCTCAATTGCAGATTTTTAAGTCTTACTTTGCAAAAAAACACAGTGCTAATTATTATAATGCAGTACACCACTGGCGCCTTTGCTTTTCATATACTATATAGTATCCAATTTGGGACAAAGACATGAATGCTTATCAACTTGTCACTTGTTGCAGTTGGCATAACCTGCGTGGTGGAGAATGTTCCACAATGCCCGTTCTCAAGGAGCTGGAAGGGTGTAAATCCCAAATCAGCTTTACATTTTTGGGGTTTATATTACCAACCCCAGCCATTAGGGTTGCCAGTGCACTCTTAGTGCCGGTCCCAAACCCGGATAAATGGGGAGGGTTGCGTTAAGAAAGGGCATCCAGCGTAAAAACGTGCCAAATGAGTACAGATGATCCGCTGTGGCGACCTCTAATGGGAAAAGACGAAAGAAGTTATTATGGTATACAATGAAGTCAAATGATTTATTTCATACATGGTATTCATATTTTTTAAGTTTATCATATCAAAGCTGGTGGAAATTGTGTGTGTGTGTGTGTGTGTGTGTGTGTGTGTGTGTGTGTGTGTGTGTGTGTGTGTGTGTGTGTGTGTGTGTTAGGAGTGGTTGAATGCTGATGCACAAACAGGCACCCCTGGAGGTGTCCAGCCACCAGATATACTGGACGAACTAGCCAAGGAGAACCAACAAATTGCAAGTTTAGAGGACCAGCTTCAGGTAGTTCCATACATTTTTATCTGTTTTGTGTGTCTTGTACAATGTACATTCTTTCTAGACTTTTTATTTTTCCTATTATTTAAACAAAGAAACAGGAAGTGGATATCAAGGATGCACAACTGCAAGTGGAAGAAAGCACCAAGGAGAGACTGAGGAGGGAGGAGTTGGAAGCAGAAAACCAGAGGATGAAAGAAGAGTTGGATAAACTGCCTGCCTTTCAGAAAGAGTACCAGCAAGAGAGTGAAAGGGTGAAGAAAGAAAACGAGAGAGTAAATAAGGAGTTGGAAGTGCTTCCAGTGTTGCAGAAAGAGCTGGAGCGTTTACGAGATCAAGTTACCGAACTCACTCAGGGTACAGGTGAAAAAAAAAAAAAACAAAAAAAAACCCCAACATTATTTGCTGATAAAGTATGGATAAATATCATGTTTTGTTTGCCTTGTCCATTAAACTGCATTCATTCTTTCTTTTAGCGAATGTGCAAGCTGGACTGCCCTCTGCTGGACATGAAGAGGTACTTGGTGGTAGTCTGGAGAGGAAAGAGAGAAAGGATAAAAAAGCTTGGGATAAAGAGAGAAAGGAGAAAGAGCTTAACACAGAAAAGAAGGAATGGAAAAAAGACAAAAAACTAAAGGTAACCGAGCAAGACGGCAAAGGAAAAAGCGCGAAGGATGGCAAAGATTGGCAGAAAGAAGACGTCAAGCAAGGGAGGCTCAAGGAAGAAGGGAAAAATGGGCAAAAAGAGCATAAGAAAGAAGATGCCCAAAGATGGAAACTTGATCATGGGAAAAGAGAGCCTAAGGAAAGAACTGGGAAAAGAGAGTGGAGGGAAGAGAAAAAGTGGGAAAAGGAGAAGCATGGCGAATTTGTTGAAGGAAGGGGGGAGAAAAGAGAGAAAGGGAAAGAAGGTAAAGAATGGAAGCAAAAGAGAGAGCATAAAGACTTGAAGGAGGAAAAAGAATGGAAAAAGGACAAGCAAGCAAGTCGGAATGACAAAGAATGGAAAGAGCGAAGTGAAAAAAAGGAGTGGAAAGAGCGAAAGGAATGGTGGGATGAGCGAGAGAAAGGCGATGACAAGTACAAAAGTGACAAAAGCCAAAAGGAAAAAACGAGGAAAGGCAAGAAAGATCATCACAACGAAAACGGGGAAAGAAAAGAACGGGAGGAGAAGCGTCGAGGTGGGAAAGAGGAAGACAAACCGAAACGTGGAGGCCGAGCAGAGGAATGGAAGGCGGAGAAAAAAAACAAGGACCGTAAGAACCATAAGGAGGAAAAAGTGAGCGGAAAAGACAAACACGAGGCATCGCATCATTTATACAGCGACGGAAAGCGGAGCAAAGACCACGTGCACATCGACTACTGGGCTAAGCAGAGGGAAAAGATCCGTCACTTTTACGGGTCAACAGAAGGGTGCGCCGATGTGACGGCATGCGCACGCGCCGAGGGGCTCACTCCTGTTTCTCAACAAGATTTCGAGGCGTTCGTCTCGGGCTATTTGACGAAACTTCAAGGAAACCAGGACCAAATTTCCAGGAAAGAGGAACTCAATAAGCTAATTGGCGAGTTCTTTACTGACGGAGTCTTCGTCCATGACCAGATACCATTCAGCGAGTTTGTGGAGGACGTGGAGGACATATTGGAAGACATGGCTGATGATGATGATGATGACGACGATGATGATGATGACAATGATGAGCTAGAGAATGTGATGGATGGATTTGCAGTAGAGGCAATGGTAAAATTTATGATTCAGGAGAAGGAGGGGAACGAAGAAAAAAGAGGGGGACGAGGAAAGAAAAGAATGAAGGGGTAACGGGTTGCATTATTAAGAGGCTCTTGATTAAAGGGGTTACGCGTTGGGGCTTTGCTTTGTAGTTCCACATTTGCTACACCCCTTCGGTTTAAAACAAGGACATCAAAGCACTGCTACTGTTCATGCGTTTCCTGGCTGTAGATGTAATCAGAGTGTGTGAGGGAACATCACTCTTCCTGCAACATAATACCCTGTTCATAACCGATGACGTTAGATTTGCAAGCAAATCAGGCAACTGTGCCCCTAAATGTTAATATAACAAGAATGTGTGTAAAAGGGAGCCACTTCCTGGTTTTGTCTGAGTGGTCCAGTAATTTCAGGAAAAAAAACAATTCTGTCGACCATATTAAAAAAGAATGAACACGCACATTTGCGTTTTCGTTGCAATCAAAGGGTTTTCGTTATTGCTTTACGGTACACTATACGGCTAAACATTTGTGGACACCTCATTTAAGCACCCAATATGTGCTTTTTGAAAATCATTCCGTCCCATCCCATCGCTGCCCCTGCTGGACCCTCTAGCAAAGACCCCTAACCCACAACCGCTCAGGTGTATAAAAGAAACGAGATAATTGTAAGTCACTCAGGCAATTAAGTGCAACTGGCAAATGCTGTAAAAGTAAATTTCAGATTTAGTTCCTCTTTGCTGTAATAATCTCCACTTTGCTCTTATATTAGCCTTCATCTATATATTAAATTCCACTATATATTAAAACCTGTCTATGGGGATTTGTGTTAATTCAGCCACAAGAACAGTGATTTTCGCCCCTCGTGTCCAGGTCTGGGGTGTAGTTTGTGTTTGGGTGTTCAAGCCCCAACACAGCTAAGCTGAAACTGTTGGGCCCTTGAGCAAGGCCCTTAAACCTCTCTGCCTCAGGGACGCTTTATCAAGGCTGAACCTGCGCTCTAACCCCAGTTTCCTAACAAGCTTGGAAATGCAAAGTATATGAGACTAATCTCCTGATGTTAGGGTTCTTATGCCTTCAACTTTCTTTTGGGAAAACCCACATATGGGTGTGACAGTCAGGTGTCCATATTCTTTTGGTCATATAGTGTATATTCATCTATAGGCAGGGTTAGTGTGAGTATGTTTTGTGCAGCATTTTAAGAAAACACATTCTTACAATATTGGTTGAATGTAGGGGTTTTTTTTGTCTTGTTTTACTAAAATTCTATAATATCACGGACCACATTTACAATTTTTGGTACCTTTATTTATTCTTTTGTTGTTTCTGTGAGAATATCTAGCTTTGTGTTTTTAAAGTCTGAGACTTGAAGAAGTAAGGAATTGGTATTTTTCCACTCAACCTGGTTGATATAATGTAGGGTAGAATTGCACTGTCAGCAGTTTTGTTGCTCATGTTTTCGGGTATTGCACTTTACATTCTGGCTTGTTTACACATGCAAAAAAAGAATAATCATTTTAAAATGCGTACCAAGTGAGAATATTTTTTTTCCATGTGTATACATGCAAAACGGACACCAGAAGTCCGTCTTGCAGTTATTTTCTGAGCAATACAAAGCTGTAATAATGTCTTATAATGATAATCACTAAGGAAAAGTGAGCAAGTGTGTAGCACAGAGCTGAACACGAATTTACATTAAGAGCATATAGTGAACCTGTTCAGTAGTGTTTAGGCAATAAGAAATACAATAATATATATACGGAGTACTTTGGATAATGCTGAGATGTCTGTGCTTAGCAATAGAATCAGGGAATAGAATAAACCATCTTTATTGGCATTCTTTTGTTGTTTGCTGCTGGGGTTTTTTTTGTGTTTTGTTTTTGGTCAAGCAAAACAGCTATTTTAAAATGCAGCGTGCTACACTTTTTCAGTTCCGCTTACTCTGTGGTCCAGCTAAAAGCGTTTGTGTGAAAGGTTACACTTTGTGCATTTTATTTTTGTTTTTCACATTTCACTAATAAAACCAAATTCACCCAAACTGTCTGTCTCTAACTAATGTATGATTAAAAAAATTTTTTTTATCGACAAGCTGGTCGAAATGCAAGTAAAATTTCTTTACTCTTAGAACATCTTATACCCCTGTAGCACCAGAAAACTCAGTCCAAGTGCGTTTCCTCTTGATGCTCTTGAGTTTACTATGCTCCTGCGTGAGAGTCACTTACCCAGTGCGGGTCCTTCCTCAAATGCAGTCTACATGATTTAAATAAAACTGAAGGGGAAACAAAAAAGAACCCACCCAGTCCTCTGAGGTTTCAATACGTGAGATTTTGTTCAGTCTGACCTTTTATGCAACCGCAAGGATTAAATACTGCACTGAATAAACCCAATAAAACCAAAAAAAAAGGAAATCTCTGGCTCAAAATATGGGTATGTACAAACTAACACCTGTGCATTCGAATCTGCGTTTCTGCTCGAGATTCGTTCTGTGTTTTAGTATGTTTACTGTAGTCACTGCTCTTATTAATGAGCACTGCAAGACTTTTAATGAGCATCTCCTCAATGACATCGGTGCCTTGTGCCATTATCTGCCTGGGCTCGGTCCCTACACCGAATGCAAAGGTTTAGATTTCCAAAAGGATCTTTCGGAGGTTGCGACAGGAGTTCGATTTCTCTGCATTTTTACTGATTCAACAATGATTCCAGCTGGTGCGTTCTCTCACCTTGGAACGATTGAATTTCTAATAATACATGGCTACAATCTCAGGAGGGTTGAATCGGGTGCCTTCTCAGGCCTTTCCAACCTTAAATACTTGTATGTTTATTTCAATGACTCCAATTGCAGCAACATTGTATTGGACAAGTCTGTGTTTGCTGGATTGGAGAATCTAGAAGTCGTCCACTTGAACGGTATTAATGTGTCTAACATTCCCAATACGACATTTGAGCATTTGGTCAGTTTAGTGAACTTTTCTCTGGATGGCGTTTGTGTGAAAGAACTTGGCGATGTTTTATGCAAAATCCCAAATGAAATGTCCCGCTTGAAATCTTTAAAGGTGTTGACCAGCGGGATCACTTCCATCAGAAGTGCTCAGAAAGGATGTTCGTCTTGGCCTTTCGCTGTACTTGCAGGAATTCGGGTTTTAGATCTTAGTCTAAACCCTATTAAAATAATAGAGGCCGGTTCTCTGGCAGTGTTTCGAAACCTTTCAAGTTTCTCACTAAATTTTAATGGTGTTTGGCTGGGACAAATTTGGGAGTCTGGAGTCAGAAACTTGAGCAGGATTTTATTTTCTGGATCCATCACAGAAAAATATGCTTTAAAGTCCAAAGACATGTGTCAACTAGTCTCTAAATTAAATATCCACTCTCTCGAAGTGACCTATGTACACTTTGATTCATTGTCAATGGAAGATTTCAAAGATTGTGGAACAGAGCTTAAAGAACTAAGTATATTTCATTCAAATGTCAAGCAGCTGGACCTAGGATTCTGGAGAAGCATAGCAGGAACACAGACAATGGAGTTGTGTAGGATTGCATTAACTGAAGCTGCGTTCTGTGATGCTGCAAACGGGACTGTTTGGAATGTAACTACTCTGAATCTAATGGAGAACCATCTAACCGTTGTGAAAACGCACCAGTTTGTTTGCACCCCTCTACTCGAGCAACTACTACTTTCTAAAAATTACATTACAACTCTAGAACCCGAAGCGTTTAGTGGGTTGTATCGTCTTAAGATCCTCAAACTTTCCACGAACAAGATCAAAACTCTCGCTGCCAATGATTTCCGATCTCTTCGATCTCTGGAAGTCCTGCTTATTGATGAAAATGTGATTGAGAAAATTGAAGAGGGGACATTTAGGAATCAGGAGAAGCTGCGCGAACTTTCATTTGGAAGGTTGGAATACGTCTATAAGTTACCCCTGAACTTACTCTTTTATGGTTTTCCAGAAAACCTGGAGCGTCTCAGCATCGATGCGAATCTTGGGACTGCGTTTTCTTTCGGAAGTATGGGACGACCCAAAAAAAACTTGACATTTGAACTAAGTGGATTGGAGCTTAACATGGACAACTATACTCCCTTTTTGGAGTCCATCCGAGAGTTTAAATTAAATACCCGTCGTTTTTTTTACAAGATCGACTTTTTAGTTCCTTTTTTCACCAATCTAGAATTGTTAGAATTTACAGCCGACCCTGAGCAGTTGTTCATCAATTACACAGGAATCAACAGATTGCATTATCTCAAGCGTCTTAAACTCATCAACCTTAATTTCTCAAACCACACCAATCCCGGAATGACCTTTTGGAATCTAAAACACCTACGGATCCTAGTACTCTACAACTGCCGTCTGAACTTTCTGACAAAGATGATGTTTCGAGATCTGCAATCATTGGAACTGTTGAATCTCTACAGTGCCAACCCTTTGACCTTGAAGGACGGGATGTTTGATGCCCTGCCAGTCTTGAGTGCTGTGGTGCTTGACAGAGTGGACTTTCAGTGTGACTGTGACATGGGCTGGTTCCTGGAATGGGCGCAGAGCACACGAATACAGGTCATCAATCTGCAACAGCAGCAATGCATCTGGCATTACCAGAAACTGAATTTGTTGTCCACCATGGAAAAATTGTGCCAGACAGATGTGCAGTACTTGTGCTATTTGGGCACCATCAACATAATCAGTCTGCTGCTGGTCAGTGCTCTCTGCTATCGGTTTGCCTACTGGCCCTGCGTGGTCTTAATCCTTCGCGTCAGAGGATATATGGAGAGGAGGTTTGGTAAATTTTGGTGGAGGAGAAGGCAAAGGCATGGACTGGATGATCCAGAAGACGACATGAAATATGATGCATTTGTGTCATTCAGCAGCCGTGATGAAGCTTGGGTCCTGGAGGAGTTGGCTCCAAGGTTAGAGGAACAAGGCCATCCCAGGCTGCGACTTTGCTTGCACAGCAGAGACTTTGAGGTAAGACTTTTACCGATCTATTCATGTAGTGTACCTTTTAAATAGGCCATAGCAATCTGGCTTTATTAGTAGCTTGTCCTGAGACTAATCACCTTGAAAAAACTCACTTTCTAGGAGTGATCAAACGAATACCAAAGATTTAGACATTATTTATTTCTTTCAGGTGGGAAAGGGAATTGTCGACAACATCGCAGAGTGTATCTACAGCAGCCGGCGCACGGTGTGTGTTCTCACTCGTCAGTATCTGCGAAGTGACTGGTGCGGCCTGGAGATGAGAATAGCAACGCACCGGCTGCTTGAAGAAGAGAAACATCGTCTCATTCTCATCTTTCTCGAGCACATCTCCCTATTTGAGCTCAGCAATTTTCACCGGTAAAACTTTCACAGAATAGACAGCAGATTTAGAAAGTAACACTGCAATCATTCAGCAGCTCCTAGCAAAAGCAAGAAGACGGAGTAGATCTGTGTTTTATTAGCATTAAATTCCATATCTAAATTGGTGTCTACATTTTGTAATCTTAGCCTTTAGACATTAAAACTGTGTTTATAGGACTGTGGTGAGACCTGCTGTGTTGTATGGTTTAGAGACAGTGACATTGACTAAAAGACAGGAGGCGGAGCTGAAGATGTTGAGATTTTGATTGGGAGTGACGAGGATGGACAGGATTAGAAACTTTATTAGACAATTCTATTTTTGGTTTTTGAGAACATAAACAATTGTGTGCACTTTACCAACTTCTTTATACAAACATATAACCTCAAGCAGAATCCAGAACCACCTTCAGGAACAGTAACATTTATCAGTCTCACAATGTTTTGGCGAAATTCTGGCCCACTTTTCTTTCCAACATCGCTTCAGTTCATTGATGCTTGAAGGCATTTGCTTTATACACAGCATCTAGCTATTCAGATTGATTTGATTGTGTTTTTGGGATCATTCTCCTTTTGCATGCTCTCAGATTTTCTTTTTTTTATATCTCAAAATTTACTGGAACATTTTCCAGGCTATTTATTTGTAGAATGTTGAATAACAGTTTGTTTGGAGATGGTCTTAAGACTCTTCCAAGATTATTGATGAGCAACATCATTTACTGATCATCAGTTACTGATTTTGAGTATTTTTCAGTAAAACTTAGGTTGTGGAAGTGGTCATTTCCAAAAAAAGGGGAAGTGGCAGCTAAGTAGTTGGGGGTAATAAATAAATAAAAACATACCTAAAAATAATGAATTAATTAATCATTATGCTTCATTAGCTTAATCATTAGCTTTGGTCATGCTTAAGATGCCATGTATCAGCAGCTAATAGCTAAGAAAGTCGTAAATAAAGGCACAGATGCACCATAAATCCGATGCCAGTCCCAATGGGGTTTTCCTGCTGTGCATGTCCTGTCCTGAAGTTCATGGAGTACACTAAAATCTTAAAGAAAAATGGACAAATCTGAGGCATCCAGCTGTATAAAGCATTTTCTCAAAGCTGTAAAGGTGTTGTCAAGATTTTTCTTAAAGGATCGATGAGAACCAAGGATGAGACTTTATGCTGATCCAAATATATGAATCTTCTGTAATACAATTACATCAATTAAATTGAATTAAATACATTTTTATTTGTATAGCGCTTTTAACAATGTACATTGTCTCACAGCAGCTTTACACAGATAATGTGGTGATAAAAATCAATAAGATGTTCTTCATAAGTTTAAGTTTGTCCCTAATGAACAAGCCGATGGCGACTGTGGCAAAGAAAAAACTCCCCGAAATGGCATAAGGAAGAAACCTTGAGAGGAACCAGACTCATCCTCATCTAAGGAATCTTTGTGTTTACAGGAGTGTCCCAACTGCAAAACTGGATAATTACTGTGTAAATGAAAGGTTAAAATCTATAAGGGTGGCTTGAATAAGTAGTTTTAATTTCTTTATTCATGTTTCATTTATGTATACATTTATTACACAAACATAAGAATAGATGCTCTGAATCAGGAGTACTTTTTTTTTTTTTGTTACCTGAGGTTAAATACTAAATTTAAATGAGATGAAATATCTCTGATTATTATAAAACATTTTATATATAGGATATTTTAATTATTAAGGAAGTGATTTATTTATTTCTAATAAAAACATTAATTCATAAAAAAAAAAAATCCTGACAGAGATGACTTTCAATCTTTAAATGACCAAGTATATTCAATAACACATAAATATAAAAAATAAATAAATAATAGTAGAATTGGTTATTCACTTTGCAAGGCAATAATATATGTGAATGTTTCTTAAAAAGCAGAATCATTCAGATTTGTAATAACTAAGTGTGTGTGTGTGTGTATGTGTGTGTGTGTGTGTGTGTGTATATATATATATATATATATAAAAAAGAGAAGAGAGAGAGAGAGAGAGAGAGAGAGAGGAGAGAAGAGAGAGAGAGAGAGAGAGAGAGAGAGAGAGAGAGAGATTATATATCTAACAATAATCTTTTTTTTTTATAGCTTGGCCAAGCTGGTAAAATCACGCACGTATTTGGACTGGCCACAGGACAAGTCAGAGAGGATACACTTCTGGGAACGTCTGAGAAGAAATATTGCTGAAAGCGAAATGGTGAGGCAATCACTCTTTTGCCCTTTTCTGGTGCATTCTACACATGATCAATATGTCTCTGATTTGATACTAGTTTTTGCTCTTCTTTAATAAAAATTGTTGGCATGCATTAAAGACCAGCCAGATAAAGGTCATAAAAATACATTATATAGACAAAAGTTTGTGGGCACCAGTCCCTAAGATTTGTATGTGCTTTTTGAACAACCCATTCCACATTTAGTGCCTATTTTCTGTTAAAATTACCTCCTATAATGATCTCTGATTTAATAATGATATTGAACTTGGAGGTGGAATTTTTACAGTGCGAACACGGACGGAAAGCATAATGCACACACAGCAAAAAGTTTCAGGGTGGTTATAAGAACTCTAGTGGACCAGAACTAAGTGTGGTATGATCTGTGATAATGGATAAAATGAGAACTACAGGACATCACTGTCCTGAAAATGTAGTGATCAGTAGTAGTAGTATTAATAATAATAATAATAATTACAATAACGACAAAATCCTATGTCTTCATTTCCTTTTCTTTTCCAGGATGCCCCTTAAAACCATGGACCACATGAAGGTGACAACAACATTTAAATCTCTATGCTATATGAAAAGGAAAATAGTATAAAATAATGCAAATCTGTTTAACAACATTTGACCATTGTGATATTCCTATAAATGTCAAGTTTATTATTCATTACTCATTATGCATGAATGCTATATTTAGCAACAACAGGGGTTAAATTTATGCTGATCACGTTTGATTAAATGTTGCACCTTTATTTATTTATATATAAATATTATATATATTATAAATATTATCTAAATATTATATATATTTGTAAACATTGTGCTGTAATAATAGTATGAAGCACTGTACTGATTTTTATTAATAGGCAATTTAAATACACTATATGGGCAAAAGTATTGGGACACCTGACTTCTCCAGCCGTATGTAGTTCTTCTCTAAACTGTTACCAAAAGAATTGGAAGCACACAGTTGTATAGATTGCCAGCTCCATGAAAATATTGTTTATAGGGTTTGAGTGGAAGATCTTGGGATGACCTGCTATAGAGCTTAGACTTCAACCCTACTGAAGACCTTTGGGAGCAATTAAAACACTGACTGCACCTCAGGCCTCCTCACCCTAAATCAGTATCTGACTTTACTAACACCCTGGTGGCTAAAGCAGCGCAAATCTCCAAAAGCGCACTCCAAAATCTAGTGGAACATCTTCCCAGAAGAGTGAAGGTGAATCTTGTGGTCAGGTGTCCACAAACCTTTGTTCATACACTGTATGTATGGTAGCAAAAGTTTACATACCTCTGTCACGAAAGCATTTTTTACGATGTAAAACATAAAACCATGATAAATTATGGCAGAAATAATTTTTTTCAAATATTAAATAAAGCACTTTTTAATAATGGAGTATGTGGATGTGCTTAAAATGAACCAATCACATTCAAACTTCTGTCTTTTATCCTTTATCTGAGTTCTGAAATCATGGTCTGGATGGTATCTCACACAGAAAAATGTAGTTTTATGTTATATACAGTCATTGGGCATGAATTTTGTATATAACATAAGAATACATTTTAAGCATTACTAGATGACCAAATAAAACCTCATAACTAAAACGGCACCAGATACACTTCAATACTTCATTTAAGGACTGTGCAACAGACTCCTTCAGTTTTCAGTACAGTTCAGTTTCTTTTTCTATTTGCCTGCCTTTCTGACTTACCACTCATTTGGAATTTTATTCCAAAAAACTAAAAAGTGGAAAGTCATTCATACATTTTTGTAAATACCTCTATATAAAGAAGCAATGGCTAACAATGAGCTGAACAAAATTCATTAACAAATTCATTTTATTAAATAGTATTTCATGTAAACGTGAGTGAAAAGGACCCACCACGCTTGATTGCAAACATGCTTCACTTTTCAGAATTATTTTCTGTTTTATCTACTAATGTTTATTCCTTTGCTGAGCTTGGAATGTTTTTATACATATACAATATGTTGAATAAGTCCAGAATTAAATTTGATTTGATAATTAAATACAAATTCTATGTTTTTGAATAAGCTTCAATAAATATCTGAACCCTTGTCATTTTTCTCGTTTTTTTTTTTTTTTTTTTCTTTTCAATCTACTGAAATGTTTTCAGTTCTGCTTTTTTTATGGCTATAGAACCACATAAGTACCACACTATATATCTACTATTTCAACCCTAGTTTAGAGAAGCAGTTTTCTCTCATTTCCTCTTTATTGAAGAGATTACATTGGTACATTTCATTATATAGTAAATTTGACATAGGTTACATTTTAGGTTTACAAAACTGTATTCCTCCAGAACGATGTGAAATACTGATAAAAACCTGCACTTCAAATTATTGCTTGAATTAAACATACTTTTAGGGGAAAGAAATGACAAAATATTGAGGGTGTACTTTCTTTCTCCCATGACTATTTTTGAATGACTATTTTAGTGACTACCCCTCTACTCCACTATATATGGAAACAAGTTTGAGAACACCTGACAAAAATATTCATACCGTATGTGTATATCCCATTCCACATGCAGGCCCCATTTTCTATTTTTACAGTTAACAGGTAACAGTTTGAGGAAGAACCAAATATGGTTGGGGAAGTCTGGTTTCTTAGTAATGTTGTCCATATAGTGTATTTATTGAAATCCAACAGAAAGTTCTCAAATGTACATTCTAGCATTATGACCATGATGCATTTTATATGTTAAAATATACATGCAGCCCAAACTGTACAGATCAGTGCTAAAAAGTGAGTATTCAGTAATGAGTGGAGATGTTGAGGTTGGTGAAGGAAGCATTGTGATGAGGTATGTGGTAAACAGTGGGGAAATATTTTAGATTTTGCTTTTGGAAATTTGTGCTCATTCAGACACAAGGGTGTCAGTAAACTCAGGTACTGGTGTAGGTGAGATGAGGAGGCCTGGGGTGCAGTCAGCGTTCACATTCATCCCAAAGGTGTTCAATAGGGTTGTGGTCAGAGCTCTATAGCAATATATATCTTCCACTTGAACCTATGTAAAGCATATCTTCATGGAGCTGGCTGAGACATTCACATGCTGGACCAGGTTTGTGTCTACTAGTTCAAGAAAAGGGAAACTTTAATGCTTTTACAACCGAAGGCATTTTATATAATTGCTTCCAACTTTGTGGTAACAGTTAGAGGAAGAACCAAATATGGTTGAGGAAGTCTGGTTTCTTAGTAATGTTGTCCATATAGTGTATTTATTGAAATCCAACAGAAAGTTCTCAAATGTACATTCTAGCATTATGACCATGATGCATTTTATATGTTAAAATATACATGCAGCCCAAACTGTACAGATTAGTGCTAAAAAGTGAGTATTCAGTAATGATTGGAGATGTTGAGGTTGATGAAGGAAGCATTGTGATGAGGTATGTGGTAAACAGTGGGGAAGTGGTTAAGGAGTAAAACTGATTGAAAAGGTCATAAGGTCAAATCCAGGAAGTGTTGAACCGCTGCTCCTTAACCATCAACTGCTCAATTGTTTAAATAAGACATTCGTAAGCTGCTATAAATGTGTCGTTTGTATTTGTTGTTTTAAAAGGTAGTGTTATCGAAATATAATCAATGGCACCAAGCAATATAGGCAAATATACCAAAGTTGGAAATACATAATTGTCTAGAATAATACGCTTTTTCATTTAGATTTCTACTTTGTTGGAATTTAAGGGCTCTAGTGCAAACCTGTTCCAGCATTACATGTATTCCAGTGCACAAAGTGGGTTTTATAAACACTTACATTTTTCTGGTGTCCCAAAAGTATTTAAAAATCCTAGGACAATAAAATGTTCAAAAATATTTTTGTTAAACTGTGATGACGTGTAATGAAGCAGTCTCATTTGGCTTTTCTGACAGACACACATCTCAAATAATTAAAGTTGCATGGACTACGCTGTGGTTTATTAGCCAATAGATTATTTGATAACATATTATTTGATAAGTAGAATTTTTTTTAAAAATAGCAGATTTTAAGAAGATATATACGCTTATGGTTAAAAGTGCTAATAACTCTATAACACTGGGGATAATAAATATTTTATACTTTCACAAAATATTGGCATGAAGATTTATTTATAAAAATATTTTTTACTGTCTGGTGAGTATAGGCACCAACTGGATTTAACTAAACAAATAGGTAAGGGCCTTCAATTAGATTATTACAGCAGTAAATAATACAATTCAGCTGGCAACAATTCTTTTTTAACCCTAACTGATTTCTGTGTCAGAAAATATGTGGTCTTGGAAAAGATGTTATTCTGTTTCAGAAAGCCTGCATCAGGCAACAAAAAAAGCAACTAAGATTGTTTAGATACATTTCTAGCAACATGACCTTTAAAATCCTTTTAGATTATTTTTGACACTTTCCTTTATGTAGTCTTTAATACCTGATAATGCTGCGGCCTGCTTAGCCTTGGGGTCAGAATTATACTTTATTAGCACAGGCTTCTTGTGAGCATGGTAGTATTTACTCTCAGTAATATAAAGACAAAACCTCTGCAAAAGATATGAATTAGTTATATAAGGATACACAAGTAATTTTATACTAAGACCTTAAACAATTTAAACTTAAGATTAGAATGATTTTGAAGGGGACTAAAAAGCATTTCTGTTAGTCACTCTTGATAATTGTCTACTAAATTCTGTAATTTTAAATGTGATGCGAATGTACTTGGAACTTTATAAGTGAAATAAAAAAATGTAGCATTCCTAATATGCTAATAAATTAGCATTGGTGCCACTGTTCATAAGAGACAGAAATCATTAAGAGTTCCGCATGGATAAAGAGTAGGAATGCAAAGCTGAACACTTACCTCTTCTGGTAAGATTTGGTAGTGTATGAAGGTGTTAAACATTAACTGCAATAAGGGGCTTCTTGCTTTTACATTGTTTTGTTTTCCCTTTCAAATGTCTCTCCAAATGCAGCTGCAATAAACATTCTAGTCTCTCAGTTTAAGGCAGGGAAGTATGGCTTGAACCACACACTAAGCACAGATGCGATACCTAGCTTACACCACAGCAAGGCCCTTTAATTGGAACCATGGCTGAAAGCTTAACATGAGTACAGGAGGGGTCTGGTTTCATAGAGCTTGATGGATTAACTGCTAAGACACCTAATAAACCTGTGGCTTGGATATACTGAAACAGTTTCCAAATTATATTAACTCTTATTCTCCAGGATCAGAGTTGGTCTCAGGTTTAGACATGGACACCAAAACAGAGACTAGTTTCATGCTGTACACCTGAGCCAACAGATCAGCTAATTATCATACATTTCTTGATTTGGCTCAGGTGTATTGAGGAGACAACCTGAGAAGATATCCCAGACCAGACCTGGGCCGGCTCCAAGAGGATCCAATAATGTGATTTGTATATAATTAAAATATGTTGGTCCAAAACATAGGTTTTGTCTCTGTCCTAGGGATTATTGAGGTGGGTCTATATACAGTACTTTTCCTAGGGTCAGGTTTTGAATAAATAGCATACAGTGTGTTGAAATTTATCCCGGTTGCTGACTAAGCTATGTTGGGCCTACACCATGATACAAAGCAGAGAGCCATTACCACCCAAGGACTCTTTTCCAATAACAACACACACAACTAATCAATTTCTTTTAATTATTTTTTATTTAAGAATGACAGAATTATGCTTTTTAATAAATATTTAATGTTGTAAAACACTATTTTCCCCACTTCTGCTGTAGCAAATCTAAACCCACATTCTCTCACCACTGTACTTTTCTCCCTTGAATTTCAGAACAGAAATAGCAACTTATGATGATTCTGAGAAACCACAAGGCCATCTGTTATAAAGACAGTCCCATGTAAGGAAAAGGAGCAAACACTGATGAGTGCTTTTAGATTGAAAGATAGGTGGATAGAGTACTATATTGCTGCCAACAGAAAATTGTTGAGAATAATTGCTTATGTGGTGCATCTTTGTATACAAGTTTTACCCAAACATTTACAGACTAGAATAAGTGCATTCATATAAGATTTAAACTCAAATTGAATCCAGAACTGTATTCAGGAGCTGCTTTTGTTAAAGCTAAATTGATGACAGATCAATTCTGGTATTGAGATGCAGTAGAAACTGAAGTAACCTCTACAGAAATCCTAATACATGTTGGGTATAATCCTTATAATCATCTTATACATTTTATTTTTATATCAATATAAAATAATATGTCCACCAACTCATATTATACACATTGGGATGATTTGAATGATGCACTGATGTGCTAAACAGTATTAGTAATCAAAGCTAATGGGCCTATATATTCACTAGAGGGCAATATAAAATATCCTAGCCGCAATGCCATATTTTATGTGGAAAAAGGAAAGGTTGGTCTCTTTATCACTAAATGAAAAACTGCACCATGTATTTTTTTTTTTCTCAAATATTCCAACAAAATGAAATTGTTGCCCCAAACACCAAACCCCAGCAGACTTCAAGGTACTCATCAGGACTTATTGACCAGCTCATGTGCTCCTTAGACAAAAAATAAAAATAATTGAAATATAAAAACAATGGGTTTCCTGTAGTCCTGGTGGTTATTCAACCAACTAGCAATCACCAATGCAGCTTTTAACAAATAGTTTCTATTATTATGTTTTTGAAAGTGATTTCTAAAGGTGTTTTCGATTAGACACAGCTTTTTTTTGGAAACTCTACCTATCCAAAATACAATTTTGAATCATCTTATTTATATAAAATAATAATAATAATAATAAAAACTATAATTTAACCCAAAGATGGACTGGATCTGTATTGGCTTATTAATTGCAGTGCTCATGTCTCAGGTATGTGCATTTTTTGGTATGTTTTAAACATTTAGCACTTTCTCTCAACACATATATTTCAAATAAATCAAATCCAATGACTGGTTTTCTTTTTTCATATATACAAGTTTGAACATGAGAAACAAAAGGAGTCATGGTTGTGTCTTGTCTCTCTACACAACTTTACAGTCCTCGTGTTGCCAGGTTGAACTTCTTGGGCAACTTCTTGATGAAACACTTAAGGTGTGGTGCCATGAGAATGGTCTAAGCTTGGTTACAAAATGAATCTTTTTGTATAAACCTGACTTTACATGTTTCCACTTGCCACACACATTAGATATGGAATGTGCAGCTTAGAACAAGCACTGTACTTGTTTATAAGAGTGGAAAAAAGGGGGGATTAGGCTATTATATTCTCCCCCCCCCCCCCCCCCCCCAATTCATCACAGATCTGCATTTTGTCTACAAATTGAAGCTATTTTTAAAGACTTGTTTCGGTGTAATCCAGCACTTCACACACAGACACACACACATTTACACACGGATATAAACTCCCGTTCCTTTCTTCTCCTCCACCCCTGTTCTGTACGCGCACACGCCCAGTTATTTAATGAAAAAAAAAAAAAAAAAAGACTTGGAAAGACTTCGGGATTCACGAAAGAGACACTTAAGGGCGTTGTACACAGGCAGAACAAGGCAAAACTACGAAAACTTCATCACTACAGTAAGTTCTGACTTATTAAAACAGAGACACACACACACTTTTATATATACACTAATACTCATTTTTTTTGTTGTATTTAGTATGGAATTTTGTCATGGTTCAACTGTGCGCATGCGCGCGAAAAACTTTCTGCTACTTATATCTAGTCCAGTGCGCGTGTCATATAAATGGTGGCATTTATGATAAGGGCTTTCAACTATATTAAACATTAATAGTACATGTCCAAGGCCGTGGTGTCATGTCTTGAGGTGTCCGGTTCCTCAGCTCGGAAACGAGAGAACCGGATTGTTCAGAGTAGAGGAGAAACAGAAACCCGCAGCTCTTTACTAATTCAGCGCCTTTTTTTCTCCTAACCAGCCGTGTGTGTGACAGCCAAACTCGCTTTCTCTTTCCTTCTTTTAAATGGTGATGTGTGTTAAAAAAAAAAAAAAAAAAAGCTCTTAATCCCTGGACAGTTTAAACCCCAGCACCTCCAGCTCTCATGTTATAACCCACTCCAGAGCTGGAAGCTGAAGGTTCTCATTACCAGGAGGAGAAAGCTGAAAAGGGATTAAAACGCACCACTATCACCACCACCACCACTACCACAGGAAAATCTCCATATTATATTACCAGTCTACAGGAAATGCCACTGGTCTTTGATCCACCCTATGCCACTTTCCATCTTCATTCTCTAGTGGTGTGTGGAAGGGTCCTCGATAACCCTTTAGACTCGCTACAGTCTGCTTTTCATTCCTGTAGACCCTGTAATCCCCCCCCCCCCCCAACCCTTTACTAGCTGAATCATGTCTAAAAGATTCCAGCTGAACCCGAGCTCCATGACCACTCGGTTGGATTGTGCGCAGATTTCCGAGAAACGGTGTCTAACCTATAGCTGTAACTCTTATAACTTTTTTTAATGACCTGATTCAAGCCATTTGTATGCTACAGGAACAATGCCAGGCAAGCATGAGTCACAGGCATGAAAAAAAAAAGCCATTGATATCTCCGTTGTTGTGAATCCGTTTTCTTTATCCATATACGTTTTAGAAAAAAGGCAGTCTTTGACTATTAATTCATCTATAATAAAATATATACACTTCTCCTTTTGAGGAATGCCTAATGGCGCGAAGCTTTAAAGGGTTAAGGGTGTGCAGAAACCAAAGCCGAACTAAATAAACAGTTTGAGAAGTAAGAGAGGTTGCTTTAGATCTCCAAGTCTCCAGTGCTGATCCGAAGAGGACAATATGACATGTGGCAAAGTTATAACAGATGCTAAGCACATTTGCCAAGCACTCAGTTTTAGAAGTGAAATTTGAGGCAGAATAAGAATGGGCTACGGATCCACTGGAGAGAGACGAAAAAAAAGCATACTTTTGAGTTATTTAAGTTAAGTTTAATATTATTATCATAATATAAATTGGCTTGTGTTGTTTGTAAAGCATCTGAAATCCTAACACACTTAAAGCATCTCAAAGGGTTTTTATTTTTTGTATTTCTTTTTTTTTTAAGTAGAGAAGTGCTCAGTTGCAATGTTCTACAAAAGAGTTCAAAATAAATGTTCATAGATCATTCTTTCAAAAAAGATCCTTATAAGGTGTCTTGTGTATTTACATACAACATGCAGACTTCCAACAGCATAGAATTGTAAATAAAAAAAATCAACCACAAGGATCAGGACTTGTACTCCTGCCCACATACACAGAACAGCCACTATAATGTGACTGTTAATGTGAATAACATGGATTATCTTATTACAATGGCACATGGATCTATAAGACAACAAGTGTACCATCATTTCTCAAAGTTGACATATTGAAAGCAAGAAAAATGGGTGAGAATCTGAGCGAGTTTTACAACAACCAAACTGATATCGCCAAAGAAGTAGGTCTTTTGGGGGTTTTCCCATTATGCAGTGGTTAATACCTAAAAAAAAGTAATCCAAGGAAGGACATCCATTTACCTGCTGACAGAGTTATGCGTGTGTTATGTGTTAAATGTAGAGGGCGAAGGCGAGCCTATCTGGCTCAAATCCTACAGAAAAGCTGCTGTAGCACAAATTGCTGAAGAACGCTTTCGGGAATGGGGTCCGGGGTGTTAAATGGGTCTTTACATTTTCCGTCCATCTGTACTGAATGTATGGCACCATTTAATATGTGATTTCAATTGGCAATTTGGTGTTGGCTCCCAAAAGCAATTAAATCAAATCCTTATTCAGAGAAAATATAATTTAAAATCAGTAATTACAATGGTGATATACTGGGATTCTTACTTTCCATTCTTGAATGAAAGTCACCAACGTATTAGTTATTAACCATCGTTTAAGATACAGACTGACCATTGAAATAAAGATTTGAAAAAATAGAGGTTAGGGTAAACGCATTCTGACAAATAAATCACTTTGTCTGACATGTCTACCACAGGCAGTTTGTGCACCCTGGGAAAGTATTCAGCATGCCAGAGAGGTTTTTCTGAAACTATTTGCAAACCTGTTTCAATCCTTTTAAGCCCAGCCCATTCGCCCCACAGGTGTTTGTTCAGGTTAAACTAAGCTGCACTGCAAATCAGCCAAGCCCCATGAGGCATAAAGCCGGGGAACTGGTCTTGCTGATTTCTCAACAATGCCACTCATTCAAAAAGTGCAACATAATGGATTCAGTGATAGCGGAGAATCACAAAATATACTATGAAGTGCTGAAAATCCAGTGGCTTACAGGATCCTTTAACAAATCATAATAAAACCGAGCAAACGGGTTTTATTAACAAAGTCTGGTTTATTTGCAATGTTGTAATTTGCTCATATCTAGCCAAAAAATTATTTTTTTACTTGTGGTAACCTTCCACATATATAACCTTTAACCCTTTTGAGCAGAAACCGCTTGAACTTGCGTATAGCTTCCATTCATGCCCACTCAACAGATTGGCGAACTTTTTGTTGAACTCAACAGATTTGCGAAAAAAAAAAAAATAATCATGGCATTTTACAAAATTATAGTATTATGTCAAGGCAAATTAAATGTTCAACCAAGCAGTTAAAATTAGAATAGACATGTCAGCTGTGTTATTACAACTGTACAACAGTGTTCGGAGGCTACATGAAGGAAATGGGTGGGCATACAAGTTAATAAAAAAAAAACTGTATGACATTTCGAATAAAAAAATGCAAAAGTTTTAATGACTATTTAGATTCCCCCCCCCCCCCCCCCTATTATTAGTAGCTAAACTTTTGAAAAAAAGATGTTCAGCCTTACTTATTCATCTAATATTTGGTCATTTATCCATTCACTTTTACAGTCTCACAATTCAATTTGATTCAGTTTTATTTGTATAACACTTAGCAATGAACATTTTCACAGAGCAGCTTTCAGAATTAAATAGGTTGAGAATTTTAACTTTTAAATTCCTATTTTTTTTCCTATAAGATGAACCTATGTTTATCTGGGTGAATGTATATCATTCAATGGATTTATGTTTTTGCAGGGAGATCTTGATTTTGTATGGAGAGGATCGATTTTCGTATTAAAACGTGTGAAAGTCTGAATAGGAATTATTTCTTTGAAAATAATTGCAACAAGCTCAAGCGGGAAAATATCAACATTCTCGTGTTTCTTCACAAAAACCCATTAAGGGAAATGCTATAAAGCTAAAAAGGAAAACATAATGTGACAGTCTGAATATGGCTGGTGTCACACAGATAATAAAAAAAAGTGTTTAAATGAATGATTAATATTTTTTTAATAAGTAGCAAAGGTGAAGTGACTAAAAAATGAATTGAAAAGTACAGATATTGGTATTGGTATTGATAATACTGCTCTTAATAGTTGGTATAAACAAAAGAAAGGTGGTATTGCCCATCTCGAATGGGAACTGAAATGGTAGATATTGGGAGTAGGAGGAAGGAAAAAAACAGGGTAATATAGACATAACACAAAGAACCACTAGGCGGCAGTCATGGTACTTTAAACCATTTTCCAACCCACCAGATATACATTCTTTTAAAATGTCATTATTCTTTATTATATTTTTAAGAGATTTATATCCCTAATATACATCCTGGAGATAAATATACAGCTTGAGACATCTATTAGAGGATTACTAATCATTTTTACTCTAATACTACTTGGCTTTTACCCTCCTCTTCTGTTCCCTAATTCAGCAATTGTAACAGGTATATGGACAAGTGGGAATCACGTGGCATAATTTACAAAATAATTAAATCATTTTAATCTTAAATCAAAATAATCCACAGTATATATTTATAAAAATAGATATATGTTAATTTGTGCATTTAAAATGGACAAATTCTAAGTTTCTGTCAACAGGTCTGGATTTAAATTCATGGTTGTTTTTCAGTAGTTAAATAATAAAATAACTTTTTCTTGTGGCCTCTCTCAGTAGGGGTCGCCAGAGCGGATCGTCCATCTCCATACCCCCCCTGTCCTCTACATCTGCCTCTCACAAATTAAACCTGCATGCCTTCCATCATCATATCCATATACCTCCTTCATGGCCTTCCTCTGTTCCTCATTACTGGCATCCTCAGCATTCTTCTACTGATATTCCCCATGTCCCTCGTCTGCACATGTCCAAACCATCTCAATCGCATCTCTCCAGAACGTCCTACATGCGCGGTCCCTCTAATTAACTCGTTTCTAATAATGTCCAATCTCGTCACTCCCGATGAAAACCGCAGTATCTTCAGCTCTGCCACCTCCAGCTCCACCTCCTGTCTTTTACTCAATGCCAATATACTTTTAGATACATGGTTTATTAATACAACAGAATTCAGGGCCTTTCGTATGTTAAGAAGTTTAGATCAGGGCGATTAGATTCAGCTTGTTTAGAGCGCTTGGGTTACACAAGCCCTCACGCTGTATACTTTATGTGTCAGACTGTATGTCTAAATTGTGACTGAATTTCAAAAGCGTTCATTAGACGAGAGTAGTGTGTGTCTCCCACACTAATGACTAATCACACATGGAAGTAATCAATCATCCTGAATAAGCCAACCGCCATTGTCTGCACTCATCCCTGCTTTTGTAGCCTCAGTAATTATTTAGAACAAAATGACACTTTGTAAGTGACACATTTGCTTGCATGGCACGCATTCACGTCATAGAACCATGACACCACAGTAAACACATTGTGGGTTTTTTTTTCTGTGCATCTTTAAATAATGCGCTCCAGGCTTGCTGATAAGATCGGTGCCCAAGATGAATCTAGTGTCTCTGGTTGCCTTCTTCCTTCTCTTCACTCTTCTTTGTGTCCACTGATTCTAATTAGGTTAATAGAGGTGCAGCAGTAATTGGCAGGCACCGCTGTGTCGTGTTAACGTTAATCGTTCAGTGTTCAGTGTTCATGTGGGGACATCTGTTAGGTGGAATTTTACCTCAAAGTCACACACATAAACACACGTGTTATCGAGCTAGGTCTGCGTGTGTATGTGCACGTCCCCTTCGAAAGTATTGGAATGATCAACGTCGAGGCGCTTGGGTTTTTGCGGTACAGTTTGAGATCAAATACAAAATGGCAGGAAGTGAAAGCTGAAATCTTGATCTGTCGTCTCATATTCATCGTTTGATCTCGACTACAAATGTCTTCAGTGTGTAGCACAACGAGAAGAACTGGCCCTGTTGTTCCAAAACGTTTTGTGGAGACCGTACATACACGCATTATTGAGTAGAACTAGAAGTTTATGGCTTTCTAGGCATTGCAATTTGTATAATATTTTTCATTTTGCATCTGAAGTGCAAATGAATGAAATGCATTCCACACTATACTATAAAGTGCATATATTTTATAGTAAAATGGTGTGTATGTGTGAGTTTGACCACAATGCAGCCATTTGTGCATCTGCTTGGTCTAGCGAATAAAATACAATGCTATAAAGATATGAAGTGAGGTGTCTGTTGTTTTCGTGTTTCTATTGCGTGTGCGAGTGTGTGTGTTTCTCTTTCTGGGTCTCTAGGTCTCTGTGTTTCTGTTCGAGGTAAGAAGTGAGTGTGGTTTGCTTTTCCAAGGATGAGCGCCAAAGTAGACTAAGTGTGTGTGTGTGTGTGTGTGTGTGTGTTTTGTCAAAAGTAGACAGTAACATAGACAGGCAACGGGCAATTCCTCAAGTAACATGAGCTCGTAGCATGCTGGTGGCCCAAGAGGATTAAGTGTCTGTTCAAGATCACAAGTTCTTTTGTGTCTCAGTACGGACTTGCTGAGCTTTCCCCAACCTCCGTCAGGCTTCTCAACTATTCTAGCATCACTGAACTCCTCTGGTCTCTCATTTTTCACATACAAGCCTCCCTGAAGCCATGACGCTTCAAACCTAGTTACGTGTGTCACTGTGGATTTTGTGACTCCCCTGGGGTGTTGAGAATCAACTGAATGCCTTGACTTTCATTCGTATAGCACCTCCGAGTCGGCGCTGATTCTGAATGACAAGGAACCCTGGTCATTCCTAGAATCCTATTACATAACACAATCAAAAGGGTTGCTGACAATCACCTGAATAACCTACTTTGAAATGTCATGATGTGTATGGGTCACTGGAAAGGTGTTTGGCATTGCCCACTAAGACACTAAGAGAGGCAAGGTAGAAATGGAGAAAGTGTAAGTTGACCCCCTGGTATCAGCAGAGGAGACTTTCTAGAGTAAAACGCATCTAAGTAATCCCCTTGAGGAGGACAAGCTTCTTATGGCATGGCATGTCATGATAGGGGTAGTGTATCACACTAAACAGCATACACATCATGACCCATACACATCATGACATTTCAAAGTAGGTTATTCAGGTGATTGTCAGCAACCCTTTTGATTGTGTTATGTAATAGGATTCTAGGAATGACCAGGAATGACTGGATTTTTTTTTACAGTGGGCCATACTTTAACTGAAAACCAACTCAGCTCACATATCGACCATGAAGACAAGGGAAAGACATCTTCAGTGACAGAAACCATTCCAAATATTGCTTATAGGGTACATACTGGCAAAAAAGCTATGCACAGGTAGCGTGCTGTTTTTGCGAATACCAAATATTTTTCATTTTTTGGGCTAGCAGATCTGCCAAGGTTTGCCAGATATCAGGAACAGTAAGTGCAACTGAAGTGTTTATTGTATAATCCAGTAGATCACAATCCATTTCCTGACATGCATTAGCCATTCATAGACTCCGAAAGAGAACAAGTATAGAAACCAAGGCATTGCTTGCCATCATAGGGCCACAAACAGGTTGCTACTGCCTAGTTTCTGAATTTTGTGCTACAATAGGCAGTGGTAGATATGGAACGGTACACAGTAGATGACTAATCGTGGGCCAGTGCATCCGGTTCTAGGCTGTCCAGCATTGTTATGGAAAACCCCAATCATGAAACTATTGTCTAGTTCGTGCTGGCAAGTCATTCTCTTTAACAATGTATATGGATCGGCCTGCCTGAGGCCAAGCTAAAGAATGCAACCAATGTGATGGCTTTTCCTGCTAAAACAGTGGAGGAATACTTAGCTCGCTCTCAGCACATGGAGAAACCATTTTAAAATGTAATATTAAATGTTCCTATGAACCGAAACACTGCTTTCTTTTTACTGCCACAAATTATGAAGCACTCTTTATTCAATATGGTGGTGGTCTGTCTTGCTGTACTTTTTTTTATATATATATTTTCCATTAGCAATTGTTAAAGTACACTATTTTTTTTTTAAACTGGTCAATATACTTATGAACTCAAAGAGACATCACATGATACCATTATGAAACACACTTTTTTGGCCATACCTTCCTATTACTATAAGCTACTCAGAGCCTCTGCAAATATCCATTCAGATGTTCATCGTGCTGGCATTTATGGATGTGGTGAGGGAAGACATGCAGGTAGTTGGGTTGAAAGAGGCAGATGTAGAGGACAGGGGGGTATGGAGACTGATGATCCGCTGTGGCGACCCCTAATGGGAGAAGTTGAAAGTAGAAGAAGAAGAAGACGAAGAGTGCTGGCGTTTAGATTTTAGAAGATTAGATTAGATTAGATTAAATTGAACTTTATTGTCATTGTGCAAGGCACATGTACAGAGCCAATAAAATGCAGTTAGCATCTAACCAGAAGTGCCTAAGTGGTCTATTTGCAATATATAGCAGTCTAATGAATAGGGTTTGAGGTCCATATATACAGGGGTGTGGGTGAGTTTATAGCATTTATCTCCAAACTAAAAACTGCAAAATTAAATTAAAAAAACATTCTAAAAAAAAAAAAAAACTTTTCTTTCCCAATATGCTACCTACTGGTCAATCACCGGTCTTGGTCAGTTTATGTATTATTTTCTGTTCTCCTGTTCTTTTCCCTAATCCTTTTTGTTTTTTTTTGCATTAGAAATGGAGTCAGCTATCAAGACCGTTGTTACACAGTTCTTGGGTTCAGCTGGAAAAGACAGTTGCCTCAATAAGGGCAATTTCCAAAAGCTGGTCCAGCGTCAACTGGGGAACATCATGTCTGTAAGATGGTTTCTTGTGTTCACACATGGAAAAATTTTAATATAATGTTTACAATGTGGATACGGTGCTTGTTCATCTTGTTCATACAAAATTGGATGTTCACATACTTTTAGATCGTTACAAACTACATATACACTTCACAGAATTTACAAAATACAGAAGAAAGCTATGGTATATATCATTTGTGGGTGGGGGTGAGAGGAGTTTTTTATGCTATGGTATTAGCCACTCACCATTAATTAATTCATGATACACTATTTATTAATAATACCCGTGAAACGGTTGTAGATGAATACTTTGACAACTCATTTTTGACGTAGTATCTCTACTACTGGTTCTCCTGAAGTTTCTTTCTCATCTATGCCAGTCTCCTAACTCTTATTTAAATTTTATTTCCTCTGTTTAACAAAGGACACAGACAGCTCATCAGCAGTAAAGGATATGATGCGAGGTTTGGACGAGAACCAGGATGGGAAGGTCAGCTTCCAGGAGTACATGACCCTCATTGGCTACTTGGCTAACTCTCTGAGTGAAAGTAAAGCTAAACCTCAAACCACCAACTAAGACCTCTACAGCTGACCAACTTCATCTTTGTGTACTCCAGTATTGCTAGTAATGTGGCAAAGCAAACTCACTGTGTGCATGTTTTTCTTTTTTTTTTTTTTGCTTCTTTTTTTTTTACACAGCTGCCTAATTCAGAACTGACATTTCTACAATCATTACTAACACACCGTCGTGTAGAGATTAAATGTTAATAGATCCAGTGTTAATTTTCTACATACTATATGCCAAAATGATGTACACTGCCCTCAACCATCACTCACAGTCCTACAGTATCTGGACTGAGCACTGATGCTTCAATAACCTTAATTATTGTTTTGTACTTTGGAGATATTGCATGAAAATAAAAAAAAGGTCATTGATCAAAGTTGTTTTTGTGGAAATGTGGAAAAAGGGGGAAATGATATATATAATAAATCATATTATCTATGCAAAATGATTAATTGCACGAAAAATCACCGCTTTTCTGGGAACAAATTATGTGACCAACGCTACATGACCTTTATACAGTTATTCAGCTTGAACGTCTGGCATTAGTTTATTCAAAGTTTCTTCTTTAAAAGCTTAATTTGCTTCTACTTTGCAGCTACATTTTTATTTTAAGCGTAACATATTCACGATAGAAAGCTTTATATAGACTACATAACTGCATATAAACTTTGACCCTACAGAAAATGTTGACATCATAATTATTCATTTAGTCGCAACAAAAAAAAAAACCCCATCAAGACAATTTTTGCCATGCATAAATTGTAGTAACTGTGTTGTTTATTTTTATGTTCATTTGTTCATTTGTTCAGCATCTGGAGACTTTACTTTGGCATGTGCCAACACACACATTCACAAACACACTTATTGTATTTCAACAGGCTATCCATCCGTATCTTTTCTTGCTACCTGATACCTCCAGCCATCACAATAAACAACTTAAATTAAACACCACCTCATCTGTGCTGCTTTGTGTGTCTTTGGGTTTGGTTCGATATTTTTATATAGTGTTTTTAACATTGTTACAAAGCCATCCCTCACAATCCTTCAGTATCTGGACAGAGCACTGATGCTTCAATATGATGCCTTAATTATTATTTTGCACATTGTAGATATTGCATGTACATTTTAAAGTCATAAATCTTCTATTTTTAGCTTGGGCTTATTTTTCACTTTGGTGGGACTCAAATTACGTTTCATAGAACAGGAGTTGTGATCTTGCAGGGATTTTTGACTGATCCTCTTGGGGGGAAAAGTAGGTGATGTGCACTGTTCAGCCAAGAAGTCACTGTTTGGTTTTAACTGAGCAAATAAGTAAGAGCATCAGTGGGATAATTGCTGCAGTGATTAATATGTTTCAGCTGTAACTGGTTACTTAACCCTAACTGATTCAGTGAGTAGCTTGTCAGAAGACGTATCCTGTGGGCGTGGAAAAGGTGTTACTCTGTTTTAGAAGGGCCAAAATATTGTATAAGAATAAGTATGAGATTGCTGAAACTACTAAAATTGGGTTAAGAACTGTTTAATGCATTATTGCAACCTGGACAGTGAACCATCATCTTTGAGGAAGAAATGAGGTCAGACATAAATATTGAATAATCGTGATTAGATATCACTTCAAAAGTGAAATTTTTAAAGCAACAACAACAAAAACAACAAGATCAACAGTAGAACTCATGGCTGTGTTTAATAATGAATTAAAAATACTTTTACATGCACAATATAAAGAGAATTCTGGGGATTGGAGCTCAACATCAATGTAACCCTAAGAAAATGACATCAGTGAGACTGATAAATAAAAGAAAAAGGCTTCAATTTGCTGGTTAGCATAAAGATTGGACTCTGGCGCAATGGCAAAGATCTTTTGGTGTGATGGGTCCAGATTTACCCTGTTTTAGAGTGATGGGCAGAAGACATGATACACTTATCAGTCTTGGTACCTACAAGCCTGTTGAGGCAGTGCTATAATCTGGGTTGCCTTAGTTGGTCAGGTCCGGCTTAAGCTAAGTTAAGTTAAGTTAAGTTAAGTAGCTCAGCAAATGAGGTCAGCTGACTACCTGAATACACTGAATAATCAATTTTCTTTTCCTCCTATCAGGCTTTAATTGTAAAAGAGTGGTTCAGGGAGCACAAGACATTATTTTCACACATGGATTGGTCTCCATAGACTCCAGACCATATCCCCATTGAGAATGTTTTGGATGTGCTGGAGAAGACCCTCCCATCATCAATACAAGATCTTGGTGAAAACTGAATGCAGTTCTGGACAGAAGCAAGTGCAAGGGTGAATACGTTTATTTAAAGGATGCCTTGGGGAATTTAAGTCATAATCAAAGCAAATAGTGGTTCAATGAAATATTACAGAATATAAGTTTTTTTTTGGCCACAGCTCAGAGAACAAAACAATTCTGCCCTTTGGCTATTTAAAATTGATCACGTATATCTGAGCTTTGTTTACTTGATAAATTTTTTTTCAATTTGATATCTAGATTGATTGTTTTACAGTTTTCTACTTGGTTCATTAGAAATGCAGAAATGAAACAGAATTATTACCCATCAATCCAAACTGTCCTTTCTGTTTTTATGGCCTGGTTTTAATAAAGATGCCTGTGATTAAAACATCGATTACAGCTCTTAATCATTTAGATCAGCATGTTGCACTATCACATTCTAAAAATTTAATGCGACAAGCACTGGAATGTATAACTACACCTTCGTGACTTGTTTCGCTTTCCATATAAGGAAACGATCTATTTACGGCCGTAGTAGTGATGGAAAATAAAGACGAGCCTGTGATCTGAGCCTCATGTTTTAATGATGTGTTTTTGGTCTTTAGAGGCCAAGAACATGGGATGAATGAATGAGTGTAAACAGAGAGGGGGGAGAGAATAGTGACAGGTGGGCAGAGGTATTGAAGGGATGGGGAGAAGGAGACAGAGGAGGAGGGAAGGGCATGAATGAGAGGAGGGCACGAGAGGTATATAAGGCAGAGTCTACATCTATTTCCCTTACAAAGCCGCTAGATTCCTTTTTTCTACAACAAAACTCTTTCGACACACAGGTAAATGGATGGATGGATGGATGGATGGATGGATAGATGGATGTATGGATGGATAGATGGTTAAATGGATGACAGAGACTGAGAAATGTGGCACTGATAATAACGTTATATGCATATATATTTGATGTATGTGTACATAACTCCATACAATAGTTATATACTTTATGTAGTTATATATTTAAGTGATTGAGTTTGGTGGGATGTAATATAAATGGATTTAAATACTGAATGACATGTGATTTAGCATTAGATCAGGTTTTCTGCTTTCTTACAATCTGAAATTTTTATATTTAATACATTTTATAATGATTTGCTATTTGAAATACTTTTTATTATGAAATAGCACAATTACAATGCAAATCTGACTAATATACTTGCCCTGGGTGTAATTGTGATTCTTGTGTGTGTGTGTGTGTGTGTGTGTGTGTGTGGGTGAGCCTTCTTATCTGACCTCAGTGCAGTGAAGCTTAAACTGAGCTCACCTTACACTCAACCATGTAGTTTCCTCTTCTGCTCTCTAGGTTCAAAGTGTGTTTCTCAGTTTACGATTTCACTCTTATCAGCAGACTCACATTTCCCTCATCTAGTTAAAGCCCTCTTCTGGCACCATCGTTCCCGTTTGCTACTGTTTAGCACAAATAAAAATGTTGGACCTTTTTTGACACCTTGGTAGAGCCCAGAAACTGAATTTTATGAGACTTTAACTCTTTCAGTTTCCTTGAATGTCACCTAAATCTATATGTATTTTTTTTTCTAAATAGTCTTGACCCAGAATGTCTAACCTGAACTCGGAGAACGCCACCACCCTGGAGACCGCCATGCAGCTGATGATCCAGACCTTTCACAAGTACTCTGGTAATGAAGGGGACAAATACACACTTAGTAAGAGTGAGCTCAAAGATTTGCTTACCCAAGAGCTAGGAAACTATCTGGGGGTAAGACGATTTTATGTATAATGTGTAGGCTTTGTTTAAAAAAAAAAATACTATACAAAAAAACTTTAACTTTAATTAACTAGAGCTCTCACATATTTACAGAATGCACAGGACAAGGATGCCGTAGAGAAGGTGATGGGTGACCTGGACTCGAACAATGATGGCGAGGTGGACTTTACAGAGTTTGTCATCCTGGTCGGTGCGCTCACTGTGGCCTGCAATGACTTCTTTCAGGAGTTCAATACAGAGAAAGGTGCTAAAAAGGAGTAGGTGCTGTCTCATCTCTCTCTAAACTAAAACTAACAAATGACCACTGAATGAAATAAGAGAGAGAAAAGCTGGCAGTTAATGGTATATGTAGACCCGTATATACACACACACACACACACACACACACACACACACACACACACACACACACACACACACACACACACACACACACACACACACACACACACATATATATGCTCTATAACACCACAAATATATATATAATTCTACACATATTCGTCCACAAAACACATCTGTTGGTGAGCTTGGGTCATACGGAAGAAAATTAGAGGAGTAAAAACTGATTTTAAAGGTGGTCATTGTTGAAAATTTGTATATTGGACTTCTTCCTTTCATTTTTATTAAAAAAACTTTTTTGTGTCTGTTCAATACCAAGCCATGTCATCTTTATTAACATTATAATAAAGATCACATTTTAAATTCACTGTGATTAGTGTCCTGTGTGAAATGCTTAGGGGTGAAGTTTTTGTTTGTACCTGGCAGAAGATACAGCTGTTATATCTCTAATATTCCTTCACAAACTAAGAATAACAGGCTCCAAAACTTACAAACACATAGAGGAAATAGTACACTTTATGAACAAAATATTGGGACACTTTTTCCCCATCCCAATCAATTGTCTTTCTTTTCACACAATTGTATAGGATGTCTTTAGATATGTATATTTCTCTGTCACTCGAACTAGGAGACACAAACCTGTTCTATCATGACAATGCTCCTGATATAGTTTACATGGGTTGTCATAGAAGATCATGAGTGGCCTGCTATAGAGCTCTGACCTCAACCCTATTAAACACAAGTGAGTATCTGATTTTTGTATACGCCTGATAGTTGAATAAGCACAAATCTCAACAATCACACTCCAGAATCTTGCAAAACATCTTCCAAGAAGAGTGAAGGTTATAATAAAAGCAACTGGGAATTAACAGTAGTACAATGGGATGCTCAAAAGCACTTACCAATCTTGGCCAGGTGTCTTAAAACTTTATCCATATAATGTATGTGCAAATACAATAGTGCTAATAGATTTAATCCCAGAGGGGGAACAACTTTTATTACTGAACTTGAATAGAAGGTTAGCTCTATTTTTTTAGTACAGTTGAATTACAGTAATTTTATGATTTTTTAAAGAGTTTAAGTGGTTTGGGCCATTAAGGGAGGAGGGATAGTTTAAATGATTGGGTAGAAGGGTAGTTAGGGTTAGTGTTAAGTTTCTTGTTTATACTTGTTATGTGAGATTCCACTTATTTCTCTTTGCTTTGTCTATTGGGTTTATATAAGAAGCATTTAGATAAAAATATGAAAGAAAAAAAAAACATTATGGACTAGCTAAAATCTATTGTTGGCTAAATATTAGTCTGTGACATGTAAACTCTATATTAATATGGATCAACCCACACTGCAGTTCCAATACTGAACCTCAACGCACATTTTCATTTACTAGTGCAGCTTTTTCTAATGCAGGAACTAAAAGGTTTTAGGGAAACAAAGTCTGTGCTCACTACATTCCAAGAAGCAGCTTATAAACGTTTGAAGTAGGACACACATATTCATAAATCATAATTGTAGGTAAGTGGAAATGTGTTTAATGAATGCGTAGAGGTGCATCTTTATTTGGCAGCATAACACTTCTCTTGGAAGTATTTGTTTGCTAATGTTAACAAAAATAAAAATATAGATATAATAGAATTCTCAATATACTTTTTTTTATTAAGGAAGGTTACGGTTACTTAAGAAGATTGGAAACATGGCCTCATATCCCTAAGGCGATGATGCAGAAATGTATATATGCAGTAGAATCTGAGGACGAGTGAAATGAATCATCTGAATTGGATTTCTTTTTCTGTAAATGCTGTCAGATATGTTTTTTCATTGACCACCTTCATTCTATATTCAGCTTTTAAGAAACACCAGGCTTAGAAAATGCTGAAAAATAGTAACAGACTATTACTGAGTAAAAACCACTCTGCTCAAGAGACTTTCTGTAGGCGAATCCTAATCATACTTCACAGGCGAGTGAGTGATTAAAATTCTTATTGATATTTTTTCACAATACAGAGTATAATGACATTAGGATATCTTTCTAATGTAACTTTTAAAACAGGGATACGAATGAAGCAATGAGATAGAATTAGTCGAATGTAGAGAAGGGCAGCTGTGCAGACAAAGGTTATGGTACAAGCATAGTGCAGGGGTGTATTGTTACCCCACCACCGCAAATGAGAGAGTCTGAAAACATTAATAATACGCTGTGTTTGCTTCGGCGTTCATCCGTAGCAAATGGCAACACAAATGTAAGCGGCACATGGAATCAAAACATGGAAAAATTATAGAAGAGAAGGAAAAGAGCAAAAGGCCTAATAGAATCCAAGATGCCTATCAACTTTAATGGATCTGATATATTTTTGACCTATTTAGACTTCCTTACACACTTTTCTACCAATTCCATTTTCAAAACTCTTTCCCCTGCAACATTCGGCAACAGTTCATATTTCACTACAGCTTTCTTTTTTTTTCTTTTTTTTATCACAATTGTGCATGGAGAATCTACACCGCTCTATCATTCGTCGCAATCCATTTTTCCCGCGATCATTGCGGATGGTCATGAGCGGTTCATTTTAAAACACATTCTCGCTATGATAATAGAATAATACAATATTGCATTCAGACAGAAAATAAGCATTCAGGTGTGTTCTCGTACAGAAACAATGACTTGGAAGGCTTGGATGTGTAATGCGCTATAACATGTAGACCATAAACTCGGAAAATATACTGGCAAATCATACCATCATACTGGCAAAATTTCAGAATAAATAAAAGGTGTTTTCATTTAAACCCATTTCTCCTGCAGTAATGAGCAGTCACTAGTCTCCTAAATGGTTTGTATGCTCGCTTGCTGTCGCATGGTGGAGCTCGTGGGTGAAGATGGCTCAATCTAGCAGGCTGCTTGCAGAGAATAACATTGGTTTGCTGGCAGAGTGAAGTGTGCTCTCTCTGTCTGTCTGTCAGTCTGTCTCTCTCCCTGATTTTGTCACTCAAAAGAGAAGAGGGAGGATAATTAAATGCTAGGTGCTTTGCATAAAAAAAAATTGCTAAGTGGTTATTGATTGTGTTTAGATATTCCAAAAAGGTCTCCATAAAAACCTTAGAGGATTTCTGGCTGAAAAGTCCCAGTCTAAGTTCCACCCTTGGGCACGAGTGCTCGCTCCTCCCTCCTCTATTCGTTCTGTGAGGTGGCAATGTCTGACTGGTCAGCCAGGAGTGTTGATGATAGCTTTGGACGAGTTCTGAAAGAGCGGCTGCAGGAACATTCCCACTGTGCCAAAGACACACACAAAGATGAAGATCCATAGAAAGAGGCGATCGATCACCATGGCAACATATTTCCAGTCCTCACTCACCTGTGGAAGAGAGAATAACAGCAGAGTAAACCCAGGGGGATTTAGGGGAATATGAAGAAGTGAAACAAAATGTAAAAAATGGGATGAAACACATGAAGAGAAAGCTCCAAAGAGAATATTAATAGAAAAAAAGAAAATTAAGAAAGGGTATAGAATGACAGATATGTTGAGATGAAATGAAAAGAGTGAGAGGGTAGGTTACATGATTACACATTGATTGAGGGAAGTGTTCGAGTGAACGAGAGATAGACTGGTGGAGAAAAGTGTAGGAGAAAAAGATCAGGGGAAGGACAACAATGACCTCATGAAGGAAAATACTATATTCATGAATATGGCTGAGAACGGGTTGGGATGGAGATCACCGTGTGAAAGAGGTGGTGCTTCAACCTGCATCAAATCAGACAAACATTTATTACATTTCTGGAACTTCGCTGCAATGTTGAGGAAAGTCAATGTCACGTGACTAAAAAATGCGTCATCATTTTTGTAAACCTCCGTTTTCACCGTTCACACTAAAACGCGGAACCGCCGATTTTCAAATGTATCCTCTTTGGAAGATCTTTGAAAGATTTAATTAATTAAAAACTTGATGTGAAAAACTCGTCTCGATGTGGATGAAAGGCCAAAACAGAGAGGAACATGCGTTTTCAAAAGAAAGAAAATTAGTATGGACATTGCCTGAATTAGTGCACTTATAACATTCACTCACTAACCACTTAAAAAGGAGCACCTGTGCAACATTTTATTCATGCAATTATCCAATCAGTAATTTGTGTGTAGCACTGAGGGGTGTGGTTTAGAAGTTTTAGGAGTCTTTAAGAAATAAAATTGATTGACTTTGAGCTGATCATTGTTTACGTCTGCAGCATGCTTATCCTGGTCACAGTAAGTCCTTTTCTTAATTAAATAATTTGAAATGATAATAATCTCTCTCTCTCTCTCTCTCTCTCTCTCTCTCTCTCTCTCTCTCTCTCATTCTCATTCTAGTCTCTCTTACTTTTTTGGAGCTTTAGCAATTCTTTTTCTAGGCTACAATGTTTCAGCAGCGTAATGAATAAAATGCTACAAATATAGGTCAAGATCGTTAGCTAATTTTGATCCTTAAATCAAATAGTAATATGGGACCAAATGTATTGGCAGTTTGGTGCTAAATAAGCTGGACTGAGTAGTTCAGAAAATACTCAGTATCTAGAATTTCCAAGAACAGTCTCTAGAGTCAAAAAAAAACAAAAAAAAAACTTGAGTTAAGCAATTCTGCAAATGAAATCACCTTGGCAAAATGTAAAACTTTTTTTCCCCCATGTTTATTTCTTTGGCACTGTCTGTCATTTCTTCTCTTGCCTGTGTGAGTCTAGTCTTTTTGTCACCCTTAAACACTCTGTTTGTGTGTGTGTGGCATTTTGTTTGCTAACCACCTTTACACTTGACCATTAAAAGCAATAACCACTCTAACCCATTGTGCTACTATTTTGTCCAAACAACCTGCAACAACTACAGTAAGTTGTTATTGTTCCTACATTCCCTTATCTCAATCCTAGAGGGAACCAGGATACATTTTAACATTTGTAAATTCTTTAGAGCTATGTCATATAGACAAAAGGCCATATTCTAATAAGTATATAATGTATTGCGATATTATGTGACTGAACTGCAATATACTGTTTTATCTTTGTTATTATTTGCATATAAATAATACACTTTTGTAAATGACAAATAAACTATTTGGACAAAAGTGAGCGGACACCTGACCACAGGATTTGTATGTGCTTTTTAAAGGTCCCATTCCACATTTACTCATGGTTTGCTATTCTAATATCCTCCACTTTTATGGAAAGATGTTTGGAGTGTGGCTGTGGAAAATTTGTGCTCATTCATCTATAAGTGCAGGCTTATTGTTTAAAGTCAGGCATTGTCAGGCTGGAACAGGTTTGGGTTTCTGGAAGTAAAATATAATGATCTAGCATTGTACCAGTTTGGGGAAGATCCACATGCAAATGGAAAGTTCAGGTGTCTTAATAATTTATTAATTCCAACTGTATCTATAGTCCAGTTTACTATAATTGGAATGATGATGAAATAATTCTTGATTGAAAAACATTTTAAATTAGTTAAGTAGTGACAAAAGTTACATCATTTTACTGCATGTCCCCAAAACCTACAAGAGTTTGATCTATGCACTATTATATCATTGCCAAGTCATCTCTTTTGATAAGAACAATGTTCCTTCCAGTGCAATCTGTTTTGGCAGGAATAGAGCAGATGGAGCCCAGAGCATTTTGAAGCTCTAAAGTAAAGAGATCCTTTAAAAATTCTTTAGATGATTAAAGGTTTTTATATTTTGTAAATTCTCACTGCAAATATCAATAAAGCCGAAGCAGAATTTCGGTGTGTACTCGGTGGTCTAGTGCTCTCACTGCCGCAGCCCGGGTTCGATCCCCGGTCAGGGAACCAACCCCAGCCATTAGGGTTGCACAAGCATTAGTGCCGGTCCCAAGCCCAGATAAATGGAGAGGGTTGCGTTAGGAAGGGCATCCAGCGTAAAAACGTGCCAAATCAAACATGCGGCTGATCCGCTGTGGCGACCACTAATGGTAGAAGCCGAAAGAAAGTTTTACTCTATTATAAAAAATATTTCATCTACCACATTAAATTCCCATATTCTCAAATCTCTTGAAAATTCTATGTGTTTTATGTAATACTGATTTCATTTCATATTGTTTGTTTACTTTTAAAACAGGCTTTTTAATGATAATTTGGTTGCTATGCACACAATATTTCTAAGTCTCCCATCTCCATTTCTAAGTGCTCTTCTGTCAAAGCACTAAATATAAGCCTGTGTCATCAGACTGCTTGGCAGAGATAGTACTGCAAATACACTATATTTTGATATTGATATTACTGCCCTCAAAAATCTATGAAGTGTGAAATGTACTATCTAACATATGCAAACCATAGAAAAAAAAAAAAAAAAGGAAAGTTTATTGTAAAACCACTTTCCAATCTACAACTTTTAATTATCCAAGGAATACATTCTACATGTATCCATTCAAGTGAGGCCCTATCAGATGTAGCACTTTCATAGTGAGGTGTGATCAATGGGACTAGTTGTCAAAGGGTATACAATAATAACAATTTATGAAAGTTATATATGTAAGCCTTAATTAGCAAAGGATCGCTAAATAAAAACAGTGATGAAAGATGTAACAAAGTGAAGCAATATATAAGATCATGACTCACGCTGCGATCATCATCTTCACACTTCATGTGGCTGGCAATGAAGCGCACTCCCTCTACAGCTTCATCAAAGCCTGGACATGCCTGGCCCAGGAGGCCCTGAGGAAGAGCAGCAGGAGGCTGCTGCCTTGCCCGTGGCAAAGCCGAGGTGCCCTCACGCCCTCCGTCCCTTAGACCATTCAATCCCTCTGTGGACTCGCCACCACTTTCACCTGCCTCTCCTCCAAACTGCTTGACCGAAGCCCGATTGACATAGCACGTACATGCCTCGCCACTCTCCTGACCAGAGATGCCGAGTTTCTCGTTGGCACGCCGGCGTTGCCGTAGCTTTTGACGCTCGCTGCTGTTCCTGGGCTGTCTCATAAAGAGTAGGGCAGGGAGCTTATCAAGGAAGACCACTCTGACCCAAGGTGGCATGGTGTGGGTAGTGGGTGAACGGTGGTGCACATTGAGCACGCACACACTAGTGACAATGGAGAAGGTAACAAGCACCATAGTGAACATCAGGTACTTTCCCACAAGTGGCACATCCAAAGATGTAGGTGGCACAATCTTGGAGATGAGCAGCAAGAAAACCGTGAGCGCTAGCAGCACGGATATGCATAGCGTCATCTTCTCACCACAGTCTGAAGGTAGGTAGAACACTAGAATAGCCAGTGACGTAATCAGCACACATGGGATTATCAGGTTGATGGTGTAAAACAGTGGCTTGCGGCGGATGATGAAATCATAGGTGATGGCCACGTAGGCTGGGTCTGATGGATTCTCATTGCGGCGCCCAGGCAGTGCAATGATGTCCCATTCTCCACTTGGTGTGAAGTCGTCCATGCTGGCCACATCAGCTCTCAACACCAGGTCCACTTCAGTGCGGTCGTATGTCCACGAGCGAAAACTAAGTGTACAGTTCTGCTGGTCGAACGGGAAGTGTTTCACCTCGATCTTGCAGGCACTCTTGTAAATTGCTGGTGGCAGCCAGAACACGCTGCCGTCATAGGAGACTACTGCGTTGGAGTAGAAGGACACTTCATACATCCCATCAGCACTGGAAGAAAACGAGTATATGTGGGTAAACTTTTCTCAGCAAAGTGAAGAGAGGCGGCCTATGCAAATGAATTTTTTTCTTGGCAAGCCATGGGTCAGTGTACTGTTATAGTATTGATGATTTATTTTTTGCAAGAATATGTACTTATAGAAATCCTGCACCAAATGTATTATGGTGCAAGATTTTATCCAGAATTTCTTGAGTAATCAAAAACTGAATCCTTTATTCCCAATGTGTAATTATATATACTGATGCAACTGTCCAAAAGTGAACTGTATGAAGAATTGGTATCTGGCAACCCCCAGTTTAAATCATTTACGTATTGTGGTTATTTAAATGCAGCGCATATTCATATGCTTTTGTGTTTCAATTGATGAGAGTTTGGAAACAGTAAGTATAAGTGAGTGCATATTGGTAAAAAGCGTTTAAGTGTAAACTGTAGGAATGGACACGTACAACAGAGATGACAGAAATTTAGTCACTCACTTGTTGTAGAGGACTACATCTGGCAGCCAGATGTGTTTAGAGGGAAGGCGGACCTTCTTCATTCCGTCAAATTTATCAGGGTCCCATGTGAGACGGTAGTCCTGCCACTCCTGAGCAAAACAATCAAAATCCACCATCATTTGCTTAAAATCAAATAGGAAGAATAGTACAGATTAAAAAGAATCCAAAGAAAGCTGTTCAACTGCTCATGGACAGATTTAGTGTGCTTGCTCGACATGATTTTGAGTTTAGTTATTCTTTACAACCTTTCAAACAAGTCACTGAAGGTCCAATGTGATTGATTTTGATTTCATCTTAGTGTTTTTCTGAAACAGGATATTGAATGGCCATTTGGTAGGTATGTCTAGAATCTCTAGTGTCTTGGTACAATTTCCCAGAATGAAAAGTAATCAACATCTTACAGTCTATTTTTAAACACTTTTATGCTAAAACACTAAAGTGAAGCTCATACCAGCAGACTGCTTGGCAGAGGTAGTACTTCGAATAAACAATATGTTTAGGTTGATAGTTCCCTGAAACATCTCTAAGGTAAGTAATACGTAAAATATAACAACAGAAAAAGCCTTTTAAACAAGTCATACAGCTGTCACTGCCATAGCCACAACCCTCAATGACTTCCTTCCTATCATCCTCACCCCTGTCATCACCAGGTATTATAAAGGATGGTCTCAATGTCACAATGGTGGTAGGCCAGCAACAATGACTGGATGGCCTAAAGGAAAAAAGTCCAACATTTGGAGGTTTGGTATGCCAAAAACCACCCTCAAACTTATCATGAACTACCAGCAGATATTTATGTTAGTGGGTGTCCACATCTCCAAGAATAAAGAAGGTGTGACAGCATCCATACTTTCTGAAAAGACTGAGGAAACTCAACTGCCTACTCAGATACTAGTGAACTTCTATTTTTGTACCACTGAGGGAATACTGATGAACTGCACCTCAATGTGGCACAGCAACTGCACAAATTCTACCGGGAGGCCTTACAGTAGGAACTGAATACCACTCATACAACACAACATATCACCGACACCATTTAACCTTTCATTCAAAACATTCATCACACATACTTTATAGGGGAGAAGCATAATCAAGGACATCTCACTGCAGCCATAAATTGTTTAGTCCTGTCCCATCTGGGAGCAGGCGAAGGAACAGATTCTTCCCCATGGCTGTCAATCTGCCGAACTTCTCACAAAGACACAGACCTCCTTCTGCCAAACAATTTTTCCTTGCACCCAAACTAACTATTTATAGTTCAGCATATCTCTCAACTTGCACCATATGCTCAGTTGAATTGCAAGATTTTTGGATTCCACTGGATCCATGTTGATTATACACAACTCAATTTGCAACTACAGTCAACTCTACTGGACCACCGTGGATTAATTAAATTAAATACATCTCTGAAGACATGTTTGCTTGTACATTTGACATGTTTGCCATCCTACTTTCTCTCTTTACACTACATAACCCAATACTTAATGTTTTGCTGTAATCATGTTCTGCTTTGTAATAATATTTCTGTCTGATTTGATCTGCTCTAACCAGGGTGGTGGTAGCTAAGTGTTTAAGGCATTGGACTTTGGATCCGAAGGTTGTGATTTCTAATTCCAGCCACACCAAGCTGGCACTTTTGAGCCCCTGAGCAAGGCCCTTAATCCAATAGCTGCTCACTTGTATGAATGAGATAAATGTAAGATGTTCTGAATAAAGGCATCTGCCAAATGCCATAAATGTAAACGATCTAATCTAATTCAACACTCCCTAACCCCATGCTATATTATCTATTATGTATTCCTGGCTTTGTAATGATAATCCAAATCACTGATCTGATTTAATTTCATATAATCTTAATCAACACCATCTATCTCAGTGCTACATAGTCTATTATGTTTTGCTGGCATTGCAAAGATTGCCCAATCTGTACGAATCTAATATAATCCAATTTAATTCAACACTACCTAACCCAGTGCTATATTGTCCATTATGTTAGGTTGGCTTTGTAATGATTGTCCAATCTGATCTAATCTAATATAATCTAATCTAATCCAATCCAATCCAATTCTACATAACCCAATGCTACACTGTCTATTATGTTAAATTAGATTTGTAATGATCATCTAATCTAAACGAATCAAATCTGATCTAATCTAATCTAAGCATACTTAAACTAACTAAAATAAATTGTATCTAATCTTGATATGATCAGTATTGCTTTTTTTTTACAAAGTGACGATCATATTCTCTTGACTACAAAACTCCCTGAAGCAATAGTGTCATAGATACTCTGGAATTGGGGGTGGTAATGAATGTGTAGTAACATTTATTATTACTAATACTAATTTATTCTTGGTAATCATTTAGCATACAGCCTGCTTGTCCTTTGTCAGAAAAGAGCCATTAAAATAATCAGATTTTAGCTTTCACACCCACACACAGATCTGAGCTGAGCAGCATAGATGACAATCACTGCTATGAGGCAGTGGAGCAGTGCTTTATTGACAGCAGGCAACAATCCTGCCAAGCCGAATTTTTAACCATGAAGAACATAATCAAGTTGTTTAGCTTTAAGTGTGTGTGTGTGTGTGTGTGTGTGTGTGTGTGTGTGTGTGTGTGTGTGTGTGTGTGTGTGTGTGTGTGTGTGTGTGTATTTGAAGTGTGTGAGCAAATAGCTGACATTGCCCACCAAAGCTCAGGTGCTACTGACACTTGGTTAATTCATGCATGCTTGTGTGTTGTGTGTTGTGTGTGTGTGTGTGTGTGTATTTTTGTGAGCACAAACAATGAACAGTGGTAAAGGTGGAGTTATATTGATGTGTTTGTAAGTAGAGACTGACCTGAGTGAGCCAGACATTAGTGGTCATGATCTGTTCTCTCTCATGCTGTTAACACACACAGACGTGTAAGAAAATCGTTCCGTAAACATGTCACAATACAACAATACAATTATTGTAAAATAGGAAGCAAAACTGCATTAACAAAATCTAAAAGACACATTAATTAGATGTATATATTGTGTATAATATCCTGCTAACAATAATTACATTAAAACAGCATGAATAAGGTCAGAAAGGGACAAAATCCATTAGATTATTGACGGTGTAGTTTTAAGCCTAGAATCAGTAGGGCAACATTTTAAAATATCAATTCATTCCCCTTTTAGGGCCGATTAAACCTCTAGAGAACCATTAAAGAGCATTAGCTTTAAGCCTGCATCCTAGGTAACACACCTTGTGATTTACAGTGCACTAAAGGTACAGAGGATACAACATTTAATGCAATTAGCCTGACAGTGTTCAGCAAGCATTAAAGTAAAAGTGCCGGTGAAGAAGTGAAGCCAACTCTGTGTCAGTGTTCTGTTACACACCAATGTGGATCCTTATTTATGTAAACACAATCCACAGTAATTTTGTCATTGTTTTTTGACATTGTTGTACACTGGCTGTAGCCATTCATGCAGGTTTCTAATCAGCCAATCATGTTGCAGCAGTGCAATGCGAAAAAATCAAACAGGTACATTTCAAGAGCTCTGTGAACCTTAAATTGGCATAGTTGCTTGTGTGGTCTGGTTTGATTTTGTTCTGAAAGTGTGAATCTCCTGGGATATTTACCCACAATCTCTAGAGTTTACTTAAAATAGTGCGAAAAATAAAGAATATCTGGTGAGCAGCACGTCTGCAGATAGAAATGTCATCTTAATGAGAGAAATTATTAGTGAATGGCCGAATTGGTTTGACATGACAGAAAGGCTATTGTAATTCAGATTCCCACTCTGTAAAATTTCTGATGAGCAGAAATGGATCCCAGAATGTTTAAACCATCAAGTTGGTGGGTTACAACAGCAGCAGACCATGTCAGGTTCCTTTTCTGTCAGTTAAGAAGGCTGCACTGGACACGAGGTCACCCAAACCATAACAAAAAATATTTAAGCAAAGGGTCTACATGCCGAAAGTCCTTTCTGGCACTTTACACCAATATGCCTTTCTAACTGACAAAAATGTCACAGTTTTTTATTTCCCCGCCATTCTGTATAAACCCTGGAGACTGTTGTGTGTGAATTTCACTCAAAATCAGATAATAATCTCCTGCACGTTATAAAATAATGTACCAATATCAATAGCAGATAATTAGAGATTTTAAAAAGTGTAATAAAATAGGTTTTTTTTTGATGGATAAATAGAACAATTGCTAATAAGGATTGAGTCCTTCATTTTCTTCCTGGAGTTCTGTAGTGCGAGACTTAATACATATTAAAATATTGTCCAGCATGAGTTCTTACCAGTATTTATTCTAATGTTGTGTTTGGTGATTTTAGGATGGTTACTGGCCAAGTGATGAGCTTGCCACAGACATATGGGCATTTACATATTTTACTCTTAGGGCACTGAGTAGATGATGAATGATTTGCCCTAGCTTGATTGATTTTTTGGTCCATCTCCCAGGTGATGGCTGCAATAAATCAAGATTTGAGAAGAATGGTTTCTAGGGATTTTGATTAAGATTGTATATAGATATGTGAATACTAATGAAGTCCTTAATAGCTAATGCCTTCATTGTTCCAGAGCTAGCAGGATATAGCTTGCCTGAGAAGAACACTGCCATGTGTTTGCTAGAGTTCCTGTGTGAATAATGGTGTGATACGATAGTGAACTATTTAGAGTTTCTAGTCTATTAATGGAAGTGTTTTCACATGATCGAAAACATGCGAGGCCGATAAAAAGTCTGACAATAACTAATAGGGATCTGGCTTACTTGTGATGGGTCACACGGTGGTGACTGGAGATCTTTGGTTTGCAACAGATTTTGGGATTTAGGGTTTAAGCAGGGGCCTGTATACCTATACTAAAACAGTTTGGTTTTATATACTGTTTGATAATTATTCACAAAACATAAAAGCCTGTTGTATTTTATCAAACTGTGCAAACCAACCTTCTTTCCTCGACTCAGGCAATCAAGATTAAGCTAACTGGCCTGATGGTGGCACTAAAGCACAAAATGTTATGGTTTAGCCCGAGGTGTTGAAAACCCTGGGTCCTAGATGCAAAATCCTTTTTCTCTTATCCCTTGGCTGATTTTAATCCATTTGGGCGATTATGTGTGAAAATACTTTTTGCTAACTAAGGTCACCCATAGGGTAACCCGAGGAGTCTGACGTCAATCACGGGTCCAATACAATAATATTAATTTAATTATCTTATGTAATAGTTCTAACTTCCGAGCATGTCATTGTGTCTGTAGAAACAAATATATACAGAAAGCCCTGTCCTAATAAGAGGGATGATAATGAGACTAACAACCAACAATTTACTAGATTGAATAGATCAGTAGCTTCCTAATAATTCATTCATTACTTTAATTATGCGTCATTATAGGTTTTCACAGGTTTTTTCCAGAAAGGCAACTTACTAGTTTAAACTCAGATTTATATGTTAATTGTCAGGTTTGTGTAGAGACTACGTTTCCTGTGTTTAACATGTGTTCGTGCACCTGTTTCATGGTTACAGTAATTAATACTTGTATATATATATATATATACCCATAGTTCACTGTTGGATTTTGCTCATGTTAATGCTGATGCTGTAGTTTGTTTTATGTCACTTTGTGGTTGGGTTTCCATCCAATCCTTATAAAGTGAGAAAATGTACCATGTTTAGAGAAAAGTAAGGTCATTAGGAATTTGATTGCCACAACATGTCTCCAAAAGGTTGCAATAGGACCATGTTTATCACTCTGTAGCATTCTCTCTTTTTTTTTACCAACAGTCTGTATATGTCTGTGAACTAGGGAGAGTAGATGCTGAATTTTTGGGAGAGAAATTTTGTCCCATTTGTGTCGGATACAGGATTCAGCTGCTCAACAGTCCTGGGTCTTCTTTGTTGTATTGATTTGTTGTTGTTTTTAAATGACTATATACAGGAATTTCTGTTTATATTTGCTGGTTAGTAGAGATTAGATGACTGCAAAATTTCTATACTGACCTCACTTATACTCAATTGTTATTAATATTTAGTTGTAGTGTAAAGTTCAGTAAGGTTAGGTTGCGTTAAAGTACCCAAAATTAAGTTAAACTGCTTTGTATATAATATAACCAAATATATTAGTATTTAATGCAATATGAAACTTTTGGAAAAAATATGGACATTTTACAATAGGAAATGGAAAGCTGTCCTCACCACGCTGATTAGCTGTGCCAGTGAGACCATCAGCTGCACAGTTACCAACTCTGAGCCATTTGTTGCTGGTCGAATCAGTTTGTTGTAGTGAGCAGGATTTAGGAGATGTTCAACCAGACGCTCCTCTGTGTCAGCTCCTTCGCTACCTATGAATAGATAATACATCTCAAGTAACATTGAATAAGAAACCTCTGAGGTGCAAGACTACATCCATCATTCTTTGGTAACAATTATTTTATTCAAATTTGGTTTATATAAATGACATATTGTCAACATATACTGTATACAATTGTCAGCAATGGTAAACAAACAGAGCAAGATGCAGAAAGAGAAGGAGAATATTGACCCCACCCCCATTTTCATTGCTGGGAAAAAGAATCCAACTTGGGATACCAAATGTGCAAAGAGCGCTTGAGGTAAGCATACATAAATCAGTATATCATTTTATGTTGCATTTTTATTGGCTAGTCAGTAGATGTAGGTGGTTGAAGCAAACTGTGAGATGGTCATCCTAAGGTTTTTACAGCCTTGGTTGCAAGTCTAAGACAGTGGCCATCTTTAAACCTCTCTCATAGTATGTAATAGGGCCACCATTTAGGACCAAAGAAATTGTTACAATTGTTTCACTTTGGTCATATTCAATCTGGGGCAGCCCCAAATCATACCAGGCATAATAATATTTATTGAAATGCTGAAAATCATGAAAAGCCAAATACAATAGTGTCAGTGGTTTCACCTGTGAAGTATTTTACCTTGTAAAGCGTTTTATATTGCACAATTCTTACTAAATATGTGCTATGAGTTTGGATCGCTCCCTTTTTTATTTATTTTTTATCCACCCCAACTAAAACCTCTTTTGTCAAGGCAGAATGCAGCATGTGGTCCTGTCCCAGGGGTATCCACGCTACAGTTCTCTCACTCTGTCTTTTGCATATAAGGCTTATACATGCTCAGAGTCGATATAAAGTGCACATCCTACCTCTTTCTTTTCTCTCCCTGACCATCAATCTTTCTCTTTTCCTCCTCTCTCTCTCTCTCCTCTCTCTCTGTCCAGTATGCATGAGTGATGGCTTAACACAGCAGATCAATAAAGAGCCTAATCATGCACCATAAACTAGCCTCTCTTGCTGTCATGTTCTCCGTCTGTACACTCAGCTTACAGCAGCTCCTCAGACCCAGATTCAGATGGCTGTCATGTTCAGTCTCCACAGAATCCCTAATTATTGCACCCATCATTTGCCAGCGTTTTACTTTGTCATACTATCTGCACCTCAAGAAGTCAGTATTTGTATGGAGCTTCTGTATTGTATTCTGCATTAAGGTCCTGGGGATAGAATATATCCTCCCACCTTTATGAGTGTTTGTATGCAGTGACAAAAATGTGTGTGTGTGTGGTGTGTGTGGTGTGTGTGTTACTAGTTCAAATTATATAATATGTGCATGGTGCAAGCTTTATTTATAACTCTTGGAGTCTATGAACACAATTTTTCTTGTATTTTTAGTCTTCCCCTGTGTTTTTCAACTTGCCCTGTCCTGTTGTCTTTTAGAGACAGGATGCGACTGAGGCACAATGTAATAAATCCATATGTCTTGACATCTGTTTTCCAACACTTTAGACTGGATAGACATAAAAGCTAAAAGGCCTATTGGTCAACATCTATGATATTAATTAGCATTAAATGCTGCACACATGCACTTTATGTAGTGTTCTAGCAAGTTTTTTTTTTTGTTGTTGTTGTTAATTTATATTGTTTTATGTAGGACCTTAGTTCTGGGGGAATGTTGTTTTGTTTCACTGTGTACTGTACTGTATGTGATTGCAACGACAATAAAAGGCTACTTTTTAAAATTGTCATGCAACAGACTAAAATTTTCATGCATGTGCTATTATACAACCATTGTGTATCATATGCAAATTAGCCTAAATGAATCTAAAGCAGTGATTATTATTTAAACTCAATGCAATAGCAGTTTTAATTACAATAATCACAAACATTAGTCTACCATATTACTATTACTATAAAATCTTAAAATGTTACAATTTTGAATGCTATTTGCATTGCAATGTTTGTGCTTTGCAGTAATATGGTGAGTAATAGAGTAAGTGGAGCCCAAGTACCAGAAAAGGTTTTCCTTTGCCCACTTTGCATTAGAATAATTAGTTTCAATAAAAAGTAAAGAGTATGTTTAAGTTCATTTTTTTTTAAACTAAACAAAAAACACTACAAATAAAGACTTTGGGTTACTAAATAGGTCAGGGGTTCAATATGCCAATTTGGTCTCTGATAAATAGGCACTATACTATGACTTTTGCTAGCTGGGACATGTAACTTCTGTCCTGTAATGTACACGTATCACATTCTTAAGTAAGACTTCTTCATGAAATGAAATGCAGTAAAAATGCACTACAAGAAAACACTGTTAAAGCAAACTGTATACCAAGATTATAGATCATGAACTATCTTTCCCAGCAGTCAATGTATGTCCATGCCTGCATCACATGACCAAATTAAATGCCACTTGTTACAAGCACCTGTTTTCTGTTTCACTGTTAACTGGCACATGTATGTAAGTCTCACTTTGCCCCTCTCATGTTTATCTCTGCATTACATTACTGTTGTTTTCGGTAGTCCAGTAAATCTATGATAGCAACGAGTAGATTCAACAGTGAATGAGGGGGAACTTTATTAAAGGGAAGGGTAATGGGGAACAGGTGTAGGTGATTAGAGCAGGGAGAGACTGAGTGAGAGTTTGAGCCTTGGAGGGAGGCGTGGCTGGTGGTTCCCTGATAGTTTGCATATATAAATTAAATAATCTGCACCTGCATTTACTTTCAATCATCTCATATGACATTTGGATATATATAAGAAACAAGGTAAGAAAAGATTAATCTAGTGATTAAATAGTTCCTGTAACTGACACAGTAAAACTGGAAAATTAAATCATCAAGAAGGAGACAGGGTTGTTGGAAGTGGGCTTATATATATTTTTTATATATAAGTATTAATAAGAAAAACAAAAGGCCAAAAATATCTGAACCACACAACTGATTGTGTTACATCATGCCTTGTCTTGCCTCAGCAAAGGCGTACGAGAAGGAGAGCTCATTTCCTGACCTGCTTATTGCTATTGAATTGAGTATACTCTAATCAATTCTAACTATAAACCTGAAAAGGTTATACATCAACATAAGGCTATACCGGTATAGATAATAAGGTCACATAAAAATGTTTCCAAATACAATGTGTCCCTTGCTGTATGCCTCAAGATTTACAACCTCTTAAGCTTCCTGGCCTGTCGCTAGGTCTAGAATGATGTTATTCAAAACAACTAGCCATTTTCATTTTGTTGTAGTTATTAGTCATACATGGTAATTATCAAACAATATGTAAGAAAAATGATTAGCAGAGAGTACAAAATGTCAAAGCAAAAATAGTCTACATATCAGAACAGTTGTAACATTGTATCAAGTCCAAGAAGAAAATTTTTAACCTAATTTAAATGTTTCTGTTATCAAACTTTATATCACACAATATGCCTGAAGTATCAGTGTTAATATTTAATTATTGTGTCAAACTTACCTTTGGGAAGAATCATCATAATCGGACTTGATAGCGTTTACATTTGCTTAGCGGCTATATTATTTATGTGAATGTGTTCTATTAAAAATAAAATTGCATTAGTCAACTACTGGACATTGGCTTAAACAATTACCAGCACCTCATTTACACCCTAATGTACAGTGGTGGAAAGAAGCATTACATTGAGCTGATCTTCGAATGTGTCCAAATCATATTCATCGTCCTATTCTCTATAAAAAATTCCTAATAAAAAAAAAAATGCTAATAACACCATTAAGGCTTACAATGAAAATGTTTTAAAAGTCAGGTGAAAACCTGCATTAAACTCAAAACTACAATCTCTGTGTATGATTCAGGTTAACAACATAACACATTAATGGAACCTACATGTCTAAAAGTTCATGAAGACCTAACCATCACATTTCACCCTTGTTACCCTTTAGTTTTGCTTCTATAACAGGAAATTAAAGATCATCTGCAGCTTCTTACCCAAATTATAGATGGAAAATAAATTATTTGAATGTTCCTCATGCAATTCTTATGAATGCTGGTTAACCACATTATGGGCATATTTGTCAGGCTGTACAAAATATCAGTAAAAAAACATGGATGGATGGGTTATATTTTGAATTGTCTCTCTTATTCCAGTTGTTGGTCCCTGAGAACAATTTAACTCTTAACATTTAAAAAAGAAAAACAAATCAGCAACAGAAATTGCTTAAAAGGTTTCTATGTAAATAATATGGGTTATTGTTATCATAAAGGTTGAAATGACACTAGATTTACATTGGTAGAATTAGCTATTTAGCAGGATCAGTACTGGTTTTCAAAATATTTTAAAGCAGTCACAGCTTTCTACCCAAACTGATGCTGGAATGCACTGTTTTTTCTTCTACTTACAATGTTGTGTGTAAGGTTACAGTTTGTGAGGATGACAGTTTTTAGGCAGAGCAACAAAGTACAAAAGCTCTTCAGGGCTGAAAATTGACACTGTTGTTCACTCTTGGTTCCTTCTTTTTTAGATACTCACTTTTTCATTGCCCCATGGTAGCACAGTGGTTAAGGCTCTGGGATACTGATCGAAAGGTTGGGGTTTCATGCCCTGGTATTGCCAAGTGGACACTCTTAGGGCCTTTTATCTTCTGTGCTCCAGGGGCACTGTAACATGGCTGCACTCAGACCCAAGAAAGAATTTCACTGTACTGTACACTACATGTTACAAACATCAAGCCATTACATAATAATGACACCATAGATTTCTAACACCTTTCTTCATCAAACTGTGCAACTTTCTTTTCAGCTTACTTTATAATATTCTAACAGAGCCAGTCTGATTGTTAGCTGATTGTTTTTATTATTTATTATTTTATTGATCAATGCATGCAATATATTGATAGATATATCGGGACAGTTTAACCCAAAGTGTTCTTACAAAATTGATGAAAACAACTTTGAGGGATAGCCACCAAATACTTTTGACATGTCCATTTCTTCTTTCCCCTCTAAAGCGATTTCCCCTTTTCAAATGCACTATAAAAGGTTTTAGATCGATAGCACTTTGGACATGATTTATTTTTGTGGGGCACTCACTTCTCCTGCATCTGGTTGTGTCTGCACATGTGCTCGGATTGTATGTGCCATAGGAAAAAAAAAGTGTGTAGATATTGGATTTGCTGGAATTGGGAAGGGGAGATAAATTGGTATATGGCATGTGTGGGCTTGTTTGGGCCTTTCTGAAATGACTGGTCTAGCGCTAGTTTTAGCACGGGGGGAAAAAAAGACTATTTCTGTAACCTGATATTAAAGCTGATAAGAAAAACTCTGTCTTTCCATAATGTATTCATGTTCAGTGTGTTTCAGGTGATTTAGGTCATATACATTTAAACAAGTGGCATTTTACTAGCTTGCTAACTAACTGCCTAATTTATAGTTATAATGTATGATAGCATACATAAATCAGTACTCTACAAAAATCTATGCCTTCACTCAACCCTAAAAGATGCCACACCACTAAACATGTTATGTATTGTAAAGTAGAATTTCTAAATATTCTTGTGTTGTGTCACTGATGTTTTAAAGATTGAAAAATTTTGCTATGTGCTATGTAAAAAAATGTAAATGTGTTTACAGTGCCTCTTTATGTCTGCTTCAGAATGCATCATAGAGTAGTCACTCATCTAGACTTGTGACCTGATCGACTTACAACCGGTTTTTCGGTCCCTGTCTACGTCGTAAGTTGGAGTCTACCTGTAATAGCATTTACTAAGAAGGCACCATTTTAATTCCTGTCTGTCATGCATCAACATGGCTGTACAGCAAATGTTAGTTAGCTGTTAATCAACATACTGTCCCTATAATAATGTGGAGATTTTCTCCTCCTGATGAAACTAAACACTGAAACACTGATATCCTCTACCCACACTTATGTCCTCTTAAGTGCTTTTTAGATGTTCTCTAGGGCAGGGACAGCAAATCAGGAATGAGAAATTGGATATGTTTTCTGTTGGTTTAAGTCGAATCAGCAGTGTGGTTGGGCAGATAAGACATAAAGGTTCATCTGTATGTTATTGGATTTGCTGAAGTACCGTGTATTCTCTTTCAAAGTAAGAGGGTTTTTTTTGCCATCTTTCAGCTCTAGTTATGTTTGTGTTGTGCAGCAAAGTAAGAAAATCATTTCCCCAATATAGTGACTACAACAGGAGATTCTTGACTCTTTAAACTCTGACTTTATCTTCAAAATGACCTCATGTTGCATATATCACTTTTTATCATGTTTAACAGTCCAATGTTGGAAAAAAAAACTAAGTGACTAAGTGACCAAAAAAAAAAAAAAGATAATAGTGAGTAGGTTTTTGTATATCAGTCTGATAAACAGAAATGAAACTATATAAGTCTGCACATCATTCCCAATCTGATACTTTGTTTAGATTAATGTGTTTGTGTGCACATATTATTAAAAGGCTCATTCCGGTTTGGACCAAATGCATAAAAAGCTTAAATAAGGATGTGAGCAGTGAAGCTTCCCCACCCCCTCAAAGATCAAATTGTTCCCTGACATTCTTCACTGAGCTTTAAATGCCAACCACAGCATTAAATGAAACACATTCATTTTTAATCATTATCATGGCCTATGTTATTGCCATCAGTGTAACAGCATATCAGTGCCAGCATTTCTAAACGTGAGCTACGTTTCTGGAAAGAGTGCGTTTGTAGCATATATCATGGCAGAACAGACTTATTAATCTACTGTACAGTTCATTTGTCCCAGTGCTGGGAAATTAATTTTAACATTAGCACATTAAATAAAAACTAGTATCACATCAACAAGGAAGCAAAGAGTATCCAAATTTAGCTTATTGTAAATAAATGTAATTTAGGTTCATGTTCAGTACAATAGTCATATATCATCTTAAATCATAAGCTATTCAGTAATATCCAAATTGTGTACATATACACAGTATTTTATTAAAAAGGTCTGTACACCTACGTATTTATGCAGTTATTTGAAGAAACAATCATGTGTGGCAGTGCAGTTCATAAAATCATGCAAATGCAGACCAGCAACATCAAGTAATGTTTACATCAACCATCAGCATGGGATAAAATGTGATCTCAGTGGCATGATTGTTGGTACCAGGTGGGCTCTTTAGAGTATTTTTTACTACTGCTGATCTCCTGGGATCTCCTTTTTTACACAGAACAGTCTCTAGAGTTTACTCAGAATGGTGCCATTCAAAACTAACATTCAGTGAGCAGGTGGTCTTCAGATGGAAATGCTGTATTGATGAAAGAAGTCTGGCCATTCTCCAATGACTGGTTTGACCTGACAGAAATGCTATCGTAACTCAGATTACAACTCTTGTCGTGGTGAGCAGAAAATAAAACATTTCAGAATGCACAATATATCAAAGTGGCTGGGCTAAGACAGTTAATTATTACATTGGTTCATCTTCTGTCAGCAAAGAAAAGACAGTTGAAGCTACAGTGGGCACAAGTGCACCAAAACTGAACAGTTACAGACTGGAAAAAAAGACTAGCTTGGCCTAATGAATGTGGAGTCCTGGCAAAATTGGGCCCCAACAGCATTAATTTATAGACGAAACCTGCCTTGTGTGAACAGTCCAGGCTGGTGGCAGTTGTGTAATGGTGAGGAGTGTTTTTTGGAATGGTTTGGACTTAATGCTACAATCTATTTGAGTTTTGCTTTAACTCAAGGTTTCTTCCTTATGCCATCTCTGGGAGTTTTTCCTTGCCACAGTCGCCACCGGTTTGCTCATCAGGGACAGACTTACACTTATAAAGAACATCTTATTCATTTTTTATCACCACATTATCAGTGTAAAGCTGCTTTGAGACGATGTTTCGTTGTTAAAAGCGCTATACAAATAAAAATAAATTGATTTGAATTGAAGTATTGTTGCTGACCATGTGTATCATATATGCCCACAATATTTCTTCTAATGGATAAATCCATTTTAAAAGCCATCTGAATCTGGTTTCATAAACACAACATTTACAATGATTTCAGTTGTCTTCAGTGGCCTTCCAATCGCCAGGTCCTAATCAAATAGAAGACTTTTGAGATTTTGGTAGAACAGAGAGTCACAGCATGAAAGAGCACCTAAAAGATCAGCAGGAATTTCCATAATGTAATCAATTCACCATGGACCAGATTCTCCAAAGAAGTTCTCCAAAAGCTTGTGAAATCCATAAAGTGCCATTAAACATTGTGGCTGTTTCGAGAGCAAAGGTATTACTGTAGTGTTCCTTATACATTTTTCAGTATCTCTAAATTCTGTTTTACACCTGACCATTTAATTATAGGACACATGACTGCGGGTTGAGACTATTTCTAGTTTCAACCCCTTTCCATAACATTTTGTTCGACAGTATATAAAGATGCTGGTTGAGACATTAGATTTTTGATCAGAAGATCATGAGTCCAAAACCCAGCACCACCAAGGTCCCACTCCTGGCCCTTTTAAGCAAGGCCCCAAACACATATTACAATCAGGCTTCTTTAAACATTTGTATATTTTTTTCAAAAATAACACTTTTAACATTGTTAATAAAATGTTCTTTGATTCATAAACTAATGGTTAAACAGCTCTATTAACTGTAAACAGAATTTTTACTTTCATTATTTCTGATCTTTTTTTTTTTTACAGTTATTCACAGATCTTTAAGGAAAGTCAATTGAGATTAGCTGACAGGAAGTTCCTTTTTGATCAGAGCTAAAAACTGCAGAGCTGCAGTATAGGGAGTCAAGAAATGCCTTTGAAAGAGCAGATTTGGTGTACATAAGAGAATAAGGAGTGTGTGTCTGTGAGTGTGTATGAGTGTGTATGTGTTTGTGCACTCTTGTGTATGGAATAGGGGCTAAATATAGAACAGAAGGTGACCTATCCCCCCCATACCTTCAGTAACTCTGAATTCCTCTCAGAAGAAGAGACAGTTGGAATTAAATGCATGCACAAAGTGCAATTGCATCAGCTGTATGCAGATAATGACCCTGAAGGCCTGTAGTATACAATAATGCTATCATGGACCTGTGTCTTTTCCTCTGTAGTTGTGTTATATGATAATGAAAAAGGGACAACACTTTTTAGTAGCATGTTTGAGGAATAATTGTGTCTTGTTCTCAAGCGTGATTAGTGTTAAAAACACGTTAGTTGATCAGCTCAATAAACATGATAGCGATCTTGAGTTCTAGGCCACTATCTGCCCTAATGCTAATCAATTATTTATTTTTGTAACACTTTTAACAATAAACATTATAAAGATAAGCAGCTTTAGAAGAATCTAAATTTTTAACAATAAACATTGTCCTAAAGCAGCTTTACAGAGATAAACAGGTTAATAAACTGTAATTAAAATTTTAGTGGCTGTAGGTTTAGTTCCTAATAAGTCTTTCCTCAATGAGCAAACCAGCAGTGAGAGTTGCAAGGAAAAAACCTGAGATGGTATGAGGAAAAAGACCTTGGGAGGAACCAGACTCAAAAGGAAACCCATCCTCATGTGGGTGGCACCTGATGTCCATTCATTCTAATTTAGATTTAGATTCCTAACAAGCAGGAAGAATTATTAAAAGTTATATATACTATAAAAATTGCTATATACTATATACTGTAGGCAAGCAGTCCTAAGTGTATTCAGTATAAGTTAGTATGAGTCTGCTGACACTCAGTATTGGATCAGTACATCTCCAGTTTATACCTGTGATAAAACAACTCCATCTCCGGTGGGAGAGAAACAGCTAAACTTATCAACTTACAGCTTATATAAAAGAGTAATGCAGTTTCAATCATTTCCACAAATAGTACTAATTCAGTTTTCATGAGCATAAGCAGATCAAAATCGTTCTACTGAAAAACACATTAAATATGCTTTTGGAAACTGTCAATATGCACAAAATCAGAAAAGCCTAAATGATTAAATATGTGTGATGAATGCCAAGGGTTTTAGTTTTTTATCAGTGTATCAAGTCCAATTTATGGTATTTCCTGGTCTTCTCTGTATTTACAAAATATGGACAAAGATTATTAGAACACATGACTTTTACAGCCTTATGTGGTTCTTATCCCAACTAATACTCCAATGTTGGAGACACACAATTGTTTAGGATGTCATTGAATGTGGTAGAATAAAATTCTCCTTTCACTATAACTAATAGACCCAAACTTGTTTCAGAATGACAATGCTGCTGAGCACAAAGCCATTAAAAAATTCTTCACATGGTTTAGAGAGGAAGATCTTGATTGGCCAGTTTTAGAGCTCTGACCTCAACCCTACTGAACACCTTTGGTATAATTTAGAACGCTGACTGCACCCCAGGCCTCCTCACCTCAGCTACATCAATACCCGACTTTACTAACACCCTTGTGGCTGAAATAGCGCAAAACTGCATGAACACACTACAAAATCTAGCGGAATATCTTCCCATAAGAGTGAGGGTTAATCGAACACCACATGGGGACTAAATGTGGAATGTTGAGAGATCTCAGAAAGCGGTAATAAATGTAATGGTCAGGTGTCCACAAACTTGCGTCCATTTACCATAGTGGTGTTTATGTGCGGTGTTATCTGGTGCAGTAAGAAAACACATGCTCTCTGCACAGAGAAAAGATTCAGAGATACAGAGCAGATAAAAGCTGCTGCACTCTGATTGTCTCTGAGAAGAATGATGTGCGGAGAGAACAGCCGAACTGATGATGGAGGAAACCGTGGGTGGTACACGTGTCCTGACCTTGTCTGCCCCTGTTATTGATTTATGATGGATTAAGATTGTACGTCACTCCATAGCAATTCATCTTCACTACATCCGGAGGCAGAATCCATCCAGAACCCTCACCAGTCTGCATAGCTTCATCTGAAGAAAGCATACAGAAAACACACAACCCTCGCGGCAGGGCCAGAACTGAAACACTGATGCTAATTGCTCTTAATGAGAGTACTTAAAGATGGCAATTTAGATGACAGGAAGTCTGTATTGATCCCTGCTTTGGCTGTGAAGACACCACTCTTAGATTGTCTTGTCTTTCTTGGCACTTGATAGAGCACTTGGAGTTTTGCAGTGTTTCTACTGTTTGCCTGAGCTGTCATTATAGACTTCTTCTGTGTGCTTTATTGCTATCTACTGTAGACATAAGCCCGGATTTGATCGTGTGTGCCAATACAAAATGTGTAAATACAGCATGTCGTAAAAAGCATTTCACTGCATGTCGTACTCTGCATGTATGTGTATGTGACAAATAAAATTTGATTTGATTTAGAATGCAGGTCATTTCATATTTCTACTTAACTCAGTTTTATTTCTATAGCACTTTTATTTCAGATGGCAGTGATGATATGAGGAAGGAACCTTGAGAGGTACTAGTTCCCTCAAAATCCTCCTTTTGGTGACAGTGCGACTATAAATAATTCTATTCTATAACTGTGTATTTACTAGTTACAAAGATTGCAACCGGGAAATGCATTTCAGTCTTATCATGAATTCTACTTCATCAAATGTCCACTGATGGAGACCTGAGTGCAAAACTGTTCTAGGCAACTGCAGTCTGAAGCTATCATCATGGTTCCAAAGTGGTACAATAATCTATACAGTTCTATGAACCGTTGGTGTATAGAAATCCTGCGTAAATTTTGCAATAAACCATTCGTATATCTGTCGTATATATGTACAGATATTATTGGTTTGAAATAGACATATGGAGAAGACAGGGTGGTATAGAGACGGATGATTTCTAGTGGCGAGACCTAACGGTAGCAGCTGAAAAAAGAAGCCTTGTACAGATATAAGAATGAAGCACAGCAAACTTTTAGGCAATTTCCTTTCAAAGGGCTTAGCAGCAAATGAAAAGGATGATGATATGCAGGCCCATACGAGGCCATCTATTACGCAAAGTGTACTGTTTATGTAGAAGAGATATTGCAATGGTGCTGTGGACCGCTTCAGATCAAAAACCCACGTTTTCTTTTTCTTTTTGTTTTGTCACGACGGATCTTTCTTCTTGAGTGCTCATGAGTACCGGACAGAATAAAGGAAATAAAACAAGAATTGAGTAAATAGTGATTTTTTGTCTTTTTGTCATACAAACATGGATGATTAGAGACAGAATGGCACTGTCTCTGTAAATAATCATGAATATAGGCCTCCATGCATGTACATGACTCTGCTGAGCTCATTAACCCAATCAAGTGAGTGCTGCTGACTTGATGCTAGTTAATGAGAATATAGCTGCACTCAGTCTGCTAGTTAATGAACCTCGCAGGTTGTCTCCTCTGTTGCCTCCTTAAATTCTCTCTGAGAAAGATTTATGAAGATGAATGCACGATGAAGGCCTACAGGATGTACACTGATGCTCCTTAGACCCCGATCTCTTACTTTATTCCCTCTGTTTACTGAGTCGTTCTTTCAATTAACCTAATCTGTGAATTAGCTGGACTTTTTGTGTGTGTGTGTGTGTGTGTGTGTGTGTGTGTGTGTGTGTGTGTGTGTGTGTGTGTGTATGTCCACATCTGCAGTGCTCACACTGCACAAGTAATTATTCATTGTCTTGTTCAATACTGCCAATGACTTTCTGTTAACATCCCTGATTAACACAAGCTGATGTGTGAACGCACTCACACACACATAGACACACATCTATGCCAACATCCAAATATCGAACTCTTCACAGGCACACACACACACACACACACACACACACACACACACACACACACACACACACTTAAGGCCACTGAGGGGGTTAGACATGCCTAAATAAGACGTGATCTAATCTGTCCAAGTCATTAATACACGTGTCTGGTTGAAGGATGCCTGAAGGATGCCTCTCATCAACACACACACACACACACACAAAGAGAGAGAGAGAGAGAGAGAGAGAGAGAGAGAGAGAGAGAGATCACACACTGGATCACACAGCAGGACGTTATGGTTCATCATACTCATATATTATCCGTGTATTTTAATTATGGTTCTTATGAATAAATTAAACAAACAAACAAACAAATAAATACAATTCACCACACAGAATAATATTCATTGATAAAAGAAATTTACAACTTAGGAAATCATTATTCCTTCTCCAGCCCTGCATGCAAAGACATAAATCATGTATTTATTTATTTGTTTGTTTGTTTGTTTGTTTGTTTAAATTCCCATGTAAATAATGTCTATGTTTGTTTTACGTCGTTTTCTTTTTTTTTCCTTTATGACAAAGCCGATCAGTGTGAGAATCTATGCATCAAAAAGCTGGAAGGCGCGCACTCGCTCATACACACATACACGCACAGACGTGCGCGCGCAAATAAAATAGGACACGCACGGATTTTTTTTAATTATTATTGTTATTCCTAGTATTATCTCTTTAATCTGTAAAATAACAGATTGTGACTTACTTGCTGCAGTAGCCAGCAGTATGCACAACGCCGTCCACACAGCCATGTCGGCTCGGATGAGGAGGACATCGGTCGCAGGAATGGGGATGATTTTTTTCTTTCTTTTTTTTTCTTTCTTTTTTTTTTTGCGCGCGCGCTCGGATCGGTGAGCGATTGCGGTGTATAAAGAGACAGAGCCCGAGTCGATGCCTCTACAGCTTTCTTATCCTAATTCAGAAGGCTTTAGGTCGCCCCTGGACTTAGCATAGTTTATAACACCAGTGAGATGAGAGTGTTTTCCGAGAAGCCAGGTATAGTATAGATGATGGGTTGGTTGATCGTGACGCGCGAGACGTGCACCGTTTTATGCACGAGTCGGTTCAATATGAATGAGTCGACTCTTTTTTTTGATGATGAGCATGATGAGGAGGAGGATGAATGAGATATGGAAAGCACATGATGATGCATTTTAACATGCCATAAAAATTGCATAGGGAACTTAAGTATACATAAGCATGCGAAAAAATATATTTAAAAATGATTTATTCCTGGGAGAAAATCAGATATAATTCCTCCAGTTGAAAAAAAAAACATCCAACAAATGAACAAATCATGTGAGGAGAAATAATGTGAATAAAAATGCGTTTGAAAGAAAGGTGTGAGATTTTTTTTGTTTGTTAAGAAACTGTAGGCTGGATGTGGTTATATTACATATTGTGGTTGTGGTATATTATATACATTAATCAGCTCCCTGATGTTAAGATTAGGAAGTGAATTACAGCCTATTGCATTCCTGGGCACTAAATATGATTCAATTCTGAAATCGAAGAAATCCAAGCACACTGATTCTCTCGATTTCCTCAAAGAACAGGCATTGCTAAAGCATCAAATCAGTCCATCACAGATAGATGAAGAGATAACAGGGAGGGGGATTGAGATGTGGATGTGAAGATGGAGAAATGTCCCAAGCGCTGCCTCTCCAGTGGGTTTCCTCCGAGGACTCGAACTGTCTCTGATGCAAAAACATTTTCAAACCAACGTAATACATTTGCTGTGTTTGCCGTCAATGATTCTGTGAACATTTCTGGTTGACGAAAGCACAACATTAAACAAGAACCCACAAGCTTTATTTAAATCTTAAACAGTCATTATTAATCCATTGGAGAAACCATTAAAGACCACATTATGCTTGCTGATTCAAATTGCTTTATGCTACTGGAGACAATTGGAGCTTTTTTCTTGGAAAGTCAGTGGTTCTTAGATGTCTAAAAATAAAAAAATAAATGCTGTATTCCAGGTTGCTAGAGTAAATATTTAGGTAAAGAATGGATGTCATATACAGATATATAGTATACAGTCATATACAGTTATACAGTATATAGTCATATACAATTATACAGCATACAGTGCAATTTTGTCCATTACTTTCCACTATGACTATAAAAATATTGATTACATGTTGCATTTCCAATAACTTCCTTGAAAACAAATGGTGTAGAATCCATTCATTAATATCCCATTGTTGGCACCTGTTTTGTGTTTATAAATCACAATATAGTCTGGTGACTAGCCCTGAGTGTTTTAAGATGTGTTCGATCAGTAACATCATTTGTAGATTTCAGCTGTGTCCCCTCAAGCAGAACATCTAGTTTCCCCCTGCCCTGGGAATTGTGTGTAATTGAGATTACATCAGTATTTTTCTCATAATGGCTTGGGCACGAATGCACATATCATGCACCGTGCCTGTTAGCATGGCCATGCCTCTTGCTTTTCACTCAGCAGCTCTAGAGTTGCTGGATCCAAAATGGTGTGTTCAGTGTACCATAAGTAACTGTAGCTCCTGGAAAAATGATGTATTCACATTCTCTTTCTCTCTCTGTCACATGGCCTTTTCTTCTGTAATCATATTCTGAATTCAATGATATTATTCTTCTAACTATCGTGCTTATTTTGTATAATTTTAAAGTATCTGATATGCTTGCACTATATAATGGCATAGGTGGACAAACAAAGAGAAATATGACAGACATAAAATATTATGACATGAGAAAAAGAGCAGGGGAGAGAGATTGTGATAGATAGATAGATAGATAGATAGATAGATAGATAGATAGATAGATAGATAGATAGATAGATAGATAGATAGATAGATAGATAGATAGATAGATAGATAGATAGATAGATAGATAGATAGATACTGGGCATAGGGGGTTGCTGGTAAACAGTAGCTTTGTCACCAGTGACTCATTCTTAGACAGTTACACATGTCCATTTACTATTCGCACACATGTTTGCAGCTATGCACTTTTAGCAGTGAGTCATCTGGTGGAGTTAGGTATCAGAACCTTTTAGAAATAAACCACAATGCTGGAATACACCGGTCACATGACTGAAGAGAACCGACATATATTAATGAGAGGTAGAGGCAGAAAGTGAGAAATATAAAAGACAAGGAGGAAAAACGGATATAAACTACTGTTGGAAAGCAAGATAAGGAAATTAAGAGAGAACAATTATGGATTTTAATGAAAAAGATTAATACAAGCAGTAGTCCTTAGGGAAAAAGAAAGCCTTGTGAAAAAGAGGCATAGTGTTGCATAGTGATAAAACTAAAATCTTTGAACTTAACTCTGTATATTAGATAGTTCTATAATTGTTTTTCTACCTTTAACACCTTCCTTTATCTCTAGTAATATTACTGTATTAATTCAATTTAACAAACAGTGCTATATTTAATTATGCAGTCCTGCTAAATACTATTATTCTTAACATTGGTTTAATCTTCCAGTTTAAGCTATAGAGGTTTTTTTTTTTTATTGTAATTGGTTTCCACATTTTATTTTTAAGTAAACTGAGTGTGTTTTTATTAGTAATACAAAATAGAGCTATGACCTCAACCCTACTGAACACCTTTTTGGATTAATTGAAATGCTGACTGCACCCCAGGCCTCCTCACCTACATCAGTACCTGACTTTATTAACACCCTTGTGGCTGAATGAGCACAAATTTCCACAAATACCATTGAACCATTGAGTTTTGAGATGAATTGAAACCAGATTGGATTTCTTTTTTATTAATTACTCAAGTTAATCAATATTTTAAAAAAGTGTATTGCATTAACCAAGCAGGCATTTTATTTAAAATTGTTTCCAAAATGTTAACTGTAAAAATTTTCAATAATGTTAATAATAATAAACTATGTTAATAAAAAACGACAAGCAATTTTATGTTTTGCATTTCTTCCCTCTAACTGTACTGAAATTGAACTGAAAGTCTCCAAGTAACGTATGTAACCATGGTTCCCAGAGGGAACAAGACGCTGCATCAATGCTTTGGGAATGCCTCTGCTTTGTCCACGCTCTGAATCACGTGTATAATCAATCCAATGGAAAGTGCTGCGTCACCGGTGGGGTGACGTCATGACCAGGAAACTTAAAAGCACATGGAGTGAAACCAGCGCTAGCTTCTCAAAAGGGATGGAAGCACTGCAGGGATGCAGGCAGTGTGGCATAAAGATGCAGCTTCTTGTCTTGGGGAACCATGGTTACATATGTAACCTAGAGACGTTCCCCTTCAGGAACTCGAGCTGCGTCAAAAAACGCTTTGGGAACAAGAGTCCAATTAAGCCAGACTGACCAATCCCTGGCTAGTGGGTATGGGCACAGCTAGGGTTAAGGACAGAGGGGCCAGAAGTGGCACTGAGGTCAAGGCTATAAAACCTAAAAAAGATCAGCCCACAAAGTTGCAAATAACCTGGAGGGAAACTCCAGAGAACAAGACCTTAGAGGCAGCTACACTTCAAGTGGAGCACACTCTGAACCCGAAAGGAGCGGGGAGACCAGAGGATCATAAGAAGAAATAGCATCCACAATCCATCTGCTGAGCGTCTGCTTATTCGCAGGGAGACCTCTACTCGGAGGGCCATAGCAGACAACTAGTTGCTTCAACTTTCTCCACAGTTCTGTTTTGTGGATGTATATGTCCATACAGTTGGTTAACAACCCGTTGAACCGTGGCGGGCCAGACCTGAACTGAATTGTATAGCCTATGTCTACAGTGCGCTGGACCCACCGAGACACATCTGGCAGAGCCTGCCAGGCTGCCAGATAGTCTCTTAAAGGAATCAGTCTTTTAAAACAGACCTCAGTCCAACTATATTTGAGTGCTCTCCTCGCAAGGGGAAGAAACCGCCGAACTGAGTTTTTCTGAACCTTGCAATCGGGCACTGGACCCAGCAGGTGAAGGAGGTGAAAGGGAAGAGCCTGTCTTAAACCCCTCTGCGAGGTTTACTTGTCTTGCCTTGTCGAAAGAATCACGAGGAGCGGGAGCACCCTCCTCAAAGAGTGCTCTCCAGGAGCTGAGCATTTGCATTGTTATGCAGTCGGCTCCTTCGAGGACCGACCTAGCATGCTCTGCTCCCAGACAAGCAACACATAGCTGGTGCGTATCCCCCCGTGAAATATCGGGGATGAGGATGAATGCCGGGACGAAAGCAGTGCTTTGTCTTCTCGGTCGCTTTCATGCTGAAAGAAGGATGTTGATGCTGCTAATTATTTAAACTGCTGGTTTTTTAAAATGGGTCAATTAAAACAAATTAAAGTCATCCCTCGATTTATTGCGGTTTGAATCTCGCAGTCCCACTTTATCGCGATTTTCAATTTGGCATATAACTATTTTGTTTCGCGAATGGTCCCGATTTTTTCACAAAAAAATGTAACTTACAGTGAATTGTTTTTATGGAGTTTTATGTTGAAATAAGGTAATTTAGTAATAAAAATATTATTATTAATTACAAAATGAAGGAAAAAGAATACATAAAATACTGGACATTGTATCATATATTTACCTGAGAAAAAGAACACATTGTGTTGTGTACAAAATTATTATACGGCAGGAAGAGCAAAGTATTTTAGATTTTTGGGGTGGCATTCATGTATTGGTTTTGGCACATAACTACCGCAATAAATGAGGGACAACTGTATGCCAACAACCTAAGCACATTTAACAGATCAGCATCGAAGGCAGAAAAGAAAGCTTAAAGCTGATTTTAAGGTGTTCCATGACAATATTTTCATGCAGAATGGTTTGCCCATGAGGGGTTAACACTAAGGGCATGTTGAATGTTTGCAGGCATATCTTGATTTAAAACTGTGAGAAAAGCCAAACATCACTTTGACTGAAGTCTCCTTACATCTGGATTCTAAACAGAAGGAAGGAGTACTGGAAATGTTATGAAGATTCTATACAAATAGAATATACTGTGACCAGCAGAGGTGAGATGTAATGAAATACAAATACAGTGCTTAAGAGCCAAGAAATTATACACCAGTGGTACATTGAAAAGTGAAGAGAAAGAGAAGCAGTGGAGAGGAATTAGCGTAGCTGCTGTTCATGATATTAACACCACAAGTTGATAATGTGCATGTGATCAGATGTTCTGGAGCACAAGGTTATGATGTAATGTGTGTTATGTGTAGGCTTTGCTAAAAAGATATGTTTTTAATCTACACTTAAACTGGGTGAGTGTGTCTGAGCCCCGAACACTGTCAGGAACACTATTCCAGAGTTTAGGAGCTAAATGTGAAAAAGCTCTACCACCTTTAGTGGACTTTGCTATTCTAGGAACTACTAGAAGCCCAGAGTTTTGAGATCTCAGGGAGCGTGGCGGATTGTAGCGAGTTAAAAGACTGGATAGATATATGGGAGCCAAACCATTTATTATGTCTTACCTTCATCCGTTACCTTCTTAAAGGTTCTGCTCTGGCAGCTAACACATAATACATTACCGCTTAATTCAAACCCCCAAGCTGGCAAAATTAACAAAAAACAACACTCACTCAGCACTCCACCCTGCCTGCATTTTTTTCTTTACTTTTCTAACACACTCTTCATTACTTTGCACTGTTGACACCAGGTACCTGAACTCCTCCACCTTCTCCACCTCTTCTTCCTGCAACTGCACCACTCCACTGCCCTCCCTCTCATTCACACACATGTACTCTGTCTTACTCCTACTGAGTTTCATTCCCCTTCTTTTCAGTGCATACTTTCACCTCTCCAGGCTCCTCTCAAACTGCTCACTACTCTCACCACAAATCACAATATTATCCGCAAACATCATAGTCCAGGGAGACTCCTGTCTGACCTCGTCCGTCAACCTGTCCATCACCACTGCAAACAGGAAAGGGCTCAGGGCCGATCCTTGATGCAGTCTGACCTTCACTTTAACCCAGTCTGTCGTTCCTACTGCACACTTCACTGCTGTCACACTGTCCTCATACATGTCCTGCACCACCCTTACATACTTCTCTGACACACCTGACTTCCTAATACAATACCACAACTCCTCTCTTGGCACTCTGTCGTAAGCTTTCTCTAAATCCACAAATTCACAATGCAATTCCTTCTGTTCTCCCCTGTACTTTTCCATCAACATTCTTAAAGCAAATAAGGCGTCTGTGGTGCTCTTTCTCGGCATGGAACTATACTGCTGCTCACAGATGGTCACCTCTTCTCTCAGCCTGGCTTCCACTACTCTTTCCCATAACTTCATGGTGTGACTGATCAACTTAATTTCCCTGTAGTTACTGCAGGTCTGCACATCTCCCTTATTCTTAAAGATTGGTACCAGCACACTACTTCTCCATTCCTCAGGCATCTTCTCACCTTCCAAAATCTTGTTAAACAATCTGATTAAAAACTCCACTGACATCTCTCCTAAACACCTCCAAGCTTCTACCGGTATGTCATCTGGTCCAACCGACTTTCCACTCTTCATCCTCTTAATCGCTGCGTTCACTTCCTCCTTACTAATCCTATCCACTTCCTTCTTCACCAACTCCACATCATCCAACCTTCTCTCGCTCCCATTTTCCTCATTCATCAGCTGCTCAAAATACTCCCTCCACCTTCTCAACACATTCTCCTCACTAGTCAGCACATTTCCATCTCCATTCTTTATTGCTCTAACTTGCAGCACATCCTTTCCAGCTCGGTCTCTCTGCCTGGCCAATCGGTACAAATCCTTTTCTCCTTCCTTAGTGTCCATTCTCTCATACGCCTTTTCCTTGGCTTTCGCCACATCCCTCTTTACCTGCTGCCGCATCTCCTTGTACTCCTGCCCACTTTTCTCATCACTCTGTCGATCCCACTTCTGTTTTGCCAAACTCTTTCCCCTTATGCTCTCCTGCACTTCCTCATTCCACCACGTCTCTTTGTCTACCTTTCTATTTCAAGATGTCACACCAAGCACTTTTCTAGCTGCCTCTCTCATCACTCCTTTAGTAGTTACCCAATCATCCAGCACCTCTTCACCACCACAGAGCCCCTGTCTGACCTCTTCCCTGAACCTCACACTACAGTCTTCCTCCTTCAGTGTTCACCATCTTATTCTTCTCTCAGTCCTCACGTTCCTCCTCTTCTTCTTCATCTCCAAAACCATCCTACAGACCACCATCCGATGCTGTCTAGCTACACTGTCCCCCGCCAACACCTTACAGTCTCCAATCTCCTTCAGGTTGCATCTCCTACATAGAACATAGTCCACCTGTGTGCACCTTCCTCCAATCTTACATACATACCATCTACCACTTCATCTAATTCACTCCAGATTCTTTCCTTCTCCTCCATCTCACAACCCACTTGGGGAGCATAGGCACTGATGACATTTATCATCATCCCTTTAACTTCCAGCTTTACTTACATCACCCTATCAGAAACTCTCCTCACCTCCACTACACTTTACTGTACTCTTCCTTCAGAATCACCCCTACACCATTTCTCTTTCCATCCACACCATGATAGAACAGTTTAAACCCACCTCCAATGTTCCTGGCCTTACTCCCTTTCCACTTGGTCTTCTGAACACACAACATATCTACCTTTCGCCTCTCCATCATATCAGCTACCTCTTTCCCTTTACCTGTCATAGTACCTACATTTAAAGTACCAACCCTAACATCCACTCTCCTACACTGCTCCTTTCCCTGCCGTCTCTGTAGACATCTTCTTCCTCTCCTTCTTCTCCTTCGGCCAACAGTAGCCCAATTTCCACCGGTACCCTGTTAGCCAACGGTACCTGTGGCGGTTGTTGGTAACCCGGGCCTCGACCGATCCGGTATAAAATTCTGATTTGTGATCCGCATATTTGCTTTGGCACATGTTTTACTCTGGATGCCCTGCCTAACTCAACCCCCCCTATTTATCCAGTCTTGGGCCTGGCACTAAGAGTGCACTGGCTTGTGCCTCCCTAATGGCTGGGTTATTATATGGGTTTACTACTGGGTTTACTACTACTACTGCTAATAATAATAAGGTCCTTGTTTTAAATGGCGCTTAATGGCATCTAATTATCACCAACATACAGCATCAGTTCGACAACAAGCAGAACATTTTGAGAGTAATAAACAATGTAAGAAACTACTGACTCTAACTTGCCACAACATCTGTGACCTTATTTGCAAGATTTTCGTGAAGTTGTTAAAAAGAAGTTTTTTGGCTTAAGATAATTCATTTTATATTAATTATTGTTGGACTCATTAATATCATTCTATTAACAGATTGCTCTGCTGAGGGTAACATAAACTGAGTTGATTTGTTAGTATTGTGATAAAAAAATAATAGGAATATTATAGCCATAATAAATTATAGTACATTTGAAGGGATATACATTTGTATTTTTACTCCAGTAAAAGTGTTCCCTTTAAACTTTCACTTGAGTAATATTTCCCCTTGTGTATCTCTACTTTAACTCAAGTACATGGTTTGTGTACTTCATCCACCACTGGTAAAAACCTAATACTATATTAGTGTAGGATGTAGCTGTGACATATAATTCCAAGCAAGACCAAAGTGGTCCATTACACCTACCCCTGTGGCAACACATGCTCAATGTAGGAAATTTATTGGCTCCCTAAATACAAATGGAGCGACATTTCAGATTATAAAAATCCTTGAAAATGTTTCGGTTGCACAATATAGGTTCCACCTGCATTTGTTAGCTGCAGGTGCATCCAATGACATTTAGTATAATAAGTCACATTTTTTGGATGATCAACTATAATTAATTTAATTTTAAATTATGACTTATGTGACAGGCTAAAGCAAGAATGATCTGTTTGATTCACAGAATTATATCAGACCAAGTAAGAAAGTAAGACACTTCTTCGTTTTAGACAGACTCTGCACCCAAATGCACATCTCTCACCAAAACATCTGAACAGAGCCTGAGTCTGTAGTAATGTATGTCTGAGGACTGAATATGCCATATTATAGTTCAAAACAGAGCGCATGTGTAACGGTGTGTAAAAGTGCACCAGTTATGCAATTAATGCATAAATGGGGACAGCGCCATCTGTCTGTTGCGTGATGGCATTTAGCACGTGAAATAAGGACCGCCCACAGCAGATATAATGAGACTATGCTGTGGGTAAGTCGCATGTTTTCAGCAGCTGGAGAATTAAATGTTAAATTGATTAAAAACACACAACTAACTGCTTTATTGCTGATTTATTCTGCAATTAACTGTTTGTGAAACTGTTTGTATTTGGCGTCAATTGTGGTGTTTTATATTAAGTTATTTTTAGTTTGTGTTACAAGGCCTAATTATAATTGATTGTGCATTGTCTTTGTTGTTCTTTTAATTCTCCATGCGGGTTCCCTTATTTCCTGTTCTCCATTGTGCAGGTATGTTGTAAGATGTGTTGTATTAATGTGTTTAATGTATTCGCTAATTGTTAAAATTGAACTACGTGTTCGCCGCTAGGTGGGGATGTTTACCCTCCAATCCAATTGAATTGAATTGAATTGCAAAGTTTTTCACTCATTTGTGATCAATTCATTGAAAATGTTTTGTACACTATACGATCACAACGCATAAAGATTTAATTGATTTAAAAATATATTTTAAAAAAAGCTATAGGAAGCAGATATAATGAGACTACGTTGTGGAAGGTTTTTTTTAATTCGCCATGCGGGTTCCCTTATTTCCTGTTCTCCATTGTGCAGCTCAGTAGAAACGACTGCTCGGGCAAGACCGTCACACATGCTCTAACCTGATTGGTGGCTTGCTGTGTGTTTGACCAGTTAAGCTTTTATCCACTCCTAAATATTAAGAAACAACTGAGTTCACAAAATATAGTTGAGTCAAAAATAAGATCTTTGATATTGGAATGTAGTGAAGTTTTAGTCTCCTTAAATGGAAATACTTCAGTATATTACGGATACGTGAAGAAACTGCTTAAGTACAGCAGTGAATTACATTTACGTTGTTACTGTCCACCACTGGTTTCTACTTCATAGAAACGTAGCAATGTAGCAGCAAAGGCATTGTCAGGTTTTAGTTGTGGGTGGAGAGGAAGCAGGTTGTACTGCAAGGAGAAAACTCTGATTCTAACCTGTGTGATGCTTTTGGTGATTGTTGTAACTGTAGAGACAAAGCTGGCTGAGTTTACACAAAACAAACAAGCATGCAAACATGGGGTGTAATTCTAGATGATAAATATTTGTGTGGGGCAGGTGGATTTTTGATCTCATAGCTTAGGTCAAGTTTTAATCTTATCGACGACAAGCTAATTGTTAGATTAACATTTTGTACATGCATGTGCATAATAAATTGTTTAGTTTTCAATTTAAAGGCATTTTTTTTTATATATCTTACGACAATAATATAATAGCAAAACTATTTTCATTTCAATTAGTTCAATAAGTAACAGTCATTAAACCATATGTAGCTACAAATAGGAAAGTTTGCAAACTTTTTTAATTAATCTTTTCCATTTATGCAAGCTATTTAATCTGATATTGGATTTTGCAATAATACAAAACATGACAAACATTTACACTGAAACACTGTTTTAAACAGTATAAAATACTCATAGTGTAGGAAGTGATGGCTGCAGCACCTGACTGCTGCAACAAGGTGTCAGGAAAGCTTTCCAATTTCTGGCCAGAACTCATCAGGGAGCTGCTGCAGGTTTTACTGAAATGATTGGTGGAACCCATTTGCTCATGGTAAACTCTAATATGTGCAAAAAACTGTTGAACTGGAACATTGGTTTGGGTTGGAACATGGAAGGCAGAAGATTCCTGACCCAGTGGAAACACTTTACAAAAGTCCACCATGTGACTGCATCAGGCCAAAAACAAATCCCTAAAAACAAATACTAAAAGAAGACATTAAATATAGTAATAAAACATTTTCCCTCAGTATGTGGACAGTATGAGGTTACCTCTGGTTCAACCTCCAGCAGCTCCAGATCGAAATGGATACAGTTGTATTCCAGGATATTGTATGCAGGTCTTCTTTTCTTCGCTATACACACTTTTTCTATAAAGTTATCCAGAATCCCATTGTCCTTCCTGTAGACCACAAAATTGTCGTCTTCACAGAACACCTCCAGATCTAATTTTCCCACTTCTCCATGACCAACAAGTGACTGGGAGGAAAATGTGCGTTGTTTCGCTGGAAAAAATATATGGCATTTAATGTTATATAGTATAAGTTGTTTGTTTTTCCATGTTTATTGTGATGCTACAGGAATGGAGAGGGCTGAGATAGACAGAAGCAGTTAAGTGTTAAATGGCCACATAAACATGGAATTCAGTACAAGGGCAATCATCTCTACTTTGTGATTTTATAATTAGACTTTAGGTCAGGGGTGGCATGCGGCTCTTTGGCTGGTTTCATGCGGCTCTTACGTTCATATCGAAGTTGTGTTGTGTTTGTGTTTTTTTTAATGTGCGTGTTCGCTTCGCTTGAGTTCAATACGGTATTTTTAAGACTTAAATGATCTTGCCCCTACCCGTACTGGGCAACTTTGCGGTATATTCATCTCACGCGCATGCGCATTTGACGAAAATACCGTATTGAACTCAAGCGAAGTGAACACGCACATAAAAAAACCCCACAAACAGTCTGTGTTTTCTACCCTGAAACACGTGAAATCAAAGCATCGATCTGTTCTGACTGACACACATGTGAAAGAATTGCTTCTAATGACAACAACGGAATACGAGGCAGATTTGAAGGGGATTGTTTAAGGCAAGGAATGCCAAAAGTCCCACTAAGTAACATGAATAGTAAAAGAAAAACGCTATTGTAAATTATTATATTTTTGTTTGTGGACTTGTTTAAACTAAGAGTTTGTGTGTGTGAGACAGTGCACACAATGTTCATTGTTAAAAATGACTGGCCTGTGGTCTTAAAACTGTAGGAGTCAATTTCTGTCATTATGTTGGTGTGTGACATTTACAATAAATCTGGCTGAGCAGAGGTGTGTGTGTGTGTGTGTAAGAGAAAGGGATGGGTGATGTTCATGTGTGCCCATGTGTATGATGTGGCTCTTTGCGGTAACACTGTAAAAAAAAAATGTGTCTCTCGGTCTCTGACTGGTTGGCCACCCCTGAATTAGGTGTTTAATGTTATTTTAAAAATAAACCTGATGCTGTAATGTATATACCCATATATTAAGGTAAATAAATATTAAATTGTTGTGTCATTTATATTGAGCATTACATGGAGAGTTAGAGATTCATGTCTAAAATGAATGATATCCTGGACCTCTTCACTGCAGCAAACACCAGCATGACAATATCCAAAGATTGATCCCCTGCAACGGCTCGCTCTTTTGACTCTTTTGAATTCCTGATCATGCCGTTTGATTGTTGTAAAACCTTCCGGTGCACAGCCGAGGGTGATCAAAAACTTGTCCCACAAAAGAATTTACCCACCACAGGGAATATTTTCAGCTAAAAGTGTAAAACTGTGACTAAGGATTGTGCATTACACACACATTCATAATGTCTAATCATGTCAACTTATTTTTCAAAATGTACTTTATTTTAAAACATTTATTTAAACAAATCCTGCTTTGGATACGTAAACAACTACAGCAATAAAATGTTAATAAAATATATAATGTAGCATTCTGTACTGTATAAAAAATGCCCGTAAATTTAACAGTAAAATACTGTATAAATGCTACAGGATAAAACCATATTTCACAAAACTTGCAATAACTGTAGAATTTACAGTGAAAAAACTGTAATTAGTTTTACAGAGTAAGACCATAAATCTAACAGTTAAAAACATATAAAAATATGGTTTATTGCAGTAAAATTAACAATATACTGTATTACTTGCCATTAAAAAAAATAAAAATTTTGTTTTTCTATTTTACTAAAAGGAAATAAACATGTTATGGATGTCAAAACACCTTTGGTAAAAACTTTAATTTTTTAATTGTAAGGATGTTTCATGGAATTGCCCTCCTAACATATCTTATTACAAATACATAAACATATTTGACACCCCTGTGCAGTGTGCAATTGAAAACCACAATGCAGGACAGAGGACATAAAATTTTTTTAACATATGTCTGATAAAATCATCTTTGTCTTTGTAAAGTTCTAATATAACGACTTCTAAAAAAAAATTGATTGCTTAAATTGTCTGCCTAAAACGCTTAAAAATGTCCACCTTGACATTTGTCTATTTGATTTTGAGAACTGAAATATTGTTTTGCTGTAATTAAAATTGATTTAAACATTTTTAGGGTGTGTGAAATAATATTTCTGAAATTCAATTATCTGTTTTGTCTCTGTCCTTAGGAAACCCAGCCATTAGGAAGGTACAAGCCAGTGCCCTCTTAGTGTCGGTCCCAATCCCGGATAAATGGGGAGGGTTGCATTAGGAATCCAGCGTAAAACATGTGCCAAATCAAATATGCAGATCACAAATCAGAATTTCATACCGGATCGGTCGAGGCCCGGGTTAACAACGACCGCCACAGGTATCGTTAGCCGACGGTGGAGAAGGAGAGGAGGGAGACAGCAGGAAAAGGAGAAGTGTAGGAGAGTGGAGGTTCGGGTTAGTACTTTAAATGTTGGTACTATGACTGGTAAAGGGAGAGAGATAGCTGATATGATGAAGAGGAGAAAGGTAGATATGTTGTGTGTTCAGGAGACCAAGTGGAGAGGGAGTAAGGCCAGGAACATTGGAGGTGTGTTTAAACTGTTCTATCATGGTGTGGATTAAAAGAGAAATGGTGTAGGGGTGATTCTGAAGGAAGAGTACAGTAAGAGTGTAGTGGAGGTGAAGAGAGTTTCTGATAGGGTGATGATCGTGAAGCTGGAAGTTGGAGGGATGATGATAAATGTCATCAGTGCCTATTCTTCACAAGTCGGCTGTGAGATGCAGTAGGAAAGACAGAATGGTTCAGGGTGAAGGTTGGACTGCATCAAAGATCGGCCCTGAGCCTTTTCCTGTTTGCAGTGGTGATGGACAGGTTGATGGACGAGGTCAGACAGGAGTCTCCCTGGACTATGATGTTTGCAGATGATATTGTGATTTGTGGTGAGAGTAGTGAACAGGTTGAGAAGAGCCTGGAGAGGTGCGCTGGAGAGAAGGGGAATGAAAGTCAGTAGGAGTAAGACAGAGTACATGTGTGTAAATAGGAGAGAGGGCAGTGGAGTGGTGCAGTTGCAGGGAGAAGAGGTGGAGAAGGTGGAGGAGTTCATGTACCTGGGGTCAACATTGCAAAGTAATGGAGAGTGTGTTAGAGAAGCGAAGAAAAGAGTGCAAGCAGGGTGGCGTGGTTGGAGAAGAGTGACAGGATTGATTTGTGATAGTAGGGTATCTGCAAGAATGAAAGGGAAAGTTTATAGGACTGTGGTGAGACCTGTGATGTATGGATTAGAGACAGTGGCATTGAGTAAAAGACAGGAGGTGGAGCTGGAGGTAGCAGAACTGAAGTTGTTAAGGTTTTTGTTGGGAGTGACGAAGATGGACAGGATTAGACATAAGATTATTAGAGGGACAGCCCATGTAGGATGTTTTGGTGACAAGGTGAGAGAGGTGAGATTGAGATGGTTTGGACATGTGCAGAGGAGGGACATGAATTATATTGGTAGGAGAATGCTGAGGATGGAGCCACCAGGAAGGAGGAAAAAAGGAAGGCCAAGGAGGAGGTTTATGGATGTGGTGAGGGAAGACATGCAGGTAGTTGGTGTGAAAGAGGCAGATGTAGAGGACAGGGGGGGTATGGAGACGGATGATCCGCTGTGGCGACCCCTAATGGGAGCAGCCGAAAGAAGTCGTCTCTGTCCTCAGGAGTGTGTTTTAAGGTAGGAACAATTCAACAAGCATTAGAAAAGGTAACCTTTAAGAATCATCCAATCATGATAAACGTTGCACCTTGGCGCCAGGCAGCATTTGCTTTCGCGCTTTTCAGCAGTGGCGAAATTGCAATACTTGCGAAGCATTGTTGGGGCTGAACTACAAATTGGTAGAAATATTCTTTAAGATAAATGTGTATGGGCACATTGGTAAGTTGGATTAAACTGTTTTAATCAGTGTGTGATTTTAAACACGAGTAGCATGTATCCGGTCCCTGCTTTCATGACGCATAAGCATTATGCAAAGATGATTTTATCATTCATGAGGAATGTTTGTGCAATCAAGAACAAGCATGTCTCACAGGCAATCACAAAAATGTACAAGTTTTGAGAGGACAGAAAAATGGTTGCTCCAAGGATGTGAAAGACATGATTCTTCTACTTCTCTCCTATTTTGATGAGAAAGATAAGCTTCTTCATTATGTAGAAGAGACAAGCCTCGCAAAGGATGTAGAGTTGGAAAACCTGCCTGTGACACCTTGCATTATTGTGTGTGGTAAGTATACGTTTTTACATATTTTCCACAACGCAGACTAATAACTCAGTTTACAAAAATAGTCCAGTTCAAAAGTTTAGATACCTTAGATGCTAATTACTGTATGATATTACATAAATCATGAACATTTCTGTTTTGTGATTATTGTTCACAAGTGTCTTGTTTAATCTAAAACTTAAAACATATAAAAAATTAACCCAGTTCTTCCACGTTATTTGCTTTTTTGCATGTTCTGCATATTTATCCCCTTTCTACCACTGACTGTATCATTTTGGAAATTTGTCTTTAAATAATGTGGACATTTGAGAGACTCGGGTAATAGTTGTGTATGAGTCTTATTATTTTTCTTAGTGTTAACAGATGAGGGTCATGGTCAGATATTTGGATGCTGGAAATTCAAAGCATGTTCAGGACCTGGTGGACTTTGTTTAATGTCTCAAATCAAATGAGAGTAATGAACAACAAAAACAGAACGTTCATCTTTCATGTAACATCAGACAGTATTAAGCATTTGGGGTATCTAAACCTTTGAACTAGGTTATTTTAGTAAATGGAGTTAGTAATTTGTGTTGTAGAATATGTAGAAATCTATTATGTTTTTTCAGGGCAGTACTAAATCATGTTTAAAAGATTGCTGTAGTGTTGTGTGTTGGGGTTTTCTAGGTTTACATTATTTCTGGAGCCTTTAATAATTTTATGTTATAAAAATAGTCAAATGGATATTGTATGAATAAGAATTTTTAAAACTGCATTTAATGATGATATTTTAATAGTACTACAGCTTTTGTAAGGTAAATATTTACATCCTGGATTCTTAAGAATACAAGTGTGAACTCAATCTGAATCTAATTTCGATCAGCTCACATTTCAGTGTTTCTTAATAATGTTAATCATTAGTCAATCATACCACATTTTATAGAGCTTGCTGTGAGTTATGTGGCTACTGCTTTGTAGCATTTTTCAATCATGGCAGACTGAAGAGATTGGCCTCAGAGCACTCGAGAACTCAAGGCCCGTGGGCCAAATGTGGCCCGCCACGTCATTTTATGTGGCCAGTGAGAGCTGAAAAGGTCTAATTATCTTATAATAAATAAGTCAAAAGGGTGCATTGACTACATTTTATAAATTACATTTCCCATAATGCATGCTGATCATGTTAGCCATTAAGTGATGTCATCCCACCTCTAGATTGCAGGGTTTCCACATCAGTGCCATTTTCCGAATTAAGAAATACAACGATCCCAAAATGTCCAGGAAGAGAAAAATTGATGCAGATGGAAGGCTGTTGCAAGAAAGATGGGAAGGCGAATATATGTTCGTGCTTCAAGGAGAAAAACCGGTATGCCTTTTGTTTTATGAGGCCGTGGCGGTTGTCAAAGAGTACAATCTACGGCGGCATTTTGACACCAAACACGGAGCGAAGTATGGCAAGTGAGACTTCAAGAAAAACAAAAAAATTGTGCAAGAATGAAAAGGCAAATTGCGATCGCAGCAGGATGCGTTCAAGAGAGCCACAACCAAAAACAATGCGGCAGTAAAAGCTAGCTTTATTGTGGCTGAAAATATTGCCTGTGCTGCAAAGTCTTTTTCAGAGGGTGCATTTTTGAAGCAGTGCATGCTGAAGGTCTTTGAGCAGGTGTGTCCCGACCAGATACAGACTTTTAAAAATGTCAGTTTATCAAGAAACACCATTGTGGACCAAGTTAAGGAACTAGCAGGAAACCTGGCAACACAGCTGGCCGAAGAGACACGCAGCTACATAGTTTTCATTAGCTCTTGATGAAAGATACAGCGCAGCTATCCATTTTTATTAGAGGCGTCAAGTTGGACCTTTCTGTCACTGAGGAGCTGTTGGATGTAGTTGCCATGTATGGGACAACAGGACGGAACATTTTTGAAGCGGTGGAGAAGTCCGTAAGAAAGTCATCACCCAGATGTCCGACATGATCACAGCTTTCCAGCATAAACTTGATTTGTGGATGTTCCAAGTGAAACAGGACAATTTTGCCCACTTTCCTGTTTGTCAGAGAATCTCAGCTGCATTTCCTGGTACATTTTCATGTACTCAGCTAGCTACCAAACTAAACCGGTTAATTAATAAGTTTGATCGGTGCTTCTCTGACTTTAGAGGACAGCACTCAGGCTTTGCCATCTTTCCCAATCCTTTCACCACCGACGTCTGCACTGCACCCCAACATCTTCAGACGGAGTTACTAGAGCTTCAAAGCGATAGTGGCCTGAGAGCAAAGTTCCAGGATGCTGCAATCCAGGACTTTTACCATCACCTGCCCGCTGGTTTGATGCCACAGCTTCGACTTCATGCTGCCTGTGTTCTGTCTATGTTTGGGAGCACCTATCTGTGCCAGCAGATGTTTTCAATCATGAACCTAAACAAGACCAAGCACAGATCACGAATCACTGATGACAACCTCCATGCTGTTCTACGGATTGCCTCAGCACAAGACCTAAAACCAGACATTGACACACTGGCCATGGAAAAAAGGTGTAAGACATCTGGTCAGAAAACACATAGGTAAGCATTTTTAAAAACCTAATTCAAATATAATAAAATGTATTTCAACCAAGAACACAAATATTTAAACTGTGTGCAATTTAATGATTAATAATATAGTCTAATATAATAATATAGTCTAATATAGTCTAAGGTACATCAGCCAGCACTACTGATTCTGAAGGCCCCAGGCAGATTAGATTGACATGGCAGCAAATAGAAAAAAAAAAAATCTAACATTCACATACGGGAAGCAGTGCAGTCAAGAGAAACTCTACGAAATAAAGAGAATAAATTGTTGGGAATAAATTAATACAATTTCATTGAACAAATATTAGAATTTAGGTTTTAATTGTAGATCAGTGCTTCTGATAATGTTTAGGCCAGCAGAGAAGAACTTGCTGGCACTGACGGCCCACAACTGCACTACTCTGATTCAGAGCTTTATTTAGAATGAGCATACTTTAAATATTCCAGAAGAACACCCAGGAGAGTAAGGTATATAAATAAATTTCCAAAAACTCTATTATACATATATTTATATATTAAAAATACATTATTTAATGTTGACAAATCAGTTTAAAAACTAAAATGAATTAAATTAAATTGTATTATTATCTTATTAAGGGTCAAAAATTGCAACAATGTTTATAATCTGCAAAAACTACGGCCATGTAAATGATTGTGTGTTGTGTGGAAGCTCACCAAGCCCTGTCTTTATAGTTACAGCAGCACCTGAAACCACAAACTCACACAAATAGACTGGCAGTAACTAGTAATTCAGACTCAATTCAAATTCAGTATGAAAATATACTTTGTTTTATTGATGTTAAGAAGATAGTACAGAATGCTACATTATAGATTTTATTAACATTTTATTGCTGTAGTTGTTTATGTAACTGAAGCAGGATTTGTTTAAATAAATATGTATTCAAATAAAGTACATTTGAAAAAATAACTCAAGTCAAGTCAGGTTTATTTGTATAGCGCTTTTCACAACAGACATTGTCTCAAAGCAGCTTTACACAAATCAACAGTTAAGGTGAATGGTGTGAATTTGTCCCTGATGAGCAAGCCATGGTGACTGTGGCAAGGAAAAACTCCCTTAGATGTTATGAGGAAGAAACCTTGAGAGGAACCAGACTCAAAAGGGGAACCCATCCTCATTTTGGGTGACATCAAGAGTTTGATCATAAATCTTTCAACAATACAGAACACTGGAGAGAGAGAACTAACATGATTACTGGAGTATAAGATTATAAGTAATGTTCTTTCTACAGTCTTATACAGTCTATATGGTTAGTAGCACCTAGTTTTATGAGCTCAACATTTGTGATCATCACAGATCCAGCATCAGCTTCTCCATGACAGAGCCTTTAAACACTCCAGGAGGTCCAATGCCAAACTCCACACATGTAGCGGGATCCAAATGGCACTGGTACGTCTCTAGATGGTTCGGGATGTTTGTGAGTTCGGCATCTACTTCTTCAAAGGTCCGTAATCATCAAGATGGTGGGAGGTGACTGGAGCTGGCCAAACCTCAGGGTGTCTCGGGATGGGGAGAGAAAGAGAAGCAGTGGAGAGGAATTAGCGTAGCTGCTGTTCATGATATTAACACCACAAGTTGATAATGTGCATGTGATCAGATGTTCTGGAGCACAAGGTTATGATGTAATGTGTGTTATGTGTAGGCTTTGCTAAAAAGATATGTTTTTAATCTACACTTAAACTGGGTGAGTGTGTCTGAGCCCCGAACACTGTCAGGAAGACTATTCCAGAGTTTAGGAGCTAAATGTGAAAAAGCTCTACCACCTTTAGTGGACTTTGCTATTCTAGGAACTACTAGAAGCCCAGAGTTTTGAGATCTTAGGGAGCGTGACGGATTGTAGCGTGTTAAAAGACTGGATAGATACATGGGAGCCAAACTATTTAGTGCTTTATAGGTGAGTAGCAGTAGTTTGTAGTCTATTCGAAACTTAACAGGAAGCCAATGTAGGGACGATAAGATTGGGGTTATGTGATCATATATTCTTGACCTTGTGAGAACTCTGGCTGCTGCATTCTGGACTAACTGAAGCTTGTTTATTAATGACGCAGGACATCCACCTAGTAACGCATTACAGTAGTCTATTCTGGAGGTCATGAACGCATGGACGAGCTTCTCTGCATCGGATATAGACAACATGTTTCTTAACTTAGAAATATTTCTAAGGTGAAAGAAGGCTGTTTTTGTAACTTGGTTGATATGATATTTGAAAGACAAGTTGCTGTATAAAATAACTCCCAGGTCTTTTACCGTTGAACTAGTAGTTACAGAACATCCGTCTAAATGCAGGTTGAGATGCTGGAGCTTCTGTATACTAGTTTTTGGGCCGATGAGCAAAATCTCAGTCTTATCGGAATTTAAAAGTAAAAAGTTATGGGTCATCCAATCTCTTATTTCCTTAACACACTCAGTTATCCGAGTTAATTGAGCTGTATCGCCTGGTTTAGATAAGATATATAGCTGAGTATCATCAGCATAACAATGGAAGCTAATTCCATGCCTTCTAATAATATTTCCTAACGGAAGCATGTATATTGTGAAGAGCAGGGGTCCTAGAACTGAACCTTGCGGCACGCCATAATTTACTTGCATTAGCCTGGATAGCTCTCCATTTAAATCAACGAAATGGTAAAGATCGGACAGGTAGGATTTAATCCAGCTTAATGCCTGTCCCTGAATGCCGATGTAATTTTGTAACCGATCTAGGAGGAGATCATGGTCTATAGTGTCGAATGCAGCACTAAGATCTAATAGAACCAACAGCGAGATGAATCCTTGGTCTGAAGCTAAAAACAGGTCATTAGTGATTTTTACTAGAGCAGTTTCTGTGCTATGATGGGGCCTAAAACCTGACTGAAACTCTTCAAAAATAAGTAGACATGATTAGACATATTATGAATGTTTGTGTTAATGCACAATCCTTAGTCACAGTTTTACACTTTTAGCTGAAAATATTCCCTGTGGTGGGTCAATTCTTTTGTAGGACAAGTTTTTGATCACCCTTGGATGTGCACCGGAAGGGTTCGCAATAATCTAACGGCATGATCAGGAATTGACGTTAGACCTAAAGCTTGGAGACCTGTTCCTGGTAAAAAAAGAGGAAGCCGTTGCGGGGGATCAAGCCATGGATACCATCATGCTGGCGTTTACTGCTGTGAAGTGGTCCAGGAGATCATTCATTTTACATGTAAATCTCTAACTCTCCATGTAATTTTCAATATAAATATGACACAACAATTTAATATTTATTTAACTTAATATATTGGTGTATACATTACAGCATCTCAGGCTTCTTTTTAAAAAACATTAAACATTTAAAGTCTAATCATAAAATTACTATGTAGAGATTATTGCCCTTGTACTGAATTCCATGTTTATGTGGCCATTTAACACTTAACTGCTTCTGTCTATCTCAGCCCTTCATTCCTGTAGCATCACAATAAACATGGAAAAACAAACAACTACAGTGGAACCCACTTATCTCGACCTCGGTTAACACGCCAACCCTATTAAGTCGACGTTTTTGAAGTGGAACTGGCAAATTCCCACTTTGTCTTAGCATTTTTTAATCGGTTATGTCGATTCCTTTATGTCGCCGAACCCTAATATCTCGAGCACAAAGGGGGGGCAAATTTGCCACCTAAAGTCAGTTATGTCAGGAATCCCCCTGCCACGCCCCCTTCGGCGGTGGCATTCCCCGAAGCACCATGCTTCTTCTCGTCGCAGTCATGCTGATCACACACACCTGACTCTCATTCGCTCACTTATCCTATCTCCTATTTAAGCCCCTCACCTCCACACACTCGTGGTCCGTTATTGTTTGTGCATGATCGTATGTCTTGGTTCATGGCGGTCTGTGTAATCGCGTATACGTATCCCGCTACATACCCTTCTGCTCTGACTCCGCATTCTCTCAACGGCACACCGGATTACCCCGATCGTGCGGTTTTCCATGTTCACACTGTCTGCACCACGTTTATCCGTTGCTGCCCAGCGCTGCGCTTTCCATAGCGCGGATCCGTGGATTCTCTACACGAACTGTCTCTGCTTTCACAGAACTTCGTGGACGGCGCTCCCGGAGCACACCACTGAATATTACTGCTTCGCTACAAGTATTGGTGGATTATCTCCTGAGTATTCTCAATAAACTTTGTTTGCGTTTACTTCGGCTTCCGCCTCCTTATCCGCATTACAGGTTATCTCGATCCGCATGACCAATCAATCAAATCGCGGCAACGCTGTTGTGTAAAAAAACCTCAAAAAACATGTGCATGCACATTCTCATTTAATAACGCACATCATGTACATAAAGAAATTTCAAGCACGTTAATATATTGCCGCCGTATTGGTTTTTGTTTATCTCGATCATCGGTTATCTCGACGCTTTTTGGCGTCCCCTAGGCCCTCGACATAACGGGGTTCCACTGTTTTTATAATACTATATAACATTAAATACCATATATTTTTTCCAGCAAAACAACAAACATTTTCCTCCCAGTCCCTTGTTGGTCATGGAGAAGTGGGAAAATTAGATCTGGAGGTGTTCTGTGAAGATGACAAGTTTGTGGTCTACAGGAAGGAGAATAGGATTCCGGGTAACTTTATCGAAAAAGTGTGTATAGTGAAGAAAAGAAGACCTGCATACAATATCCTGGAATACAACTGTGTCCATTTCGCTCTGGAGCTGCTGGAGGTCGAACGAGAGGTAATACATTTATTTGTAGCTTCACCAAAAATAAAATAAAAAATAAAATAACTAACTGTAAACACTATTGTAATGATCGTGGGACATTGTAGGTATTAAGAAGAAAAAAGAATACAACAGAATGAAACTGTTAATTGTCTGCATATAATAAAAAAAAAAAAATATATATATATAATGCATGCATGCACTGTATGTATAAATTCACACACACACAAATGAGAACTTTCACGTGTTTAAACCTGTGTAAAAAGTAGTACATTTTATATATCTATATGTTTGCTATCAGTATGGTTTCTTATGAAATATGTGTTTCTTATATAGAAAATAGAAAAAATGGATTTCATTAAAAGAATTTTGGATATTACTAAAAAATAATCTACAGAAATGCAAGTATGTTGTAGTGCAGTGACTCTGCTGCTGTCCACATACTGAGGGAAACTGTTTTATTACTACATTTAAATGTCTTTTCTTTTTGTATTTGTTTTTAGTGAGATTTCACCATAAAATCCCCAACACCCATTTGCTGTTTTGCTGGAATTGCTTATTTTAAATTTGGTACATTTTTACAATTTTAATGTAAAATATTAAATGTTTTGTTATTTTTAAATAAATCGTTTAAAGTTAATTATTTGTGTGTTTATCAGCAGTCATTGCCCAAATCTATTTAGTAATATTATGTCACTTACTCCATTTTTACAACATGATCAGCAACAATGCATTCAACAACAATGCATACAATGGAATATCGACGCGCTGGTGCGGTGCTGGCGACTAACAGGTAAAAAATATTTAAAACGGTGTTCCAGTGTAGGTGTTTGTCATGCTTTCTATGATGGCAAAATCCAATATCAGATTAAATAGTTTGCGTGAATGGAAAAGAAGTATTATAAAGTTTGCAAACTTTCCCATTCGTAGCAACATAAGGTTTAATGACTGTTATAATTTATATGAAAATAGTTTTGCTATTATATTATTGTCAAAATATATTTTGAAATAATGCCTATTATTTTAAAAAGAAAAAACATTTTATGCACATGCATGTACAACATGTTAATCTAACAATTAGCTTGTCCTTGATTAGATTAAAACTTGACTAAAGCTGTGATATCTAAAATCCACCTGCCCCACACAAATGTTTAGCATCAGAATTACACCCCATGTTTGCATGCTTGTTTGTTTTATGTGAACTCAGCCAGCTCTGTCTCTACAGTTACAACAATCACCAAAACAAAACAATCACACACAGTTTAGAGTCATAGTTTTCTCCTTGCAGTACAACCTGCTTCCTCTACACCCACAACTAAAACCTGACAATGCCTTTGCTGCTACATTGCTACGTTTCTATGAAGTAGAAACCAGTGGTGGACAGTAACAACGTAAATGTAATTCGTTGCTTTACTTGAGCAGGTTCTCCACGTATCTGTAATATACTGAAGTATTTCCATTTAAGGAGACTTTTACTTTGACTTCACTACATTTCAAAATCAATTATCTAACTTTTGACTCAACTATATTTTGTGAAATCAGTTGTTTCTTTTTATTTATTAATGGGTAAATGCTTAACTGGTCAAACACAGCAAGCCGCAAATCAGGTTAGAGCGTGCGCTCTGTTTTTAACTATAATATGGCATAATCTGTCCTCAGACATACATTATCTACAGACTTCGGCTCTGTTCAGATGTTTTGTGAGAGCTGTGCATATGGGGTCGGAGTTTGTTCTAAAACAGAACTGTCTTACTTACTTACTTGGTCTGATATAGTTCTGTAAATCAAACAGATAATTCTTGCTTTAGGCTATGTCACATAAGTCATAATTTCTGAAACTGTATGTTGGTGATAAGCAGATAGCATAAAGCGCCAATCAAAACACGGTTCTTATTATTATGATGATGATGATTATGATTATTATTATTAGTAGTAGTAGTAGTAGTAGTAGTGTAATTTCAGTATTAATTTGTAAATGTGTAAATCTGTAGCTCATCACACAAACTGTGCCTGAAATGCTACAAAATAAAAAGACACTATTAGGAAAGAGTGTAAATGGGCCTAAAAAGAAACTGCAAGCACAGATGTCTGTTAATTAATAAATAATTAATTATTACATTAATGTACATTTTCCCCGTCAATATATATATATTATTTATTAAGGCTCAATTTAACTGCAATGACAATTTTTTTAGGTTGACTTGTAATGAGAAGACAGTATATAATAAGCATACCATAATATAGATCTTTATTCGATGATAAATGTCAGTGTTTATGCTCCACAAGTGGGTTGTGAGATGGAGGAGAAGGAAAATATCTGGAGTGAGTTGGATGAAGTGGAAGATGGTGTAACTAGGAATGTAGGCGAAGGGAACAGAGGTGATGAGGAAGTGATCGGTAGGTATGGAAGTTGGGAGTTATAGGAGAAGTTGGACACTAGGGAAGAGAAAGATTTGAACCGATTGGCACGGCAGAGGGACCGAGCTGGGAAGGTTGTGCTGCAATTTGGAGCAATAAAGGGCCGAGATGGAAATTTGTTTACTAGTAAGGAGAGGGAACATTTTGAGAAGCTGATAAACGAGGAAAATGAGAGAGTGAAGGTTGAGTGGTGTTGAGATGGTGAAGCAGGATGTAGATAGGATTAGTAAGGAGGAAGTGAGAGCAGCAATTAAAAGGATGAAGAGTAGAAAGTCGGTTGGCCAAGATGACATACCGGTAGAAGCATGGAGATGTTTAGGAGAGATGGCAGTGGAGTTTTTAACAAGATTTTTTAACATGATTTTGAAAGGTGAGAGGATGCCTGAGGAATGGTGGAGTGTGCTGGTACTGATCTTTAAGAACAAGGGGGATGTGCAGACCTGCAGTAATTACAGGGGTATTAAGTTGATCAGTCACACCATGAAGTTATGGGAAAGAGTAGTGGTGCCAAGAGAGGAGTTGTGGTATTGTATGAGGAAGTCAGGTGTGTCAGAGAAGTATGTGAGGGTGGTGCAGGACATGTATGAGGACAGTGTGACAGCAGTGGTGTGCAGTAGGAACGACAAACTGGTTCAAGGTAGAGGTTGGACTGCATCAAGGATCTGAGCCCTTTCCTGTTTGCAGTGGTGATGGACAGGTTGACAGACGAGGTCAGACAGGAGTCTCCACAGACTATGATCTTTGCAGATGATATTGGTATTTGTGGTGAGAGTAGGGAGCAGGTTGAGAGGAGCCTGGAGAGTTAGAGGTCATGCTGGAAAGAAGAGGAATAAGTCAGTAAGAGTAAGACAGAGTACATGTGTGTGTGAATGAGAGAGAGGGCAGTGGAGTGGCGCAGTTGCAGGGAGAAGAGTTGGAGATGGTGGAGGAGTTCAAGTACCTGGGGTCAACCGTGCAAAGTAATGGAGAGTGTGTTAGAGAAGTGAAGAAAAGAGTGCAGGCAGGGTGGAGTGGGTGGAGAAGAGTGACAGGAGTGATTTGTGATAGAAGAGTATCTGTGAGAGTGACAGGGAAGGTTTATAGGACTGTGGTGAGACCTGTGATGTATGGATTAGAGAAAGTGGCATTGAGTAAAAGACAAGAGGTGGAGCTGGAGGTAGCAGCGCTGAAGATGTTGAGGTTTTCGTTGGGAGCGATGAAGATACACAGGATTAAAAATTAGTTTATTTGAGTGACCGCGCATGTAAGATGTTTTAGAGACAAGGTGAGGAAGGCGAGATTGAGATGCTTTGGACATGTGCAGAGCAGGGACATGGGATATATCGGTAGGAGAATGCTGAGGATGGAGCCACCAGGAAGATGGAAAAGAGGAAGGCCAAGGAGGAGGTTTATGGATGTGGTAAAGGAAGACATGCAGGTAGTTGGTGTGACAGAGGTAGATGTAGAGGACAGGGGGGGTATGGTGACGGATAATCCACTGTGGCGACCCCTAATGGGAGAAGCTGAAAGAATAATAACTATAATTATAATACACGATAAACTGTGCGTTTTAAAGAGAATAAAATCCATAAAGCTCGGAAACTCACCGTTCCAGGGGTCGTACAGTTCGCTTCATCCCGGCAGAGGGTCTTCATCATCCACCTGGAACATGGTGTCTCTCTGAGCTACAGGAGAAAAATTCAAGCGATGCTGAGAAAGGAAAAGTCCAAACAAATTATATCAAATATGGAACCTAACTTTTATTTTTATTATATGAAGATTTACACATATATGAAACCCAAAGAGATAAAATGATTAAATTCCCAATAATTGGTTTGATGTTATCAACACACCCTCATCTTATACATATTATAAAATAGGACTGGACTGATCTTGCTGATAAAAGCAAGGAACATTCAATTATTATTATTATTATTATATAATAATAATAATAATAATAATAATAATAATAACTGCAGTTGGTTGTCAGATGTCAGTCTCACACTGCCCTCCAGTGGCTTTAACAGGACTTTCTTTTCACTTAATTCTGTACAAATATTATTAATCGTGTTTTGTTGTCTAGTTATATGTAATGTGGATCTTTTACAAAGCAATATATTTTTCTAGATCATATTAAACTTCATTCTTTTTTAAGCCTTAAAACTTTTGTGATAATAAATAAAACAGAAGTTAAATAAAGCTGATTAAAATTAATGTAATGTAGAAATAACGAGTACAGATCTAATAACATTTAAACAATTTATTTTTTCAAAATGTTTTCATAAAATTCAGTCTTTTTGGTGAGAAACTGCATTAAGTTAGTACTAAATTTATTAAAAGTATCATTTACATGCAAGAACTCAATTAAACATATTGTTAAAATAAAATGTAATCTTGATCAAACCTCAAATCAGATTCTGAAATGTATGAATGCTATTTGTTCTGTTATTGAACTAGAAACAGTGAATGTTGATATGTTTGAGAACTGATTATTGTCTGTATATGTGCAGGTCAGAGTTTTTTTATGCTGAAACACAGTTCATTACAATAAGACGATGATGTAAGATGGCGAGCCAAACCACAGAGACGAAGCTGACTGAGGTGAACCCCTCAAACTAACCCAGGAACAGAGTAGGAACATTCTGACCACCTGCTGGTTTTGCACAAGCAGAACAAAAGTTTATTTTTCTTGAGTAAAACTGCTGAAAGAAATATTTTTAAGGAGACAATGTTTTATGTTACAGATTATTTTTAGAACTGTGGAATTAAATCATTTACCAGTGAATCTATCGATTCAGACTCAATTGTTCCGAAACCAGTGAACCGACTCTTCTGGACCTTATTATTTTTAAATGAATTTATTGAACCAAAATCTTTTGAACCGAGTTACTTGAATTAAATCTACGGAGTTGAAATTGATTAACCAAACAAAACTGAATAGATTGATATAATTAATTTATTGAATTAAAATGTTATTTTGTATTGTTTTGAATGCCAAAGTGTAATTTCTGATGTTTGTAACTAACTAAGGTTGTTAAAAGTTCTATTTTAACAGTAAATGTTATAAGGCTGCATTCTAACTAAACTTAAAATTTTTAGTTAGGATTTAAATGAAGTCCAACACTTTAATAAAAGAAACAAAACACAACACAATTTGAAATATTACATTTTTATTAAACAATACAATAATTATATATATGTTTTTTGTACTTTATTATATTTGTGGCATGCGCCCACATGCTGAATCTAAACCTGCCCAGAGCTTTGCAGATTTTTGCTTAACAGTGCTGCCATTTCCTGTTCCTCATGAATTATTAAGCAAGTTGTAAGGATAGTCAGATCTTTCCATGAGGTCAGACCCCGAGAACTGCCATGCAACAAAACAATAAACTTTTTAATCTGAGGAGAAGATCTCTTTAATTTGAGGAGAGGAAGACATCTGTTCAGCTGCCCTCTCCAGCCCAGGACCTCCACATCCAGCATCTTCACCTCCAAGATTGTCTGAGACCAGCCACCCGGACAGATGCTGCAACAATCAATTTGCATAAACAAATAATTTCTTCTCAAACTGTCAGAAAGCATCTCAGGGAAGCTCATCTACATGCTTGTCATCCTCATCGGGGTCTCAACCTGACTGCAGTTCGACTTGAGTGGGCAAATGCTTACATTCTATGGCGATAGATAGATAGATAGATAGATAGATAGATAGATAGATAGATAGATAAAGCTTTGTCACCAGTGTATCACTCACAGGTCACATGACTGAAGAGAAACGGCATAAGATTGAGAGTCATGTGACAAAGCAACAACCTTCCTTGATCTCTCGTTTAGTTTTTCCTCTGGCTCTCTTGCTTCTCTCTTGCTGTCTTACAGAACAGAATGACTTGACTTGACAGGAGAACTCCAGCATGCTTCAATGTGTTCTTGGTAAATGATTTACAGTGTGGGACCCATCTGATGTACAGCATGTTTCTCACCTCTCTCTTTCATCTCAACCTGTCCTTTTTTCCTGCTCTTCTCTTTTTTTCTGACTCTCTCTGTCCAGTAATACTTACTAGTTAATGTTAACACACTTATTCATTTCAAGTTTGCACTTGTTGAAGAAAATTTCAAGTTACTCAATTTCGGTACAACCTAGTCTAGTTCTGATAGCTGCGGGACCTCCATGGGGTCCTAGGCGTACAGGCTCAATAGGTGTTATAAGGTGAGTATAGTCTGCTCCTATTAAAAAGAGGGGTTGTACTTTGTCATGGGCTGCAAAAGAATGCCTTTGAACACTTAGGTTTGGCGGAGCACTATTATCCCATTGCAACACTCCAGCAGAGATACCAACACCTGAAAGGCATTCCTTTACAGCCAATTTTTCCATCCCTTAAAACCCCCTCAAGATAAAGTGGGAGGGAGAGCCAGTGTATTCTGCGGTGTCACACAAACATCAAATTCCTTAGATCCCAGTGATTTTCCAGGCTTGGAACTCCAGACAGTTCACCCCATTATTCTAGATCCTCATCATCGAGCCACCAAATTACTCATTCAGAAATATGATAGCAAGCTGTGTCACCCAGGACCGAAACGAGTATTTGCTGAAATGAGGAGAAGTGTCTGAATTGCCTCACTTCCAGAGATTGGGAGACAAATAAAAAAAATCCCAACTTAACTGCATGAAATGTCATAAGTGGAAAGCTAAACCTGAGACCCCTAAAATGGCTGATCTCCCTCCAGCACGCTTGAGACTCCACAAGCCACCCTTTTACAGTACTAGTATGGATTGTTTGGGCATTTCCAAATCAAAAAAGGCAGAAGCCTGGAGAAAAGATGGGGAATAATCTTAGTGTCTCACAACTCGATGCGTACACATTGAACTCCTCGCAGCTATACTCACTGATTCCTTCCTCATGGCTCTGAGGAGATTAATAGCATGCAGAGGCACCCCCTCAGAACTGTTATCTGACCAGGGCACTAACTTCCAGGGTGGAAAGAGAGAGAGAGTTAAGGAAGGAACTTCAACATCTCGCCAAACAAAAGATTGAATTTCGGTTCAACCCACCTAATGCCCCTCACTTTGGTGGCAGCTGGGAAAGCGAGATCCGATCTCCTAAAAATGCCCTCTGTACAGTAGTAGGTGCACAAACAGTAACAGAAGAAGTTCTACAAACAGTACTTATCGAGATAGAGGGAATTCTCAATAGCAAATCTCTAGGTTATGTCTCCTCCAATGTAGCAGACTTAGACCCAATTACCCAAAATCTCCTGTTAATGGGGCGGCCCGACAGCTCTTTACCTAAAGTGATATAATCCGCCAATTAATCCATAGGACGAAGTACATGGAGACAAAATAAAGTTCTCACTGATCATTTTTTGGTCAAGCTTCGATTGACTCGACATGTAAGTACATTTACAGCCAGTTTCCAACAGATGAACTTCAATCACTTTAAACAATGCTAGATGATGAACCTGAGGTAATCACTTAAGTTGTCCAACAAGCATCACCTAGCACAGAAGTTTATTCAATTCAATTCATTTTTATTTGTATAGCGCTTTTAACAATGAACATTGTCTCAAAGCAGCTTTACACAGATAATGTGGTGATTAAATGTAAATATGTTCTTTGTAAGTATGTTTGTCCCTGATGAGCAACTGTGGCAAGGAAAAACTCCCCGAGATGGCATAAGGAAGAAACCTTGAGAGGAACCAGTCTCAAGAGGGAACCCATCCTCATCTGGGTTGCACCAAATGTCCATTTGAAGCATATATACAAAGTTGCGGGGTACAGTGATGATGATCAGAAGCAAACTGCACTCCCGAGTCGGTGCAGCAGACCGCCAAAACCAACTACAGTCCAATCCGTCCTCAAAAGCACCCGTTCTACTCCGGAATTATATGGAACCACCCAAGGTGTTGATGAGAGACCGTCCCAAGCTGCACAGAAGTGTGAAGATCCACAGAGGGGAGAGGGGCAGGAACAGTGGTCACTGGAACCTCAGGAGCATGTTTAACTCGACCGAGAGAGAGAGAGAGAGAGAGAGAGGGAGAGGGTGACGGGAAGAGAAGGATATGGATTATTATGTGTAACTATTGGTGTATGAAAGTTAATGTCACTGTGCAGTTTGGACTCCGGCAAGACTCGCTATGGCAGCATAACTAAAAGGGAGAACCAGAAGGTAACACAGACATGAGGGCTCTCTGGGATAAGAGACGACCCACCACACCACCGTCAACAAACCTGAGTGAACGTGTGAATGTGAGGGGACGACAGCATACAAATATACCAGTTCACCAAACACTCTATATCCATGTTCCCTCCAGATCTGAGCCTTTACCTAAGAAAAAAAAAAATCTACTGATAAAAGGCTTGACTAAATAAATACGTTTTAAACCTCAACTTGAACACTAAGACTGTGTCCGAGTCCCGAACACTGATTGGAAGGCTGTTCCATAACTGTGGGGCTTTATAAGAGAAAGATCTGCCCCCTGCTGTAGTCTTCATTATTTGAGGAACCAACAGATAGCCAGCACCTTCTGATCTAAGTAGGCGTAGAGGATCATACTGGTACAGAAGTTCACTCAGATACTGCGGTGCGAGACCATTAAGTGCTTTATACGTCAGTAGTAGTATTTTATAATCAATGCGAGATTTGATTGGGAGCCAGTGTAGACTAATTAAAACAGGGGTGATGTGGTCATATTTCCTAGATCTAGTGAGGACCCTTGCTGCTGCATTCTGGACTAACTGAAGCTTATTTATGCACTTACTCGCACACCCAGACAGAAAAGCGTTACAGTAGTCTAATCTAGAAGTAACAAAAGCATGAACTAGTTTTTCTGCATCCTGTAACGACATCATATTTCTAATTTTAGCAATATTTCTAAGGTGAAAGAAGGCGATCCTGGTGATATTGTTCACGTGAGACTCAAAGGAAAGACTCGGGTAAATAATCACACCGAGGTCTTTGACAGCCGTACACGCTGAAACAGAAACACCATCCAGAGATGCTACGTAATCGGAAAGTTTACTTCTAGCTGCATGTGGTCCTAGTAAAAGTACTTCCGTCTTATCTGAGTTGAGCAGAAGAAAGTTATCAAGCATCCAATGTCTAATGTCCTTTACACACTTCTCAACATTGTTAAGCTGATCTAGCTCATCTGGCTTTGCTGAAATATACAGCTGTGTGTCATCAGCATAGCAATGCAAGCGAATCCCATGTTTATGAATGATTTCACCAAGAGGCAGCATATATAAAGAGAAAAGCAGTGGGCCTAAGACAGATCCTTGAGGAACACCAAACTTTACCTCATAGAGTGTGGAGAACTCACCATTTACATCCACAAACTGATAGCGATCAGTCAAATAAGACCTGAGCCAAGAGAGAGCTGTTCCCTTTATTCCTACAACGTTCTCAAGTCTAGCAAGCAGTATAGTGTGATCAATGGTGTCAAAAGCTGAACTAAGGTCGAGCAAAACAAGTAAGGAGACAAAACCCTGATCAGAGGCCAATAACAGGTCATTTACCACCTTAACTAGCGCCGTCTCTGTGCTATGATGAGGCCGAAATCCTGACTGATACATTTCAAAAATGTTGTTCATAAGTAGGTGTGAGCATAACTGCTGTGCTACAACCTTTTCTAAAATTTTGGATATAAAGGGGAGATTTGATATTGGTCTGTAGTTGGACAACTGACATGGGTCAAGGTCAGGTTTCTTAATAAGGGGGTGGATAACTGCCAGTTTGAAGGATTTAGGTACATAACCAGTGCTAATGGAAGAGTTAATTATTTTTAAAACAGGTTTGATTATCTCTGGAGTTATCTGTTTAAAGAAACTAGTAGGCAAGGGATCGAGAATGCAGGTTGATGGTTTTGATGAGGAGATTAATGAAATTAAGTCATTTTCATGAATAGGAGTGAAGCTTTGTAGTTGATTGTCCGTTATAATTACACTGCTGTCTACAGGGTTACTTGTAAAATAATTTGGATTTATATTAACCGTCTGGATTTCTTGCCTGATGTTTTCAATTTTATTATTAAAAAGGTTCATGAAATCATTACTACCTATTGGTGGTGTGCATGTTAGTGCAGTGCTTTTATTCCCTGTTAATTTTGCTACCGTGCTGAATAAAAATCTAGGATTATGCTTGTTATTTTCTATGAGGGTGGAGAAATATGCTGATCTTGCAGCACTAAGAGATTTTCTATAATTTAGGAGGCTCTCCTTCCATGCTATTTGAAATACTGTTAATTTTGTTTGACGCCATTTACGTTCTAATTTTCGAGTGTTCTGTTTTAAGGTGCGCGTATGATCATTATACCACTGTGCTAATTTTTTCTCCCTGATCATTTTGGTCTTAAGGGGAGCTACATCATCTAGAGTGTAACGTAACGTTGTTTCTAGATGTTCAGTGGCCCAGTCGAGCTCTGTGGGGTCTGACGGAGATCTATCTAATATCGTAATTTCGGGAAGATTATTAATAAAACGCGCTGCTGTAGCTGACGTGAAAGTACGCTTAACACGGTAACGTGGTGAGGTAGAAATGCAATGACTTAGGCAAATTTTAAAAGAGATTAGATAATGGTCTGAAATAGCTTCAGACTGTGGAATTATGACTGTTTTTTTTTTTTAATCCAAATGTTAACAACAAATCGAGAGTGTGTCCACCACTATGAGTGGGTCCTATAACATTCTGATTAATTCCAACTGAATCTAGAATGGACACAACTGCTGCTCTTAAGGAGTCTTTCTGATTATCAAAATGAATATTAAAGTCTCCAACAATTAATGCTTTGTCTAAAGAAGTAGCTAAATTTGTAATGAAATCTGCAAATTCTATCAGAAAATCAGAGTAGGGCCCTGGGGGTCTATAAATAATAATTAGTGGAATTAACTGACTTGACCTGCTTTCGGACACTGAATATTTTATGTTGGTGTAAAGAACTTCAAATGTTTTACATTTGTGTTTAGTCTTTTGTGTGACGTTTAGATTATTATTATAAATAGCTGCTACTCCACCTCCTCTGCCATTTAGACGGGGTTGGTGTATATAACTATACCCAGGAGGGCTCGCCTCATTTAATGCTACATATTCATTCGATTTAATCCACGTTTCTGTCAAACACATTATATTAAACTCCTGGTCGGTAATAATTTCGTTTATAGTCAGCGCTTTTGGCGTGAGAGATCTAATATTCAACAATCCTATTTTTAGATCAGAGGTGCTGGCTGTGCGTTCAGTCCTATTTAATTTAATGTTAATAAGGTTACTTAAACAGACTTTCTGATAATTCCTATATTTTGGTTTTGCTCGGGGGACAGACACAGTCTCAATATGGTGGATCCTGAGTGACGACTCTGTGCAGCTAGCAGATGGTCGGTTTAGCCTGTCTGTCTGCTCCCTGGCCTTGGCTCTGGACAGCCACTTGTTAACTAGTGCTGTTCTGAGACTATGACCTATACTACAAGAAATGAGAGCAGCACCTTCCCGGGTGGGATGGACACCTTCCCGGGTGGGATGGACACCGTCCCGCCCCAACAGGCCAGCCTTGCCCTCAAAAATGCTCCAATTATTAATGAAGCCCACATTGTTTTTGGAGCACCACTCAGACATCCAGCAGTTCAGCGACAATAACCTGCTGTAGGCTACATCGCCACGTCGCATTGGGATGGGGCCAGAGCATACTACAGCATCGGACATTGCCTTCGCTAATTTACACACCTCTATAATATTACTCTTAGTAACCTCTGACTGTCGAAGGCGTATATCATTAGCTCCTGTGTAAAAAACTATCTTAGAGAACCTGTGCTTTCCTAAGAATCTAAGCTGACCTGCTATGTCCGGCGCCCTGGCTCCCGGTATACACATAACCTGTGCTGCTGGTGCCTCTAAAGGTCTAGCTAATTTCATGTGCCTCAGAATGGAGTCTCCTAAAACCAGAGCTCTTTCAGGTTTCTCAGCGGGTGCTTCAATGAGGAGAGCAAACCTGTTGGACACGCGAAGCGGAGAGGAATGGTGCTCCCGTGGGCGAGCCTTAGCGTTAGCTTTGGCTTTGCGAGTATGCCGCCGAGTCGTCACCCATTCGCCCCGCTGCGAGGGCTCTAATGCCGCAGTCGGGGGAATAGTACCTTCACCTAGGGCATCCAGACTTTCCCCTGCAGAACTTGGACTGCTCTCACACTCACTACTTCTCTCTAGACTCTGGATGCGCTCCTCTAATGCTAAGATCTTCTCCGTCAAAGAGCAAACTAGCTTACACTTCTCACAGATAAAATTATCGCTAACAACGGAGAAAGACTGACTAAACATGTCACACTTCACACACTGAGTGAACTGGATGTTCGCCATAATAGAGAAATTATGTACCCTTAATGTGGTTACTGTAGTGTGTGTTCGTATTTCTGGTGAATGTCCTTCACTCACTGCTTTCATACCCTCAGACAGGGAAAAAAGCGCTCTTCCGACAGCAAAAATAGTCGAGACGGAGCCAACGGAAAGTGAAGGATGCAGGAAATCAAAACGATATTTTGATATTTTAAAGTGAGAAAAGTTTATCTTAGCTTAATTCCATCCAACTTCATTTAGCTTAGCTTAGGTTAGCTTAGGTTAGCTTAGCTTGGGTTATCTTAGCTTAGGTTAGCTTCAGTTAGGTTAGCTCCGGTTAGGTTCGCTTCAGTTAGGTTAGCTTCGGTTAGGTTTGCTTCAGTTAGGTTAGCTTCGGTTAGGTTAGGTTGATAACCTTCAAAGAAAACAGAAAGATATACATAATTACAAACAAATCTCATTCTGTGCATTAACACAAAAATACACAATTCGTACACTTTAAATACACTGACATGATTATTTATGTTAAAATATGTTTATAATGTCCTGTGATGTAATGTGGTATAGTTCTTCTGTGTTGTGCATATGAGTAAGCCACTAGGGGTACTAAAGTGTTGGCTATTGTGAAACGCGTTTGCGTCAATGTTTGTCCCATGTGTGTTATGGTTCTTCTCTGTGTGTGTATGTGAGCTGCTCTGACCGTGAGACTGATGTGTCAGCAGAAGTTTAATAAATATGCCTAAAACGGCTAAAGTTAATTAATCTCCATCATCAATTTATCTTCCGGATGCATCGCTAGCTGCAACAGTAGTGTAGCACAACTCAACAGGTTATGGGCCCAGGAGTTGTTCGGAGGATAAGTTTGTTGTTTTCCACTGTTTAAAAAGTCGTGACGAACAGCGTGCTAACATGGCGGAACAACGGAGGACATACAGTTTGCCTCGACTGATGTTCGACGGAGATGAATTTAAGTATGAGCTTTGGGAAACTAAAATGCTGGGACATTTTCATTTATCAGGACTAAAAGACACGGTGTTAAAAGAGCCGCAGTCAGAAGCTTAGAAAGCAGCGGATGCAAAGAAAAATGCTGACGCATATGCTGAACTGATTTTGCTGTTAGATGATAAAAGCTTCTCATTAGTTATGAGGGATGCACCCAACGACGGGAGAAAATCTCTAGAAATACTAAGAGGATATTATGCAGGGAAGGGAAAGCCCCGTATAATAAGTTTATACACTATGTTGACGTCGCTTCAAAAAGCAAACGATGAAAGTGTAATGGACTATATCATCAGAGCAGAGATCGCCATCACGGCACTGCGTAACGCAGGTGAAACGTTAGGAGACGGACTGTTAGTGGCTATGGTCTTAAAAGGATTGCCTGAGAGTTTTAAGCCATTCGCAATACATGTGGCACATACAGATGATAAAATCACGTTTGCTGAGTTCAAGACTAAACTACGCAATTTTGAAGAAACAGAAAAGAGTCGAGCGACAGTGTGATGAAAACTCATGGGAAAGCTGGACGGCGACCCGCAAAGACGAACGCACATGAGTGGAGCAAAGACGATGCTGAGATAATGTGTTTTAAGTGTGGTACCAAAGGCCATCGAGCTAGAGCATGTCGACAAAAAGTGTGGTGTAGTATCTGCAGAAGGGACACACACAAAGACGCAACGTGTAGGCGTTAGGACATTAAAGACAAAAAGGATGGTGTGAGTAAAGCCTCAGAAGATGTCGAGGACTACGCGTTCAAGATGAGAGACAGAGAGACCAGTACCCAGCGGCAGCCAACATGTAGCATCAAGGAAAATGGTCTAATGGTGGACACGGGTGCTACCTCTCATATCATCACGGACATAACTATGTTCAAGAGCTTCGACAGCACATTCAGGCCTGAAAAGCACAGTGTCGAGCTGGCAGACGGCACTCGATGCAACGGAGTCGCTCTGTGGAAGGGAAATGCTGAGGTTTTCCTCATCGACAGCGGAGGACAGCAACGCAAGGCAATGCTAAAAGACGCTTTGTTTATACCATCATATCCTCAAAGCATCTTTTCAGTGAAAGCAGCGACCGCAAAAGGGGCTACGGTTGTTTTCAAAGAAAATAAAGACACCCTGATAAACAGAGACGGTACCAGATTTACCATACACGTATACGGCAAATTATATTATTTGCATACTGGAACTGAATCCAATAATAAGTGTAATGCCTGCCACGACATACAAACATGGCACGAGATCTTAGGCCGCTGTAACTATGAAGATGTTATCAAGTTGCAGGGTATTGTTGAAGGTATGAAGATCAAAGGTAAAACTGGCGGACCCGAACAAGAGTATAAGGTGTGTATTCAGGGAAAGTTTGCCCAAACCAGAAATAGGGACCCTGATGTCAGAGCAGAGGCACCCTTACAGGACCAGTAGCCACAGAATCGATGGACGGTTACAAATATGTGCAGTCTTTCACTGACGACTATTCGAGCGCGGTGTTCGTATACTTCCTAAAGAGGAAAAGTGACACCGTACAGGCTACTGAAAAATTTCTGGCGGATGTATCCCCTTACGGGAAAGTGGGGTGCATAAGATTCGACAACGGGACTGAGTTTACGTGCAATGACTTTCAAGCATTGTTGAGGAAAAACAAAATCAGGCATGAAACGTCAGCTCCGTATTCCCCACACCAAAACGGAACTGCGGAGAGGAATTGGCGTACTCTTTTTGAGATGGGAAGGTGCATGTTAGTTGAAAGTGCATTACCAAAGCAACTATGGCACTATGCAATACAAACAGCAACAGTGATACGCAACAGGTGTTTTAACAAGCGTACGGGACAGACTCCTTATGAGTCGATAACAGACAAGAAGCCTAATGTGTCAAAAATGCAAAAGTTTGGATCTGTATGCTACACATACAAACAGGGAAAAGGAAAATTTGATTCGAGATGTGACCAAGGACGTTTTGTAGGCTACGACAAGAACAGCCCAGCTTATTTGGTGTATCATCCAGATACAAACAAAGTACAAAAACACAGACTAGTAAAATTTGTGAGCAAAGCGGCTGCGGAAAAACAGACACAGACGGGTGAGCAAGATCTAAGTGATGTTTATGTCGGAGTAAAACCCAAGACTGGTGAGACTACACAGAGTAGGAGTACAGAAAATGCTCCAGAGCCAAGTGTACAGAGTAGAAGTACAGATAGTGATAGTCTAAGTGAAGCAACCAGATCAAGGGACCGCAATCATTTACAAAATGTGACAAATAGTGAACCCGAAAATAGGAGATATCTGACCAGAGAGAGAAAAACACCGAGTTACTTGAATGACTTCGTGACTGAAGACAGTGATAATGATGAGGTGAATATCACAATAGATTATTGCTGCAGAGCGGTGTGTGGCATTCCACAGACTTTTGAGGGAGCAATGAGGTCAACTAATTCAAAAGAATTGATAAAAGCCATGGACGAAAAAATCCAGTCTCTAAACGAAAACAAAACCTTTACCCCGACAACACTGCCAAAAGGCAAGAAAACAGTGGTGGGTAGATGGGTCTACTCTATAAAGACTGATGTAGATGGAAAAGACAAATACAAAGCCAGGTTTGTGGCCAAAGGTTACAACCAGAGAATGGGAATAGACTATGGAGAGACATTTTCGCCCACTGCGGACTTGACAAGTGTGAGTGCTACAAAAAGCTGCACAAGAAAATTTATTCCTGCATCAAATGGACGTGAAAACCGCATACTTGCATGCTCCCATAGACTATGAGATCTACATCAATCCACCAGAGGGTTACCAAGAGAAAGAGGGTATAGTTTACAAACTAGAGAAATCACTTTACGGTTTGAAACAATCCGGGCGAAACTGGAATAAGATTTTGCACGATTGTCTTTCTGAGAATGGATTCACACAAAACCCAGCCGACCACTGTGTTTATGCCAAAGAGTCAAAAGAAGGAAAAGTGATCATAATTACATGGGTTGATGATTTAATTATTGCTGCGAGCAATCAAGAGAGACTGAAAGAAGTGAAAGAGATGCTCGCAGAAAAGTTTTAAATGAAAGATCTGGGTAAACTAAAACATTTTCTGGGTATTGATTTAAATTTGTCAGATGGGTGTATAAAAATGACACAGGAAAAATACACTAACAAGATACAACAGCGTTTTAATATGCAAGATTGTAGGATCAGAGAAACACCATGTGAACAGAAATCAGAGTATACTGAAAATGCAGTAAAGATGAAAGATGTAAAAATGTACAGAGAAGCTGTGGGAAGTCTGATATACCTGACTGTTTGTACCAGACCAGATTTGAGTTTTATTGTGAGCAGATTATCACAGTATTTTGCTGAACCTACAGAAGAACAATGGGTCACTGTGAAACAAGTGTTTCGATATCTCAAAGGGACAGCAGAGAAGGGGTTAAGTTTTAGGAGAAATGACTGTGAGAATTTAGGTATACAAGCCTACAGTGATGCTAAATGGGCAGCTAATACCAGCAATAGACGCAGTACTACCGGATACTGTGTAAGTTTAAGCCAAAACAGCTGTCTAGTGTCATGGAAGACTAGAAAACAGCCAACTGTGGCGCTTTCCACATGCGAAGCAGAATACATGGCACTTGCTTCGACCATACAAGAGTGTCTATACCTAGAGCATTTACTGGAAGGTATAGATAAATACAAGTATGCACAAACTGTAGTACATGAGGATAATCAGGGAACAATTGCTCTTGCCAAAAACCCTGTAAACAGACGGAGATGTAAACACATAGACATAAAGTACCACTTTATCAGGTCTATTGTGAATGAAGGAAGAGTGACTTTGATGTATTGTTCTACTGATAACATGATTGCTGATGTAATGACCAAACCTGTAACGAAGTTAAAACTAAATAGGTTTGCAGGTGTTCTTTTTGGAGATTAATATGTGTATGACAAGGGTCCACACTTATTATATCTTCTATTTATTTATTTATTTATTTATTTATTCATTTATTTATTTATTTATTTTTGTTGTTATATGGCAACCTGAGTACAAGTGGGGGTGTTAAAATATGTTTATAATGTCCTCAGTTGTATGTGATGTAATGTGGTATAGTTCTTCTGTGTTGTGCATATGAGTAAGCCACTAGGGGTACTAAAGTGTTGGCTATTGTGAAACGCGTTTGCGTTAATGTTTGTCCCATGTGTGTTATGGTTCTTCTCTGTGTGTGTATGTGAGCTGCTCTGACCGTGAGACTGATGTGTCAGCAGAAGTTTAATAAATATGCCTAAAACGGCTAAAGTTAATTAATCTCCATCAATTTATCTTCCGGATGCATCGCTAGCTGCAACAGTAGTGTAGCACAACTCAACAATTTAAATTACCAAACAGTCTAACAGTTCAAACAGTCTTACTAGAACACAAGTTGCATCAAACTTTTTCCAAAGCATCTCCATCCTACCATTAGCGTCCTGAGTTGACCAATCATTCACATGCTTTCCGGTTCACAATGTCCTCATCCTCCCTTAACTCTTTAGTCACGGTAATCCTTTGAATAAATGGCTTAACCGCTTTCTGCGCATGCTCATATTCAGTCGCGCAAATCAAAAGCTCACCAACCCTCCAGCGCGACTACGGCTGTAAACTGCTGTTCCGTAAACTGTTTCCTCAAATGTTATCAGTTCGGTATTCAGGATTACCGTTTTCTTTTCAGGCAACCAAAATAACTTTTAAACTCACCTAAATAACTTTAAACTCACCTTACCTAATCTCCAGATAAGACACAAATAGCATGCAGACACTAAAACCATTGCAGTTGGGTCTGTTGTTACGATCCCCAGCTACCACAAGCCCTTTGGTTGATTGGGAGAGTGATTAGAACATTTCCTGGAGCAGATGGACAGGTAAGATCTGCAGAGGTCAACGTTAAAGGTTCAACTATACACACAGCCTGTTACCCGTCTCATTAATCTACCAGAGATAGTTTATGAGGATGACACTAAGATTCAATTGACAGATTTGCTATGCATATTTGGGGGCGGCAGTGTAGGAAAGGATTCCCATTCAGTTGTATTTCCACGCTTTACCACTAGAGGCAGATACAAAGTTTACCACTCATGAAGTTACCTCTGACATCCCAGTGCGCCGTTCTACACCAAGAGTATAAAAGACCAGAACACTAATCAGCAGTGGGCATTGGGCATCGCGCAACCTACCGGACAGCTGCTAGCAATTGACAGCAAGAATCACACACGATCATTTACATTTACATTTGCGGCATTTAGCAGACGCCCTTTTCCAGAGCGACGTACAAAAGTGCTTTGAGTCTCTAGTAATGAATAAATCTACACTGGTACGCAAGATTACAAACTTAATATAAATATAACCCTTAAATTCTACAAGCTTGAAAGTGCTAATTTAAGTATTTCAGGAAGAGGTAGGTCTTCAGTCATCGCTTGAAGATAGTCAGGGACTCTGCTGTACGGACATCTAGGGGAAGTTCATTCCACCACCTCGGTGCCAGAACAGAGAAGAGCCTTGAAGTGTACCTATCTCTCATTTTGAGAGAAGGAGGTACCAGTCGAGCAGTACTGGAGGATCTCAGACAGCGTGGTGCAGTGCGAGATGTGATGAGGTCACTGAGGTAAGATGGTGCTGGTCCATTTTTGGCCTTGTAGGCAAGCATCAGTGTTTTAAATCTGATACATGCAGCTACTGGAAGCCAGTGAAGGGAGCGCAGCAGTGGGGTGGTGTGGGAGAACTTGGGCAGATTGAACACAAGTCGTGCAGCTGCGTTTTGGATCATTTGCAGTGGACGAATAGCGTTCAGGGGAAGACCTGCCAGCAGAGAGTTGCGGTAGTCAAGTCTTAAAATGACAAGAGACTGAACAAGCACCTGGGCAGCCTGTGTGGACAGAAATGGTCGAATCCTTCGGATGTTATAGAGAAGAAATTGACAAGAACGAGCAACATTAACAACATGTGGTAAGAAGGACAGTTCATTGTCCATAGTTACCCTAAGGTTACAAGCAGTGGCTGAAGGGGAGAGCAGAGAGTCATGAAGTGTTATTTGGAGATCTTGACCTGGAGATGAATCACCTGGGATGACCAGCAGTTCTGTTTGGCTGGGGTTGAGTTTTAGTTGGTGAGCACCCATCCATGAAGATATGTCTGTCAAGCATGCTGATATCCGAGCGGAAGCTGTGGTATCTGATGGAGGAAAAGAAAAGATTAGTTGAGAGTCATCTGCATAGCAGTGATAAGAAAACTCATGTGATGATATGACTTCACCAATGGAGTGGGTATAGAGGGAGAAAAGGAGGGGACCAAGTACCGAGCCTTGTGGGACACCAGTGGTGAGTCTGCATGGGGCAGATGTGGATCCCCTCCATGTTACTTGGTATGAGCGACCTTCCAGGTAGGACTCTCTTGAGGGTTGACAAAAGTGTCTTGTGGTTGACTTTGTCAAATCCTGCAGAAAGGTCCAGGAAGATAAGTACAGATGACAGCTTGGCTGACCGAGCAGCATGCAGTTTCTCAGAAACAGCCAAAAGGGCAGTCTCTGTGGAATGTGCTGCTTTGAACCCAGACTGATTAGGATCATGGAGGTTGTTCTGTGGGAGATAGACAGAGAGTTCTTTAAAAACAGTGCGTTCCAGAGATTTAGAAAGAAAGGAGAGAAGTGATACCGGTCTGTAGTTGTTGATGTCTGATGGATCCAAAGCAGGTTTCTTAAAGATGGGACTGACCCTTGCTTGCTTGAATGTATTTGGTACATAGCCAGATGTTAATGACCCATTGATGATTGTGGAGATGAAGGGCAGGAGATCTTGTGTGATGGTCTGAAGCATAGTTGAAGGGATTGGATCCAGAGGACAGGTGGTGGGATTGCAAGATTGGATGACTTGCAGTATCTCATCTCTAAACCCAGTATAGTTTGAGTGTTCTGAATTCTGTACCGTGTTTTTACTGACACACTGGGGTGAGTACAATCTCCTGATCAGTGCACACCGATAGTGGTTTCCACATTTTATAGTAGAAATACAAAATACACTCAACACGTTGATTACAAAAAAGACTGGGAATTTCAATCAACATAAAGACATTAAGAATGTCACAATAGTAAAATTATGCTTAAAAACCCTAAGCATAAATTACTTTTTTTCTTACCGTTTAATGCCTTTAGAAAACATTGAATATTATACAAAATTCAATGGACTACATCATTATACTTTTGCAATATTTTGAATGATTAACATCATAGAGCTTAAAATTTGTTAAATTGATAATCAATAGTGTAGAAAGAATACTATTTTAATAGTATATTAATAGGTATTTAATAACATCTGTGGTGAGTGTTCCTGTAGTGTTGTTTGTTGGAGTTCACTAGGTTTACATTTATTTGTGGAGCCTTTAATAATTTAATGTTATAAAAATAGTCAAATGGATATTGTATGGATAAGAATTTTTAAAACTGCATTTAATGGTAATATTGTAATAGTACTACAGCTTTTTAAGGTAAATATTTACATCCTGGTTTCTTAAGAATACAAGTGTGATCTCAATCTGAATTTAATTTCGATAAGCCCACATCTTCAATGTTTCTTAATAATGTTAATCAATAGTAAATCATACCACATTTTATAGAGCTTGTTGTGAGTTATGTGGCTACTGCTTTGTAGCATTTCTCAGTCATGGCGGAATCAAAAGATTGGCCTTAGAGGGAAGGGTCTGCCTATTTCAAATCCAGTCCTTCATTGTCAACCCAGTTGAATGCTCACTTGTCCTTGGGAGAGATTCTTTGTGAATTATTTACTGGATCGGACTTGTATTCTGCAATTTCATGTCTGTGACCCTTAGTAACAAAGAAGATGGTTAATGGTCATTTTATTACTTCTGTTGTTCTTGGTAGTAGCAGCATAAGGAGAGGATGTGGGTTTTTGCCAGCAGTTACATTTTGATGTGTTACTCCTACATGAAAACTTCAGTGCATTTTCTTCCTGTTTTCTGTTTCAATTACCTGAAAGAGAAGCAAAACAACTTTACTATATTTTAAGGTAAAGTATACTGTTTCTACTTAAGTGTACTTTAAATTCATCATTGTGTTCATATTGTTTGTAATGAGATGTTGCTGTTTGTGATGAGATGTTGCTGTTGATATTTAAAACATACTTCTAATCTCATTTACAACATAACTAGTACTTTTCCTATAGATTCTACAGTGAAGGTGTTGAACAACAGCAATGGTGAGTGTCTGTGTTATTTGTTGTGTTAACACTACTTCAGTGACGCGCGGAACATTACAGCATCTCAGGCTTATTTTTAAAATAACATAAAACACTTAAAGTCTAATCATAAAATCACAATGTAGAGATTATTGCCTTCATACTGAATTCCATGTTTATGTGGCCATTTAACACTTAACTGCTTCTGTCTATCTCAGCCCCCTTCATTCCTGTAGCATCACAATAAACATGGAAAAACAAACAACTATTTATCTTCTCCTTCTTCTTTCGGCTGCTCCCATTAGGGGTTGCCACAGCGGATCTTTCGTCTCCATACCACCCTGTCCTCTACATCTGCCTCTTTCAAACCAACTACCTGCATGTCTTCCCTCACCACATCCATGAACCTCCTCCTTGGCCTTCCTCTTTTCCTCCTACCTGGTGGCTCCATCCTCAGCATTCTTCTGCCAATATAATTCAAGTCCCTCCTCTGCACATGTCCAAACCATCTCAATCTCGCCTCCCTCACCTTGTCACCAAAACATCCTACATGCGCTGTCCCTCTAATAAACTCATTTCTAATCTTGTCCATCCTCGTCACTCCCAACGAAAACCTTAACATCTTCAGCTCTGCTACCTCCAGCTCCGCCTCCTGTCTTTTACTCAATGCCACTGTCTCTAATCCATACAACATTGCAGGTCTCACCACAGTCCTATAAACTTTCCCTTTCATTTTTGCAGATACCCTACTATCACAAATCACTCCTGTCACTCTTCTCCACACACTCCACCCTGCCTGCACTCTTTTCTTTACTTCTCTAACACACTCTCCATTACTTTGCACTGTTGACCCCAGGTACCTGAACTCCTCCACCTTCTCCAGCTCTTCTCCCTGCAACCGCACCACTCCACTGCCCTCCCTCTCATTCACACACATGTACTCTGTCTTACTCCTACTGACTTTCATTCCACTGCTCTCCAGCGCATATCTCCAGCTCTCCAGGCTCTTCTCAACCTGCTCCCTACTCTCACCACAAATCACAATATCATCCGTAAACATCATAGTCCAGGGAGACTCCTGTCTGACCTCATCCGTCAACCTGTCCATCACCACTGCAAACAGGAAAGGGCTCAGGGCCGATCCTTGATGCAGACCAACCTTCACCCTGAACCAGTCTGTCGTACCTACTGCACACTTCACTGCCGTCACACTGTCCTCCTACATGTCCTGCACCACCCTCACATACTTCTCTGACACACCTGACTTCCTCATACAATACCACAACTCCTCTCTTGGCACTCTGTCGTACGCTTTCTCTAAATCCACAAATACACAATGCAATTCCTTCTGTCCTTCTCTATACTTCTCCATCAACATCCTCAGAGCAAATAAGGCATCTGTGGTGCTCTTTCTCGGCATGAAACCATACTGTTGCTCACAGATGGTCACCTCTTCTCTCAGCCTGGCTTCCACTACTCTTTCCCATAACTTCATGGTGTGACTGATCAACTTAATTCCCCTGTAGTTACTGCAGGTCTGCACATCTCCCTTATGTTTAAAGATCGGTACCAGCACACTTCTTTTCCATTCCTCAGGCATCTTCTCACCTTCCAAAATCCTGTTAAACAATCTGGTTAAAAACTCCACTGCCATCTCTCCTAAATATCTCCACGCTTCTACCGGTATGTCATCTGGTCCAACCGACTTTCCACTCTTCATCCTTTTAATCGCTGCTCTCACTTCCTCCTTACTAATCCTATCTACATCCTGCTTCACCAACTCCACATCATCCAACCTTCTCTCTCTCTGATTTTCCTCATTCATCAGCTGCTCAAAATACACCTTCTTAACACACTCTCCTCACTAGTCAATACATTTCCATTTCCATCCTTTACTGCTCTAACTTGCAGCACATCTTTCCCAGCTCGGTCCCTCTGCCTGGCCAATCGGTATAAATCCTTTTCTCCTTCCTTAGTGTTCAACCTCTCATACAGCTCCTCATATGCCTTTTCCTTGGCTTTCGCCACATCCCTCTTTACCTGCTGCCGCATCTCCTTGTACTTCTGCCTACTTTTTTCATCACTATGTCTATCCCACTTCTGTTTTGCCAACCTCTTTCTCCTTATGCTCTCTTGCACTTCCTCATTCCACCACCACGTCTCCTTGTCTTGCTTTCTATTTCCAGATGTCACACCAAGTACTTTTCTAGCTGCCTCCCTCATCACTCCTGCAGTAGTTGCCCAATCATCCAAAACCTCTTCAACACCACCGAGCCTCTGTCTGACCTCTTCCCTGAACCTCACACTACACTCTTCCTCCTTCAGTTTCCACCATCTTATTCTTCTTTCAGTCCTCACTTTTCTCCTCTTCTTCTTCGCCTCCACAACCATCCTACAGACCACCATCCGATGCTGTCTAGCTACACTGTCCCCTGCCAACACCTTACAGTCTCCAATCTCCTTCAGGTTGCATCTCCTGCATAGCACATAGTCCACCTGTGTGCACCTTCCCCCACTCTTATACGTCACTCTATGATCCTCCTTCTTTTTAAAATAAGTGTTCACCACTGCCATTTCCATCCTTTTAGCAAAATCTACCACCATCTGCCCTTCCACATTCCTCTCCTTAAAACCATACCTACCCATCACCTCCTCATCACCTCTGTTCCCTTCACCTACATGACCATTAAAGTCTGCCCCAATCACCAATCAATCTTTCCTAGGTACAACATCTACCACTTCATCTAATTCACTCCAGAATCTTTCCTTCTCCTC